>CM071935.1:14862118-15194029 GCA_016081115.2 Rehmannia glutinosa | reverse complement strand
CATTATTTACTTCGTTCAGTTACGCCATTGCTAGAAGGCGAGAGCCCGATGGGCTCGGTTCGAAAATAATACGGAGGTAGAAGAGAGTTATGAGGCGAAAGGTCATATTTACGGCGGGGTAAGTTGTTTATTTGAGCTTGGAAGTGGGAGCCGATCTCTGAGGTGTGTTTGCGTTGGAAGGAAGGGTCGAAGTCGAGCAATGGGAAACCCCCAAGCTCGGGAAGAAATGAAAAGTATTTATCCCTTCCCGAATTTATTGGAGGAAGGATACTTGCTCGAGAAATTGAGCATCACCTCGGGAGAGTGATGTAGAAAGATCCTTGGTTCGATCTTTTTATTTGGAATAGGGCAAAAAATAATTCGAGTGGGTTCTATTTCTAAGTACCGAGGATTATGAAGACGGCCGGGATACGAGAAGGAGTTCGGGCAGGTTGGTTGAGGAGTACGGGGAGGAGTCGGGCGCTGACCGCTAAATGGATGGATGGGAAATCTCAGGTCACCCTCTATCTGACCCATAAAGAAAGGCCAAGGCGTTGGGTGGAGGTGGTTAGGTCGGTTAGGCTGCTAGGTAAGGAGAGTTTGAAGGAAGAAGGAATTTGGGCGACTCTTTTTATGGTTTGAAAGGTGGAGGGTGATAGGCGGTCTCCTAAGAAGTCGTGTGGATACATGGGTAGAGGACCCCAGCTCGGAGCTTGGATCTCTGTTGTATCAGTCGACCGATGGTCATTGGATTCGGTGGCATCGAGATCAGATGGACGAACTCGGTGAGAAGAAAGTGGTGGTGGTGGGCAGTCGTTATAGCCCGATTCTAAATCGGCAATAGGGTCAACGGCGTCGAATGAGAAGAAGAAGATGCCATATTGAAGAAAAAAAAAAAAAAATCGAAAGGAATGAGGATTACTTTCTTGGTGGAAGATGGGAGATTTGAGGAAGAAAGTGGTGCACGAGAAACTCCAGAAAGCTTTGAAGCCACCGATGTGAAGAATTCCACCAGGAGGAGAAAGACGTGTCGCTCGAGGAGAAAAATTAGGGGTCGAAGATTGCAAAAGTGGGAATGAGGAAGAAGAAGGGCTTTTTATAAGAAAAGAGAGAGATGAAGGGGTTGCCCGATATCCCAGGGAGGCACGAAGCAGAGTTCTGACGTCGGAAATTTGAAAAGGCGTCTCATCAATCATGTCCGTATGTCGGTACTTTCGAGAGAAGGCGCGGTAATTTTGAAAGCCAAGCGGCGGGAATTCGAAAGCGTAAACCCTAAAAATAGGTCAGCTCGGACCTGTCGGCAACTATGGTTTAGGCGGGGGACCAATCCATAGTTGGGGGAGGAATTGATAAGGGCAAAAATCTGATGCAGGCCGACTTGTGGTGACATTGGGCGTCGGATGAGGCGATGTTGGCCCGACTGACCAGGCTATGGCACTGAGCCGATCTAGCAAGGCCCATAATATTGGGCGATCATTAAAGCTTTAGATATTAGACGTCTGTGGAGGCTTATGCATAAGATTGATCTAAAGGGCATAAGTATTGGGCCGACCCTCACGAGCCCATAAATAGGTGGAAGGTTTGTCATGTGGGCCGACTGTCGAGGCGGTACCGTGGTTGCATGAATGACTGTTGCAAGTCAGTGTGTTAAGCTAACAGTCGAAGTCTGCCGCGGTAGGCCGATCTGTTGTTGACCATCGTAGTCTAGCATGACTTCAAGGAGGTCGTTCGGTCGAGAGATGTATGAAGAATCGAGGGGGGCCTTGGAAATTTAAGGGGTTTTGCTGTCTGATTGGCCGCGTGTTAAAGCAGTCGGGCTATGGTCTTACGGGCGTAAAATTAGGGTTTTAAGAGATCGATCTAATCTAATGATGACTACGACAAGAATAAATAGCGGAATCCGGATTTTACGGAAACCTAATCTAGCTAAGGTATAAAAGGCCCAAGCCGGGTTCATTCTAACTTTAATCTCATTTTTCTTGTTACATTACTTTTTTTCTCTCTCTAGCCTTACTTCCCTTTCAAGACAACGACTTAAGCATGTCGGAGGAAAGTGCAGGAGCCCCCCCTCGATTCCCCTTGTACGGAGTTTACAGGAGGACTTAAATCTTGGAAGGTGATCGCGATGAGAGGTCGTTTTAGGAGCAACCATATATATTAAAAACTTGTATCTAAAAATATATCCTTTTAGAAAGTTTTAATAGTATATTTTTAAATATATAACTTTTGATATTTTATATTATATATAAAACGGGTCAACTTGATCTAACGAGTCTATTCACGAACCTCGTCATGAACAAGTTTGGATATGGATTCTTAAAAACCCAAAGCAGGTCAGATATAGGTAGGTATACTTTTTACATATTTTTTTTTTCTTTGTAGACTGAATTGCATCATTTGGGACATGGAATTAAATAACCAGCAATTTCTAACTAAGATCAATTCTCTCCTTTTTATATACATAAGTAAAGCTGGCATGAAAATTGAGATCATAAATTTGAAGATGAAATGTGATGATTTTACAAGATTTGTCACTCATAATAATTCTATTAATTAATATTTGGATTGTGAATCAAAATGGTGATTGAGTTGAATTGAAGTGAGGCCGCAACACGTGAATAATATTAAAGATTCAATAAATTAAAGACAAAAGAATCGATCTGAATTTGATCAGTTTTATGCGTAAGATTCTTGAACAATACCAACCAAACTTGCCTAATTTTCATCAGCCTTGGATATATACATTATACAGCATGTAAGAATTGTTGTCCACAAGTTGAAGTGTAGCTGAAACTTCGGGAACTTGTTGCAAAATCTGTCAGTATGAAAAGGTTAAAGAATTGCAGACATTGGAGTTTGACTGGTCTATGGATATTCATGTCTATAATCAGTCTAGCATTCTAAAATAGGAGAGAAAGAAAATGAGAGAGTAATATTACGAGTGAGTCCCCGTGAGACCGTGAGTAGGGGTGATAATTTTTGACACGACACAATAGCACGATACGAAAACGATACGAAAATAGTGGGTTAGTGTTTAACCTTATCATGTTCTGGTGTTCTTACAGGCGGTCGACACGATAAGGACACGAAAATTTAGGTGTCGTGTTCATGTTTTTAACGTGTTTACACGATAAGGACATTGACAGCGATAGAACGATAATGACATCGACCTTTGACACAATAAAGAACCGCGATGTGAATGACACGCTTTTATTAGTAACCACGATAATGATACGAATAATCGAACACGCGATAATGACACATTTACTGCTTAGTGACCGATAAAGTGACCGATAACCTGGTATTTTGCATGTTTGTATCGTGTATTATCGTATCATATCGTGTAATTTCTATCGTGTATTAACACGTAAATTATTTTCTTTTTATTTTGACTTATCGTGTCACTATCGTCGTGTTTATCGATGTCGACATGAAAATTTTCGTGTTAGGTAATAGGTGTCGGGAGCAGATCCTTATCGTGTCGTGTTCGATGTTTGCCCTATCGTGTCGCGGTCGGCTACCTAAACACCACACGATTAATACGATTTGCTACCCTAAGTACGGTGTCTAAATCCATGAGATGAAACGCTAACACGGACGAACCCGAGAACAATGGTGTAGCCAGGAATTATATGGAGGTATCCGATACACATAAATAAATTGGGCCACATAAAAAACTAACAAAAATTAATATAAATTATAACTATTATTTTTTCTAAAAATATTCTTGTATTGTTTTTCAAAAAACAAAATGGGGGGTTGGGGGCAGGTTGGCCCCCCTCCCTCCTTCAGTGACCCAAAACCAAACTCAAACCAAAATCCCAAAAAATAAAACAAAATAAAAAAGTCGGATATTGATTGCTCTCTCTCTCTCTCTCTCTCTCTCTCTCTCTCTCTCTCTCTCTCTCTCTCTCTCTCTCTCTCTCTCTCTCTCTCTCTCTCTCTCCTCTTCACATTTCCCATATCGCATACCAAAGAACACACCATAATTATTTAAAATACATTATACTTTTACGTGTATCTCTAGATTAGGATTCAATGGAGTGCAACCAAAAATTCATGCATTTACTCATGGTAGGGCTAAAGATAGGAAGAAGTTTCTCCATAGATTTTGTGGACATGAGTGAAATTCTCATAGCAATATTCTTATGGATTAACTTGAGGATATAGTCAAGATAAAACGTTTTATATTCCTTTTGAGTTAATAAACCTTGAGGAAGTTTGATTATGCTCTAGAAGGTGTTTCAGACTAATTTGGAGTCTGTGCTATTTATGCGTCCACATCCAAAGACCGTGAAAGCAACAATTAACTTATCTTGCTCATGAGGATTTCCCATGCAAGTGTGACTTATTATTGTTATATTGAATATGGCCACGTTTATGGTGTTTCATGTTGTATATTTAGGCATGATATTTTGTTTGAGTAATTGTCTCTTGTAGTATTTAGTTTGATTTCCAAATACAATTTTGTATTGGTGATATATGTACAAATTCATCTGACTTTGCTTGAAAATATAATTGTTTTTGTTAGATTGGCTCATGTGTTTGTTGGGAAAGATTTCCAAAAGAAATGACACATGTACAATGAAATATGAATATGTCTTTTCTCCTCGGATTAAAATTGGGAACCAAACTAAAAAATATTAAAAATAGTGCGAGAGGATAAAAGCGACCAAAAGGATTTTTGTGGAAAACCTAAAATGGGAAAAATCCGTCGATCAAGTAGTCCGGATAAATCTTCCACTATATGTATAGTAGGCTTATAAAATTCCTCCTAAAAATAGGATACACAAAACTCTCAAGAATATCTCTTGGCTCACAAATCTCAGTCTCGACTTGGAATAGTAAAGAAAAACTAGGAACATTATTTTTAAGAGAACCCCAAAATTCTTAGAATATTTCTCTTTTTTTCTTTTCGGAAAAAACTCTTTTCTCTTCCTCATTATTTTTGTCTTGCTTGTATGTTTCATCTTCTCTCCAAGGATGCCTTTATATAGGCACAATTTTTGGTCCTTTGTTCAAATCATTATCAAATTGGTTGCAAAAAATTATTTTTAAATGAAGTCCTTCTCCCAAATCAAAAAAAGGTAAGTTGCAATTTCTTTCTTTATGTAAAGTGTTGTCCATCATTTTTGACTTTGATACCACATGGGGTGGACTAACAATTCTTCCATCCGTCTCATGTGGGGAATCAACCAAATATGCTCGATATCCAACTTCAAATTTATCTCTTGGTAAAGACTTTGTCGACATATCTGCATGAGTTTTCATCATATAAAAATGTCGAATCGATGGTATTTCATATTAATGTGTTTTGACATTGAGTGGAATGAAGAATTCATACTCAAGTGGATTGCGATCGACTATCATAGTAGAACATGTATTTTCCTACTTCAAGTCTAGTTTCGGTAGAAACAATTTCAACCGACATCTCCGCATTCTACATTTAAACAATGATACTCGGCTTGATTGTGGATAATGCCACACGTTGTTAAAGTTTCATTTGATCGAGATATACTCTCCTCGCAAATTTCACCAAGTATCTAGTTTGGTCATTGCAAATCTAAGATAAACTTTGGAAGTACCTCTCAAATACATTAATATATCCGTTTCACCGCGACTAGTGATCTTTTCCTTGGATTTATAGAGGAGGCGACTAATGACAATTGCATGAACAATATCGGTCTAATACATACCATAACATACATCAGTTTTAGTTGCGAAGCGTATGGTACTTTTGCATTTGCTTTATCTCTACATCAACTTGTGGGCATTGCGTCGTCTTTGAACTTGAAGTGACCCGCAAGTGGAGTATTAACTGGTTTTTGACTTGCTCATATTAAGTCTCTCGAAGTTTCTCCTTACTCAGTGTCTTGAGATTTTCATCCCGATGATTTGCTTAGATGGTCCCAAGTATTTCATTACAAAGATATGTTGAGTTCTTTCATTAGCTTATCAATCTTGTTGGCATCATGACCTACAATCACCATTTCATCCAAATACTGATAATAGACGGTAAAATCATCATCACGGAATTTTTTAAAAATCCACAAATGATGAGTTAGTCTTATCGTCAGCCATGGTCTTTCATGAATGAGTCAAACTTTTATACCATTGTCACGGAGTTTGTTTTAAGCCATCAAGCTCGCATACAAAGTTTTCTTTACCTTTGACTTTGAATCCTTAGGTTTGCTCCATGTAGATTTCTTTATTTAGATCCCCATGAAGAAATGTCGTCTTCACATAATATTGTTCAATCTCTGCGTCAAGCTCGTAGCTATTAATGCGAGAATAACTCGATTGTGGACATCTTCACCCTTTGGTGATAATATTTCTTCAAAAATACATTTTTCTTCGACTAAAATCCTTTACAATCGGTTTAGCTTTATACATTGATTGTAAACTTTGCTCTTCGGTCTTCAACTTGTAAAACCCATTTGTTTTTTGAAATCGCTTACCTTTTGGTAGCTTGATGAAGTCATAGGTTTGATTTTCCTACAAAGAATTCATCTCTTCTTCATGGCCTCCATCCGTATATCCTTTTGATCATGTGATAAGACCTCTGCGAAGCTCTGTGGTTCTCCCATTAGTGAGCTTTACATACTTTCATTTGAGTTATATCTAATAGAAGGTTGTCTTGATGCAGTGGACTTTCTAACCCTGACAGTGGTGGAACTGGAGAGATATCTCGGTTGTATCATTGAGTTGTTTCGATCTCTAGGCAAAGAAAATGGATCTACATCGCCGGGAACATATGAGTTTGATTCATATTTCTCAATGTGGTTGGTATTTTCAATTGTGTGATCCTCAGGAATATTACATCCGTCTTCGATAACTTTTTCTTGATTGGGTCCCAATATCGTAGTTTGAATCTTCATGGCCATAACCTAAGAAGATCCGTGGATTGGTTTGTCATCTAACTTGGATCGTTGATTTTGGAATATGCATGAATGCCCTACAACCAAACACTCTCAAGTTCTTGTAGGAAACATTTTTCCCATAAATTTGTATGCACCAAATCTAATGGATAAGATTTCTTGAAGGTGGAAAACTCTTAAAAGCAACAATGTGTTATTTTTCCAATTAAACAATCAACACGAGTTTGTAGGGGCACACTAATTACCTCAGAGAAGTTTATTTCTTGTTAGAAATTCTAAGCCGCTTTTTTGGCTTAGATGTAAGTCTTTTGTATCGTAGCTCAATGGATGAACTTTATTGATGACATTCACCTCTCCGTTGGATAATATGCATCGTTAGGTACATAAGTGCTGCTTTTGTCACTTAGTAATGATGATAAACCTTTGGTGAGCTTCTTTTTATTCTCAAAGTAATTTTATAGCGGCTTAATCGAAGCTTGCCAATAGAAATAATATTGAGCGAATGTTAGGAATCACATTTAATATCCTTAGCGTAAGTCTATTTCTTTTGTATTAGTGTTCAATATGATATTACTTATGCCGATGACCTCAGGCACACCAAGGTTGGCCATTGGAGGTGATTTGATTTATTGTTGTCTGCAAGTGTGTCCCAAGTTTGTCGGAAAGTAACGACATAAATAAGTGATAAAATAATTACTTCATCATCAATGAATATTTTCATTTTGATGGATTGATTTATCAGACCTTGATACACATTTAGGTGTTTCATCATGTTCATACGTTTTGTATATAATTTGGTGATTTTTTATAATAGAAGCTTTTATTGATGTATTTTTCCTCTCATACATTGCCTCACATAATCTTCCCACGAACATCGATCTTTTCCTCATTGGCAATGATGGAAGATATTATGTTCAAAAGCGCTGACATACCTACAAATTTTCATTTCTCTTCGCTTTCGTATCTTTTGGTTTGGCAACATGACCTTGCAAGGGCAAATCACGGATCCTTGCGGTAGAAAAAATCCGACATACTCGACTTTCAAATGCCATAGTTGTATCAATTAAGTTTGAACATCACGAGAGACATAAATTTCTCCATTTTCAAACCATAACAACGTGGCTTTGATACCACATGTTGGGGAAAGATTGCCAAAAAAGTGTTAGATAAATATTTTTATCGTAATTTTTGATGATTTTATTTAAGCGAGTTTTTCACCAAAACAATATCCCTAAATGTTGTCCAAATACTCCTAATTAATTTATATTATTTTTACTAATTTTTGAAGTATTTCTTGAACTTTATTTTTGATACAAATCGGGACAACAAACTGTTTTGGTCAGCTGGTCACCCTATATAAAGACCTTGATGGAAGACGTGTTTAAAACTTGAAAATAGAGAAACATCTTTGAGGGGTCAATCGGTGGGTCGACCAGTGGGTCGGCCGGTAGGGTCAATCAAGGTTGACTGTGGAAGTCGTTAGGTGTCTAAATGTGAGAAATTGTACAAAATTGATTGACTCACAAAATTCGAAGGGTGACGATCCAGTAGGGGTGGACCGCTCGAACCCTGATCGCTTGCGATTCGAACCCTATTGGGCCGGTAAGGAGGTGGATGAAATCATATCTCAAGAAAAAAAAATCCATCAGATTGTGCGGTATTGGATTTGGTATTCTTAACAAAAACTTTGCTAAAAAGGATAAAACTCAAAATTATTTTTGTTAAGAAGAACTTCATTTAATGATTGGAATAAGAAACAATGGATTTGTCCACTATTAAAAATCCTCCTG
This sequence comes from Rehmannia glutinosa, assembly GCA_016081115.2. Classification (NCBI taxonomy): domain Eukaryota; kingdom Viridiplantae; phylum Streptophyta; class Magnoliopsida; order Lamiales; family Orobanchaceae; genus Rehmannia; species Rehmannia glutinosa. The sequence goes on along the minus strand of CM071935.1, from coordinate 15,185,382 downwards.
GCCATATAAGACCTAAGTGTTATCGCCTTGGAAACTTGTAGGCAAGGCGGAGTGTAGTCACAAGTGTTCAAACATCAACAAAGAAACACTCCTCGTTTTAAAATTGATTTATCCAGCGGACCGAAAATTTGGGTTAGAAAAATGAGTTTTCTTATTATGTTGTTCACACATCTTTAAAACTTAATGTATTTGAATCATGGTATTTTGATGGATGTTCTTGTCATATGATTGGAGATTTGGAAAAATTCACTAATTTTGAAAAACATGAAAATGGCTTCGTCACCTTTGGTGATGGTGCTAAAGGTAAGGTTTTGGGAAAAAAGGAACTTTGAATGTATTTGGCATTTGTTAGATAAATATTTTTATCGTAATTTTGATGATTTTATTTAACCGAGTTTTACACCAAAACAATGTCTCTAAATATTGTCCAAATACTCCCAGTTGTTCTAAAATGTTTTCACTAATTTTTGGAGTATTTCTTGAAGTTTGTTTTTGATAAAAATTGGACAACACTACATTTCGTGGTCACCAGAATTAGACCAGTAGGGCAACCCAGTGCACTGAAATTTGATTCTGAAATAAAATGAAATGGGTGAATTTTTGTGGGGTTATCGTCACCGGGTGAAATTAAAATGAAACATAACACCCAGTATACAAAAACCAATGTGGACAATAGGTCCCGAGATAGGGTCGATGGTCGAGGCCTGTTGGGCCAGAGTCCACTAAGCAATTTTGTTGTGTTAATTCAAAATCTTCTTTATGTTGTTCAGAGGTCGACCTCGAGTTTATCGCAAAACTATCCGTTGAAGCGGACAACTTTTTATGATTTTAAGGGATTGGTTTCTAGTTGTATGATCTTGATTTAATTTGCATTTTCTTTTGTAGATTTCAATCTCAAGGAAGAGCCTATGTACGAAAATAAAATCCAAGACCTCTCACATAAATAGATGAAGGATTGAAGCAATAAGATACTGACAACACAAGCAATCTGATCACAAGCAAAACTTTTGTTCTTCTTTCATATCTTGTTGCATTTGAAATACAAGTCTTTCACTTGCACATTTTGAGTCTTAGGCTTTATTCTTGATTACACTTGCACTTGAAAGTTGTATACTTCATAATCGAGTTGTAATCTTGAATTTGTTTCCATCATCTAAAGCAAGATAACGCTTGTTAGTATTCTTGTGGTAAGAGCACACTTGGGTGATTTTAGGTGTTGAAGAGTGGTACTCTTCATAGGTGTAAGAAGATTGTGGTAATCTTCTTGGTGTTGTTGTAAGAAAGTGTGGTACTCTTCCAACGGTGAAAGTTGTAATAGTTTTGGTAACTATTAATAAAATTCTTTTCTTTTGAAATCCCGGATATACAGGGGTGGTAGTAGATTAGGCCCTAGGTGGGTTGAACTACTATAAATCAATGTATGTTGTTTATTTTTCCGTACTTACATTCTTGTCATCATTTGTACATTCGAAAAAAGAGGCGAAATGGGGAAAATCGGGATAATCTATTCACCCCTCACAGATTATCGTAGCGGCTTGGACTAACAAAGTGGTATCAAGCCAAACTCTTTGGCAAGCTCGTTCTTCATTGCGAGTAAAGAGAAAGATCTATGGCTATGAGCAGCTACTCGGCAAAGACCGGGCGCCTCCGTTAACAAGCCACCACTATTCGACACCAATAATTATGCCTTTTGAAAAGACCGAATGGAGTGCTTTCTATAAGGATGCGGGTTCAGTATTTGGAATGCGGCTATTGAAGGGATAGCTCAACCAACCACAAAATTGGAGGATGGAACCACAACCCTCAAGACCCTTGAGGAATTTGGCCGATAATGACAAGAAGTCATTTTCTGTGATAGCGTTAAATATTTTGCATTGCTCTCTTCTAGCCACCGTAGTATAATCGTATTAGAGGCGTAAGGTTCGCACATGAGGTTTGGGAAAAATTGGAAACCATCTATGGGGGTACAAAGAAATCAAACAGCAAGAAAAACCATGCTTGTTAAAGACTTTGAAAACTTCATTATGCTTGATGGAGAAAATATTTCAAATATGGTGGAGAGACGACAACATAGTCGATCCTCTAGTAGCGGCTTGGGAAAATCATATCCGAAGAAGACAAAGTCACTAAAGTTCTAAATGCTCTCCCGGGTCATGGTCCGAAAAAGTGGCGGCAATTACGGAAGCTCAAAATCTTGAAACACTCAAGGTCGGCGTGCTCATTGGGAACCTCCTCATCTACATGAAATATACGCAAGGAGAGGAAAAATTCCGAAGCCATCCACCTCTCGATCGGGTATGCAAATTATTCCTAAAAGTCTTAGCATCTTTTCTAATATTTCATATTATGCTTTAGTGATGAGGATGATGAGGAGACGGCGCTCTTGTTCAAAAATTTTCCAAATTTGTGAATAAAAATAAATTAAGAAAATCGGAGACAACTCTGTTTCAAATCTGAAGAAAACCCCGAAGCCTTTACATGTGGGTGCAGAAATTAGCGGAGGAGGAGTAAAAGAAGAAAAACCTTTTCCCGATAAGAAAGCTCTTAATGCCAGCAAAAACTTGGGATGAGCTACTTGCCACATCCGATGAGGATGAAGAAGCGAACATGGTCTCATGGCCATAGGCGATGAAAATGATGAGAGTGCGCTCAACTCTTCATCATCTTTAGTTGATAAATTTGCAATGTGATTATGATGAGCTCAAAATGAATTTAGAGATATGTTATGTAAATACAAACTTTTGAAAAAGGAGTTTAAAGAGCTCAAATTGGAGAAAGAAAAATTATTTACTTCTTATGAATCTCTTGTCGTGCCCATCTTTATTACTATTACAAAAATGCATACTCTTGATTTCAAATAACAAATACTCAAAAAGAAATTGAAAATTTGAAAAAAGGATGTGCATCGTTTTAATTTAAGCACGGATAAAGTTATAAAAATTCTTGATGCACAAAGGAGGCATTCTAAATTAGGACTTGGTTATAAACCTTTTCAAAATCTTAAGAAAAATGACCAAGGTCAGGCTTAAAAACGTCTTTAGTAGTCCTAATATCTTATTTGTTTTTATTGTGGTAAAAATGGACACTATGCTAATAATTGTAAATTGAAAAACAACTTTAGCTATTTTTGGGGACCCAAAGATCTCAAAACTAACCTCCATGGACCAAAGAAAATTATAGGGTACCTAAAAATGATAAATTTATAGGTGTTAGGGGCTATAACGGTTCGAGAAGATTCCAAATGGCTCATGGACAGCGGGTGCTCATGCCATATGACCGGAAGGAAGAACTTTTTACCAATATAAAGCTTTAAGAAGAAGGCATGGTTATGTTCGGAGAATGGCGAAGGAAAAATCATTGGAAATGGAGACATTGGTAATTCTTCTTTTCTCTTAGTAATGTTTTATTAGTTGAAGGGCTTAAGTTTAATTTGATAAGTGTAAGACAACTTTGTGATTCTAAATATGATGTTGTTTTTAATAAAGAAAAATGTCTTGTTCTAAAAAATGGTAAAATTATTTTTTGAAGCTAATAGAAAAGAACAAAATTTGCAGACAAGTGATTTGGTTAGTGAAATGTATCTTGTCTTGTTGCCAACAACGATTGAACTAGTTTATGCATAGGCAACTTGGACATGTTGGATACAAGAATTTGAAAAATATTTACAAAAACCAACATGTAAAAGAACTACCCAAGTTGAATTTTGAAAATCTTTGCTTATGTGACAACTTCCCGAATGAACAAATTAGTTAAGAGTAGTTTTATGCCCAAAATAAAATTTCCACAACCAAGCCTCTACAACTTCTTCATTTAGATTTGTATGGGGATATTGGTGCGACAAGTCTAAGTGGAAAATATTACGCTTTTCGTTATAGTGGATGAATATTCAAGATATCTTGGGCTATTTTCTTCTTCAATAAAAGCGATGCCATTAATGAGTTTGCTAAGTTGTGTAGACTTATTGAGAATGAAAAGGAAGATGCCATTAAATCTTCGAGAAGTGATCGGCGGTGAATTTGATGGTGATTTTAAGTCTTGTGTGAAACCAAGGGATATGCTCATAATTGTTTGGCTCCAAGAACACCACAACAAAATAGAGTAAGCCAGTAGAAAGAAAGAATCGTACTATTCAAAGAAATGAGTCGGTCAATGCTCAATGAATTCTCCTCCAAAATATTTTTTGGCGAAGCCATAAATCACCGATTTGTTATGTTATTAATCGTGTTTACCTTCGTCTAAGTTGAATAAAACACCATATGAGCTTTGGAAAGGAAGAACTCCCAAATATTAATTCTTGAAATATTCAGGTGTAAGTGTTGTATTTTGAATACTAAGGATCGATTGGACAAACTTGATCAGAAGATCGATGAAGGAATTTTATGGAGTACTCTACTAAGAGCAAAGCATATCGGGTTTATAATAAGACTAGTATGGTGGTTGAAGAATATATTCATGTCAAATTGATGAAGCCGGGTATTGAAAGGATACCCAATGATGAAAGTGATGAGGAAAATGATGTTGGACCTATTATTCAAATTGATGCTCAAAATAATCAACCCTCTACATCAAATGATCAACTATCAACTTCATATGTTCCACAAGAAGAAAAAAGTGATAATTCGGATCTCCCATTGCTCTAAAATTCAAGGAGATCATCAAAAGATCTCATTATCGGGGATCCTCTGATAAAGGTAATAACTAAAAGGAAATTTGCGAAAAAACTCTTATTTCTCAAGAAGAGCACAAAAATACAAAAAAGCAATTGAAGATGAGGATTGGTTTTAGAAATGCAAGAGGAGTTAAATCAATTTGAAATTAATGATGTTTGGGAGTGGTATCTTGTCCTCCATCACAAACAATTATTGGTACAAAATGGGTATTAAAACAAACTCGATGACCAAGGAAATATTGTTCGAAATAAAGCGAGGTTAGTAGCTCGAAAGGTATTGTCAAGAAGAATGTATTGATTATCTTGAAACTTTTGCACCACGTTGACGTTTAGAAGGTATTCGTATTTTACTTGCCTATTCTTGTTTTAAAAAATTTAAGCTTTACCAAATGGATGTTAAATCCGATTTTTCTAAATGGTTTTATTCAAGAAGTTAAGTCTATGTAAAACAACCTCAGGGTTTGAAAATTTTTCTAGGCCAAATGATGTTTACAAACTTAAAAGGCCTTATATGGTTTAAAAAAAGCACAGGAGAGCATGATATGATGAAACAGCTCTTTTCTTTTTGCAAAATGGATTTACAAGGTAAAGTTGATATTACTCTCTTTGTTTTTGAAAAAGGGCAAGGTTCTTACTAGTTCAAATTTGTGTTGATGGTATTATTTTTGGTGCTACTAATGATTCCTTTGCAAGAAATTTTCTAATTTGATCACGAGTGAATTTGAGATGAGTATGATGAGGGAGCTTAATTTTCTTCCTTGGACTCCAAATTAATCAATGTCAAGAAGGTATTTACATATCACAATCAAAGTATACCAAAGAACTTCTAATGAAGTTGAGTGAAAAAGGAAAACCGTCACTACTCTCTATGGCAACCAATGTCAAGCTCGATAAGGATGAAAAAGCGAGTCGGTTGATGAATCAAAATATCAAGGTATGATAGGTATTTTACTTTATTTAACCGCAAGTAGACACGATATTCTTCATGTCGTATTCCTATGTGCTTGTTTTCAAAGCAATCCCAAAGAATCTCATATGAGTGTCGTTAAAAGAATTTTCGATATTTAAAAGACACTATTTCATATGGCTTGTTTTATCAAAGAACGAAAATTTTTCTCTTAAAGGATAAAGTGATTCGGATTATCGGGAAATATTGATGATGTAAAAAGCCTTACGGATCATGTCAATTTTTAGGCGATTGCCTAGTATCTTGGTTTTCGAAAAGCAAAATTGTGTTTCATTATCAGCAGTTTAGAATACATTTCCGCGACCTTTTGTTGTACTCGGTGCTTTGGATGAAACAAACCTTAGCGGATTTACAAATGTTATTTTGAAAATGTTCCTATTTTTGTGATAAACGTCGCTATAAATATAGCTCAAACATGGTTCATCATCTTGAAATCTTAAACATATTGAGGTTAGTCATCATTTCTATGGGATTGCGTTTCCAAACGAAAAATTGAGATGTGTTTTGTTAAGTCTCAAGATCAACTCGCGGATATTTTCACAAAACGGCTAATCTCAGGAGTCTTTTGCTTCAATTCGAGCTCTATTAGGCATAATGCATATCGAATAAGGTCATGTTTGCATTTTGCGCGTTTTTAAAACTTAGGGGTGACAAATTGGATTTTTGGCTCAAAAATGAACAAAACATGAAATATTTGCTCCAGGATAACAGGATGAAGGGAGGTCGACCGGTCGGCCTCCCCTTCGGCCGGTCAACAGCTTTATATTTATTGTTAAAATCAATTATGTCCTCGTTTTCTCATTTTCTGATTTTTTATTCAATTTTTCGACCCCTTTGCAAATTTCACACACAATTCACTCAAAATAATTTTTTTCTTGTAAATTCTATATTTTTGGACTTATATTGTTGCTATATCATCATTATTGCTTTCGACTTCACCGATTGATTGGTAAGATTAATTCCTTTTAATCTCAATTGGGTTGAACCATGAGAAAATGCTTATATGTTGATATTTTGATGAAATGTTTGTATAATTGTGTTAGGTATGTTGATTGTTAATGAATGATCTTTATAGAATTGCATTTGGTGATGAAAAATTGGGCGATTACATTTACAAAGGAGCTATATACATCTTCGTTTTAATTTAAGCACGCTAAATGTCGCAAAAATGTCTCAAAGAAACTTTTATCCCTTACATGATTCTCTCGATTTCAAAAGTCTTATAAGTTTATAGAGATCATGTTTTGCCACTCAAATGAGCTTTTACAAATCATCTTATCGACTTTTCCTTTTTATTTGGAATTTTAGGTTTTATGTTCAAAAGCTCGATAAATCGATTAAATTGCGCACTTTGATATGATTATATGATGTTTTTATCGTGCTAATATTCTTTTGATGATTCCAAAGGGGAGAAACATGAAATACGTTCATACGCTCATAAGCTCGCGAAAAAAACTATAAGCTATAAGCTGCGAAAACCAAAAGGCGAGGATATAACTTAATCCGATGGATGGATTATAGACTTTTATTCATAACTAATGATTTCTTTTGTGAGAGGGAACTTCTAAGCTCTTGATACTTAAGCTCAAAATGTAAAAGCTGATATTTTAGCTTTTAAATTCTTGCTTCTACAATTACTCTTGTTGCGCATATTGAAAGGGGAGTTTTTACAATAAGTTTTGAAAATCTTTACTCCAATCCTTATGATTCTTATGCATGAAAAGTGTCGCTCAAAATGGATAGTTGTTTTAGAGCAGGAAAAACTTGTTTTGTTTTCAAAATCGACCTCTTAAAATTGTTTTGGTTTGTAATCATCAAAAATGGGGAGTTTGTTAGATAAATGTTTTTATCGTAAATTTGATGGTTTTATTTAACTGATCTTTTACAAAAACAATGTCCTAAATATTGTCCAAATACTCCCAATTGTTTTAAAAAAATTTCACTAATTTTAGGAGTATTTCTTGAAGTTTATTTTCGATAAAAATTGGAGAACATACATTCGTGGTCAATAGAATTCGACAGAGGGTAACTCCGTGCACTGAAAGTTTCATTTTGAAAGCGAGAATGAAATGGACTGAATTTTTGAGGAAGTCGGTCGACCTTGATGTCGGCCCAGTCCCTGGGTGAAATTAAAATGAAACGAACACCCCCCCGTATCTGTAAAAACCAAGGTGAACAAGCGGGGTCCAGTAGGGCGACCCGCTTCGGACCACTAGGGTAAAACTGTCGAGGTCTGTTGGATAGGTCCACCTTAGCAATTTTGTTGTGTTAATTGAAATCCTTCTTTCTATTCAACCGAATTAGGCCTCAAGGTTTATCGTGAAACTATCCGTTGAGCGAAAAACTTTTAAAGATTTTAAGGGATTAATTTCTACTTGCACTATAATCTAAATTTAATTTGCATTTTTTGTAGATTTGATCTCAAGGAGGAGCCTATGTCCAAAATCAAATCCAAGAGCTCTCTATAAATAGATGAAAGGATTGAAGCAACAAGATACAACAACACAAGCAATACAATCACAAGCAAACCTCTTTGTTCTTCACTTTCATATCTTATTGTATTTAAATTTAAGTCTTTCACTTGCACATTTTGAGTACTAGGCTTTATTCTTGATTACACTTGTACTTCAAAGTTGTATACTTCATAATCGAGTTGTAATCTTGAATTTATTTCCATCATCAAAGCAAGATAACTTGTTAGTGTTCTTGTGGCTAAGAGCACACTTGGGTGATTTTAGGTGTTGAAGAGTGTGGTACTCTTCATAGGTTTAAGAAGACTGTGGTAATCTTCTTGGTGGTGTTGTAAGAAGAGTGTGGTACTCTTCAAAGGTGAAGTTGTAATAGTTTTGGTAACTATTAGTAAAATTCTTTTTGAAATCACTTCGGATATACGGGGTGGTAGTAGATTAGGCCTGGAGTGGGTTGAACTACTATAAATCAATGTGTGTTGTTTATTTTCCCACATTTACATTCTTGTCATCATTCGTACATTCGAAAAAGAGGGCAAAAGTTGGAAAATCGGAACAACCTATTCACCCCCTCAGATTTATCAGCCACTGGACTAACAATACCTTCTCTAAAAAAATGTTCTATATGTTGAAGGATCGAAAGCCAATCTAATCAACATTAGTCAACTTTGTGATGATGATTTGTTTGTGAAATTTTATAAAAATGTGTGTACGGTCTTTGATAAAACCGACAAATGCATTTTGAAAGCTGCAGATCCTCTCGATAATCATGATCTCGATTCAGGAACAAGTCCGGTGTTACAACACTTCTCTTGTGTGCAATAATTCTCCTTGAGTGACATTTTTGTGGCACCAAAAGTTAGGTTACATGAACTTTCGTGGTATGCTAATAGGAGTTATGATAGGAGTTCTAAACTTAACAAAGATTACTACGGTATGCTGTGGTACCTTGCCAACTAGGAAAACAAAAAGGGAATCACACAAAGTGTTGCAACATCTCGATTCATCACACTTTTGCCTGAAATTTTGCATATTGATCTTATGGGGCCAATGCAGGTAGAAAGCATAGGAGGAAAGAAGTATGTGTTTGTGTGTGTCGATGATTTTTTCAGATTCACATGGATAGATTTCTTAGAGAAAAATCCGACACTTTCACTGTTTTGAAAAAGTTGTGTCTTGATTGAAAAATGAGAAAGATTGCAACATTGGAAGGATTAGAAGTGATCACGATAAAGAATTTCAAAATTCTAATTTCTCTAATTTCTATGAAAAACTTGATATCTTTCATGAATTTTCTGCACCCATTACACCTCAACAAAATGGGATTGTAGAAAGAAAGAATAGGCATCTTCAAGAGATGGCACGTGTTATGATAAACTCCAAGAAAATCACTCCCTAAAGCGTGGTTGAAGCTATTAGACGCATGCTTTATATCATAGATAGGGTTCACTTACGTCCTGGTACTAACATGACACCCTATGAGATTTGGAAAGGCAAAAAGCCCAATGTCAGTTATTTTCACGTGTTTGGATGTGTTGGCTATATTCTTAATGACATGAAACATCTTGGTAAGTTTGATTCAAAACGTGATGTGGGAATTTTTCTCGGATACTCTTTGAATAGAAGAGATTACAAGGTCTACAACATGAGAACTCGTACTATTGTTGAATCTTTAAATGTTGTTGTAGACGATACTAAAGATTTTGCAGAAATATCTAAAGATAAAGATGAAAAAGGAGCGATTGAAACCGACTTGATAAAGATTGAAGATATTCGACGATGTTACAACATCGATCCAACACGTAAAAACATATGCTCAAGGAGATCGGAGTCGAGTCGGAAGCGAGATAAAGCCACCGAGTTTGATATATTTGATCAAATCGAGAAAAAAACGACCAAGTAGAATAAAGAAAACCATTCGGTTGATCAATTAATTGGGCAAATATCATATGGCATTAAAATAAGAGGTGAGGAGAAGGTCAACTACAAGGAAATGGTAAGATTTTGCCTTTACTTCTCTCATTGAACCCAAAAATGTTAAAGCTCTTGTTGATGAGTATTGGGTTAATGTCATGCAATTGGAATTTGGAACAATTTGAAAGAAACAATGTGTGGATCTTATTCTAGGCACGAGAATTATAATGTTATTGGAACCAGTGGATATTCAAAAATAAAATGATGAACTTGGTAATATAACTAGAAACAATTTGATTTAGTGGCTCGAGGCTACACTCAAGTGGAAGAAGTGGACTTTGATGAAACTTTTCCCCTGTGGCTAACAGTTTGAGTCTATAAGACTTTCTGCATTTGCTTGTATTCTTGAAATCAAATTGTTTACGATGGATGTTAAAAGTGTCTTCCTAAATGATTTGCTTAATGAGGGAAGTGTTTGTTGAATAGCGAAAGGTTTTGAAAATCCCCGATTTCTGACCCGTGTGTTTGAAGCCGAATATGAAATTGTCACGAAAATACTTTTAGAAACGAAAATACTTGTCTTTATACCATTTAAATTCTGAGACAATAGCGATGAAAACAATATCCCCACAAGTTAATTAGTAACGAATATTGATGTCACTTTATACAAACATATCTTTCAAGATGAATGAAGAGACGTCCCCAATTAATCTCTTTGGGGACGAAATTTTTGTTACAAAATATAAGATGGTACTATTTGGATGATAATATGTGACATTATTATTAAAGTCTCAAAAGCCAAACTTTTAGAGACATTTTTCTAATTCGGCCTCTAAGGACTTTTAGTGCAACTGCGATATTGCAACGTCTCTTGTGACATTTTTTTGTCTCAAATATATTTTTATTTTTATTGATGATTTTATTTAGTCCCAAATTCCCGATTTTCTTGTAATAGTCATATCAATGAGGAACATTAGTTTATTGGGTAGCACAAATGGTGTGGTCATTGAGTTAAAGTTTTGTTTTATAGGAGTGAGTCTTCATTTTAGTGAGTCTCTTGTGAGATAGGAGTGTTCATAGAATCGATTTTGAATTCTTCAACTTCTTGAATCAATTAATCGAATGGATATTTTAAAAGCCGAGTTCAAATTCGATCTAATTTGATTAATTTGAACGAATTGGATTTGTCGATTTTCGAATCAAATTAGAGTCAATCCAAAAATCTAAATTTGCCAATAAGCGATGCTTGAGATGGGATCCGAGTCCATGTTTTTTGGATCCAAAACCAATATTTTCAAGCAACTTTTCAATTTTTGTAAACAAAAGAATCCTATAATGAAACAAAATAACATAAACAATAAATTATCAAAACCATATTGTTACTTTAAACATATTACAAAAACTAAAAGCAAAATACTTCTAAGGTTGAAATCATTTAAAATCAAAAGCATGTTGTTCTTTTTTTTTTTAAGTAAAAACGTATTGTTATTTTTAAGTTTAAACACACCATAAGATATTTCAAAAACTAAACAAAAATTATGAAACTTTGAAATGAGATTGAATTTGTGAAATTAGCTATACCGATGATATAATTTACAACAAGAATTTTATTATAACAACCATGTGAAATTAAATATTGTTTATACATCAGCGATTATATTATTTCTATTTTCATAAGCAATTTATGTTTTATAATATTTAAAATATATAATATATAAAATAAAATTAGATTATAATTGAGTTCGAACCAAGATACAAATTCAAAATTGAAGTACGAATACGAATCAATATTCGAATCGAATTTACTCAATTTCACATCGAATTAGGATTTTTAGGATGGAATTAAAGAAATCCCCAAATTCATTATTCAATTCGAATATTCATATTCAAAATCGAGTTGATTTGAAATTCGATTTGAAATTCAAAAATCTAGTTTGAAATTGAGATTCAAATTCTAGTATAATCGAATTGTGCATTAATTCGAAAAATGAACACCACTTATCGTGAGACCGTCTCGAGCGGTCTAAACTTGAAGTGAGATGGAGCCCTAATACCCAAACCCAAATTAAAATCAAAAACAAGAACAAAATTAATAAAAACCGGATCCCCACTTTTCTCTATCTCTTTCTTTGTTCCCCACCTTGAAACTCTATAACGATTATGAGCTTTATATGCGAAAATTTACTAATATATATACACACATACACACACGCATATATATCTCTCTCTATATATATATTGGGTTAAGATCAAATGTGGCGGGGCTTCTTGTGTGGTAGTGTGGATCAATCAATCCATTAATTCAACAAATCCAAAGGTTCGGTTTTTGTTTCGATTTTTTTCTTCATTTATTTAGTTTTAAGCCCAATTAAGGGCATAACCATCATTTTATTTGTAAAATAAAGCGATTCTTTTGATAATTGTTCGTCGGTGATTTTTATGGGATTTAATTTTATGATTGTTCCGTTTTTCATTCAATTGCGGTTTACTCACAATGATGTACAATTAGTTATACAATGATGCATCTTTGTTATATATAAAATGGTGCACAATCGATTATTAAATGGTGCACAATTACTATTAAAATGGTGCATAATTCGATTTTAACGTGATCTTTATCATATCCGTGATTGTAGGGGCGTCATTATGGGAAAGTGGTTACACCATTTTGTCTTTATAGTTTTTTTAGATGATGTACACTTTCGATTATACAATGGTATAGTGTTAGATATAAAATGATGCACGCGATCGGTTATTAAATGGTGCACAATTCAACTACTAAAATGGTGCATAATTCAATTATGGAAACATGATCTTTGTCGCGTCCATGATTGTAGGGCATCATCCATGATTGTAGGACATCATTATGATAAGATGGTTACACCATTTTGTCTTTTATAGTTTTTTTAGATGATGTACAATTAGTTATTCAATGATGCACTTTTAGATATAAAATGATGTACAATTCGATTATTAAATGGGAAGATGGTTACACCATTTTGTCTTTATAGTTCTTTCTAGATGACGGACAATTAGTTATACAATGATGAACTGTTAGATATAAAATGGTGTACTGATTGATTATTAAATGGGAAGATGGTTACACCATTTTTGTCTTTATAGTTCCTTTAGATGATGTACAATTAGTTATACAATGATGCTTTGTTAGATATAAAATGGTGTACAGTCAGTTATTAAATGGTATACAGTTCAACTATTAAAATGGTGTACAATTGATTATGGAAACATGATATTAATCAATCACTTGATTGTAGGGGCGTGATTTGTGGCATTTTCCTAGTTACCATTATACTTTTCCACTATTAATTAATTGATAAATCAATTATTTTTAATAAGCAATCGGGATCATTGAATAAAATGTGTGGATGGATGGGATCAATCCACAGCTACTACCTGATAAGAGGCTATCACGAGATCTCATCCTTATATATATATATATATATAGGGATAATTACAAAAATACCCCTGAGGTTTTGGGCTAATTAAAAAAACCGGAGATTTTTGAAAATTACAAAAACCCCTTGAGATTTGATTCTTTCTTACATTTCTTCCTTCATAAGCAAAAACATATCAAAACCCCCAATACTTATAAAAACTATAGTTACCCCAACTTAACACATAATCAAACATGATGGAGTTTTTGTAATTTTGAAATATCTCACGGGTTTTTTTGTAATTAGCCAAACTGAGGGTATTTTGGAATTATCCCTATATATATATTATGTAACGACCGGAGAAATTTTATCTCAAATGGGCTCTTTCTTAAATTTTTCCCTTTGGTGCTTTTCATCGCGTCACCACTCATGGACTTCTCACCCTTGAAGTGGGTTTCATGCCTTTCCCATACTCAAACCCAAGACCTCCGGCTAAAGTATTGAGTTCTAAGAGTATAGTACCACTAAGGCACCGGTTGTGCTAGCTCATTGTTGGTACTCACACTCTAGCATGGAGGTTTTGGATTCGGCGTGAGAAAATGCATGAAACCCGATTCTAGGGATGAGAAGTGCATGAGTGGCGGCACGAGATGGAAAGCCCAAAAGAGAAAAGTTCAAGGAAAGAGCTTGTTTGGGATAGTCCTCCAAGGGTGGGAAGTACGTGAGTAACGGCAGGATGGAAAGCCCAAAGCGAAAAGTTTAAGGAAATGCCCCGTTTGGGGTAGCCCTTGTAGATTACATATATATTATAAGTTGTGAAGGTGTAGATTTGTGCATTTTTAGGAATCACTTTTTGCGGCATGAAGCAAGTGCTCCAACAATCTCATCACCGATAAGGAGTTTACGAAGTATATGCACTTTTCTCAAACTTTTTGATATCTCAAGTTATTTTTCATATTGATGCACAAAGATAATATATATATATATTATCTTTGTGCATCAATATGAAAAAGGTTATGATCAAATGTGGGGCTTCTTGTAAGCGTGTGAATTAATCTAATCCATTAATTCAACAAATCCAAAGATTCAGTTTTTTTTCGAATTTTTATTTATTTATTTAGTTTTCGCCCAATTAAGGGCATAACTGTCATTTTATTTGTAAACTAAAGTAGTTACTTTTGGTAACTGTTCATCCCAGCGATTTTTATTGAATTTGATTTTATGATTGTTCCCGTTTTTCATTCAATTGTGGTTTACTCACAATGATGTACAATTAGTTATACAATGATGCACTGTTAGATATAAAATGGTGTGATCGATTATTAAATGGTGCACAGTTCAACTATAAAAATGGTCCATGATTCAGTTATGGAAACGTGATCTTTATCACATCCATGATGGCATGGCGTCATTATGGGAAGGTGGTTACACTATTTTGTCTTTACAATTCTTTTAGGTGATGTACAATTAGTTATACAATGATACACTGTTTGTTAGATATAAAATGGTGCACGATCGGCTATTAAATGGTGCAGTTCAACTATTAAAATGGTGCATAATTCAGTTGTGGAAGCGTGATCTTTATCACATCCATGATTCTAGGGCGTTATTATGGGAAGATGGTTACACCATTTTGTCTTTTATAGTTCTTTTAGGTGATGTACAATTAGTTATACAATGATGCACTATTAGATATAAAATGATGTACAGTTCAGTTATTAAATGGTAAGATAGTTACACCATTTTGTCTTTATAGTTCTTTTTAGATGATGTACAATTAGTTATACGATGATGCACTATTAGATATACAATGTGCACATTTCGATTATTAAATGGGATGATGATTACACTTTATTTTGTCTTGTTCCTTTAGATGATGTACAATTAGTTATACAATGATTCAACGTTAGATATAAAATGGTGTACAGTCAGTTATTAAATAGTGTACAGTTCAACTATTAAGATGGTGCACAATTCAGTTATGGAAACGTGATATTAATCAATCCCTTGATTGTAGGGGCGTGATTTGTGGCATTTTGCTAGTTACTCTTATGCCCTTTCCACCTATTAATTAATTGATAAATCAGTTATTTTTAATATCAACTGGACCATTGAATAAAATGTGTGGATGGATGGGATCAAACCACACCGCCACACTGTAAGAGGCCGACATGAGATCTCATCCCTATATATATACATATAATACACACACAGAGAGATAGAGAGAGAGAGAGAGAGAGAGAGAAACGTGAGTGACATAAATTGTGGCCATGAGCAAGAGAGTACGCCATGAGCGAGCAAGAGAACGCATCTTGAATTTAAATTATAAATGAGACTAGGGCAAAGGAGAAAAGGGCTATAGGGTCACGGGGTCATGAGATGATCCGCCTCACAAAACGCTACCCGTGAGACGATCTTATATGAGCTTTTGCATGATATTAATATACTTTTTTTTTCACATTTTCCTTTTTCCCTTTATTGAGGTTTTAAGTGTTCAAGATAAAATATTGTTGGGCCGAAATCTTGAGATTGTTGATTCGATTTGGCTGAAAAAGGGATTCCTCCAGTTTTAGACGATGATGGTCCATTTGTTGATATGAAACCCATTATACTATGAAGCAATTCTAGGTATGATGTGAAAAATTATTGAGCAAGCTCGGATTTATTGGAAGTGATCAACCCACAAATGGAGAAAGAGAAGAGCAACAGACTAAGAAGATGTTTTGGTTCAGTTTATTTAAATTGTATTATATGATTCAGTAAAAATGTTTAGAAGATGAGTTTATAAAGTTTTCAAAACCAGAAAGTCTTTTGAAAACAAAATAAAAAATATTCAAAGTTGTTGTAAGTTCAACTTTAGTTATGTTAATTATAAAAATTATACACTATAAGTTCCACATTTATATTTTACCAACACATTCATTTCTAATAAAGTAAGATGGTTCAGAGGCATTTTATAATATATGGAGGTATAAATATTTTCAAACAAAATTCAGAAAAACATCCTCCAAAAGACAGGATATAAGTATTAAAACAAGCAGAGGGAAAAAGAAAACATTTTAGCATTTAAAAAAAAAAAACAAGGGATAATTACAGAAACACCCCTGAGGTTTGGGTTAGTTACAAAAACCCCAGAGATGTTTCAAAATTACAAAAACTCCTTCATTTTTCATTTTGTCTTAAATTTAAAGGGGTAACTGTGATATTTTTGAAAATGTGAGGGGTCTTTTGAAATGTTTTTCGAAAATCACAAGACGGAATCAAACCTCAAAGGGTTTTTGTAATTTTCAAAGAATTCTGGGTTTTTTTGTAATTAGCCCAAACCTCAGGGTGTTTTTGTAATTATCCCAAAAAACAATAGAGAAAAAAAATAAGTAGTGGAGTCATAGTGAGAACTAATTTAACAAGGCAAAAGAATACATTGGACCATGTATATTGCACCATTTAACAGAAAAAGAGCTCATGCTCTTTAATCTATGACAATGGTCAATGAGAACACAACGGTAAGAAGAATAAAGCAAAAACCATAGGAATTTGAAGAACAAGCAAAAACAACAGGAGATTGTAAATATATAGGCTGAATTCAGGATTCTACGCCAGAAAACCTCCCATTTGTACAACAATATACACTCAACTTCGTGACAAAGCGCGAAATTAGAGCAAATAACAATGTGATGACATCAAAATATATATGTTTTATCTTCGTCACTCAAATCTCAAGCATCATTTATAAAATCAACACAAACATCTCACCTATGATTACCTCGTCTCCTGGCAATTCTATGTCCTGCTCCATTAGCACCGCTCTTCCTATCAAGCCCGTTTGAAGTCCACAAACAACAGCAACGGCTCCACCAATGGCCACCCACTTCCAATCGATCCCACCACGACCGTTCTGTCTCTCCGTTGCAACTAACTCATTTTTTTTCTTCTTCGCCGGTTAGTTGGTCCTCAGAATCAGTCCCTTCGTCGAACAAAACTTTGGTTGTGATTTTTGCATTGAGAGCACATCTAGTAAGAGATGCCTCTAATTTTCTAGCATTTTGATATGTTCTAAAGCCAGCGTGTAATTTCTTGACGGTTCCCCACATCCCGTGACGAACGCCCAACTTGGCGGCGTCCTTTGGAATTCCCATGTCTTCGTAGTGAATAAGAGTGACCTCACATGCAGAGCCGTCTCCTCTACGCGATTGCACTGCATAATTTTGTATTGTAAGAAAAGGAAGAGCTAGGTTGAGTCTTATAGAAAACCAAATACTCACCAGGCTTGATAACCCAGCTTGAAAAATAGAGATCGACACGCCTAGGTTTGTCACGTCTTGGCAAAGTTGGATATGGTACACCCTGCAGCCATAGTTTTAGCAGATTAGCACATAAAATAGTGATCTAGAACATAAGAAGTGATTCAGGTTTTTGGAGCGTTTAACAACTTGAAGAACACATCACAGCAAGTTCCCACAACAAGTCACCGAATTAGAAGGATTAAGGATATAAGGAGTTTTAGAAAAGGGATAAATGCCAAAATGTATGCATCTGACCTTAGCAGAATATTCCTTGTCGCAAGAATCATACCTTGGTTACACAATAATAAGATTTTCCTCCTTCCCATATTCTCCTACCAATGATATATTCTCGATCGCTACAGAAGAAAGGGAACTGCATAGGCAGGAGATAATCAAGATGTCGTTAGTTGAAGAGCAGTCAATAAATGTAAATGATTGCTCAAGTATAATAATACGCAGCATCTGTACAACAAACCTTCTTAATCCAGTGGACAATCATCATCCCTGTATTAGGGCATTCTTCAAGTATTTTGACATATACAAGCATAGGATCCCACTTAGGCCGAAACTCATCATCCCAGAAAAAATCTCTGACCAGCTCGGGAGTTGCTTCCTCGAAAATTGTTTTGCTGCGGTACACTGTTGGACCCATCTGTGAACAAAATTTTATAACAAGTGAAAAATGCAAACGCTTTTCAAGTGGCATGAACAGAACTTGTTTTCTGCACTTGTGGATGGAGGAGAATTGGAACAGTACCCAGAAAGATATATATAATTCTCATTTATGATTCGAAAAACGTAGACACTCAAACAGAAAACATCACCCACGGATAATAAAATATGGCATCATCAATTAACAATTGTTCACTGACATCTAATAAACCATGTACTAGAGAAAGGCACAAAATAAAACAATTTCCCCCGTGACAACTTTCTCCAAAACTGCAAGATGGACATATTTTACGGTAACACCTAGTCTTACCTCGGGCTCATGGCGCCAAGCTTGGTATGTCATGTTTGACGTGGAGCGTTCCATCATGCTTTGCCATGCCATTTCCCCATCTTTCCCATCAAGAAGACTTAATAGGTGATCCAGGTCTTTTTCTGTGACACTATTCAAATCTCCATCTGGAGCTCCAGTGATAGACCTATGAAAGGAGCAGAGCCGATAATGAGCCCCATATTTTTCTGATTGTTTCCAGATGTCTAATCAAAAGAGTGATTTTAACGAATGCAAACAAGATGTCTGGTAAACGACAAAACCAAAAGACAATTGGTTTCTCTCTATTGATCGCAAACTAATAGCCCTGAAATAACAGATACGTGATATATAATACAACGCCTAGCAAAAAGGTCTCATTATTTCACAGTGAAAGGCAAAATAAATTGCAGAATTTGTTTATTATGAATGGAAATTTACCTAAATTATAAAAGAAAGGGGAGCATGCATGAAGGATTATCCATCTTCGATGATGCCAGAAAAAGATGTTGGTAATCATGCAGAATGCAACTGTCATCACCAGTTCACCACTGGACTTAATTTAATAAGTGCTATACATGATGCAACCAATAACCCCTCCATATGGAAAAGGAGGATGGGGCATGGGGAGTTCATCATTGATTGCCCAACAACTTTTCCTGTTCAGGAGAATCCCAAATAGTTTGATCAACCTAGAGCTTACGACAGGCTTCCAGATACTGTTTCTTTGACAACTTAGGACGAAAAACTCGAGAAATTTATATACATATTACATATCTACCTCAGATCAAATATAACAAATTGGTACTTCTTTCACATTTTTTCCAGTGCTCTTGTTTAATATTTTTCCCCTCCTTTTTTTTTTTTTTTTTTGGTTGTGACCAAAAAGGACTAAAGGTAAACTCACTCCCTAAAAAGTTCTAAATATCGAATAAATTGTCTAATATTGCCCTCATCAGATAAAATGTCTAAGTAAAACAATGAAGAACAAGGAGATATAAACTCGCTCTCTCACTGCTGTTATCACTTTTTCTTTTCCCCTTGAAAGGAAAAGACAAGAAATTTTAAATTTTTATTTGCCAACTTTTGTGCATTTACATGACAACACTGGATCCTCATATGCTGATCATCTTCAATGTCGAGGTCAATTCTCTTAACTGAAACAAACTGATCGAGTTAATCTCTGTTTCATAATACAAACTGATCAAACAGAAGAAGCGATTTCTCTCAGGTTACTCGTGCTCAGTAGAAGCTTGGGAAGTACAAAGTTCAATTTAGATTGGATCTGTAAATCTGGAATAGAGTGAGCTGACCTTGAGACACTTGCATGGTTATGTTTCCAGGGTTCATTTCCAGTTTCTAGTGTTAAAAACGAGTTTTGAGATTGTATTGGTTTTCATGTGAAAATTGAAATTATGTTTGGATAAATAAATGAAATTTGATTTTATGTAGGTTTGTAAATGATAATATGTTTGGTTGAGTAGTTTTGAAATAGTTTTTGTGCATATAATAATTTGAAAAGTCAATAGTGGTGGGTCCACTTTCAATATTTTAAATTGAATATATAATATTATATTTGTCGATTGTAAGTAGTGGGTCTAATAGATATATATATATATAATTCAAAAATAATAATACTTTAAGTAGATAGAGTCGGTAATAGTGGGTCCCACGTGTATAGAGTTGAGAATTGAAATTATAGGTGTGGAAATTGGGATGTTTTTTTATGTATAAAATGGAAAGTGAAAATGATGATTCCATTTTTATGAATAGTTGGAAAATGGAAATTGTCACTTGGAAACATAACCATACAACACCTTAAAATATCTCAACGCTTCTGGTAATAAGTGATGACAAGTTTAGCTAGGATTTGTTCTATAAATAAACCCATGGTCAAATGGTGCTTGAAAAAAACAAAGACGAGGGCTTCTCTAAATCTTTCACACCATATCTACAGTTCTACATAATCGAAGGAAAGTAAACTAACAATATCACTGACACTATCATAACAGAAATGCCCTAAACACGAATTTTCAACCTTTAATGGTCCAATGACTTGGAAGGATTTTAGTACGAATAGCTTTTTCATGTAAACAGATTGGTTCATATTTATGCAAGCTGGATACTACACTGAATTTAATTTAGGTGGTTCAAGTACAATGAAGAACAGAACCATCAGTTTGGAATTTTTCTGGCTCTGCTCAAACCAAGAAACAATGTAAAACCAACAATACACTTGAAACACCACTTCACAAACTAATATAGATGTTTGTAATAATCTCACATTGAACTAACTTCACAAGCTTAAGCAAGATTTTAATCAACTCAGTTTCACAATTGCTATTCTTTTCAAAGTTCTTCAGCACTTGTTCCTTTATCATTCTTTCAGATAAGTTTCTTTCTATATCAAGAAGGTTCTAAAATCCAGGGAAAAGTGGCTCAAATTTGAATAAGGTTTCAAAGTAGTTTCCAGTTAGACTCAAATAGTAAATCAAACAGGTCTAGCAAAAGAAACTTGACAGTCCTAATTAAATAGACCCAAAAATCACCTCCACAGCACAATAAACCACTGGCCCTGACCACTTTGATAACAACAGTTATCCTGGATATCTATGGATGGTTTTCATGTTTTTTTTTCCTGTTAAGGGATAATTAGGTATAAGGCTGAACATCAGGCACTATGCTAAAGGTTATAGCTAATGGACACCACAAAACATGGTATTGCCTCCAAACCTTTAGCTAATGGGCACCACAAGTATGGTCTTGCCTCCAAGCAATTTCTACAAGGGCCATTGCTGCCACGCATGTCAACATTCTCCCCAGTCCCCAGGGAGAACGAACTCCTCACCTTAACTCTAATACCAATTGTAGGATTGACCACTTACATTGTGCCGGAAGCTATAGCTGAGAGCAACAATGCAATTCAAGACTTTAAACCATCAGCACCCCATGCCCAACATTCAACTATGGTTCCATACTTCCATCACGAGAGCAATTGTAGCCTCACATGACAATATTGATCATAACATCTACCCCGACCTAATACAGGACCTGGATACTATTAAAGAACCACATATAGGATGACCAATGGCGCTTGATCCATAAATACTTTATCAAAGATTTCCTTCTTACTTTTTCCTGGCAAGGCTTTTGCAATAACACAATAAAACTATTGAAGTTTCAAAACACTAATAAACATTGAGTAACAATGTTTCATAAAATACAACTCCTAATATTCTGTAGCTTATCTAAAAAGTAGCTACTTTCCATAAAAAAGGAATATATATATATACACATATACATATATATATATATATAAACCTTAATCCATGGACCATGTCTTTGTGATGATTCTATAGGGAATAATGTATGAGACAAGGTGTCTCTGTTGCTTACATATTTACCATACATGACAGATTTCTAGCTTAGGGATGTTAGCAATACAATTGATTGGACACTAGATCCTTCATCCTTTTGATTACTCTGGAAGTTCCATAAAAGAAACAACACCTAAGCATTAAGAGATCCATTTGGTTTTGAAAAAGCATAATTATTAACAGCACAGATATCCTTACCATGACGCTTAATTTGCTTCCTACTAAAGCAACAGAATTCCAAGCTCCCCATAAATTGCATACTCAAAGTCTCATTCAGACATTCTCAAGTCATATAATGGAGATAATCATCTGTGGTTTCTCAACACCATGGCCATCTATCACATTATTAAAACTACAACAAATACACAATCATTGGCAATTTAACCCACATTGGCATTTAGCATATTGAACACTTCTATCTCATTCTTTTACATTTACCGGCATCAACAGATAAAAGCTCTTAAAAAAAACAAACACATATCACGTTGTTCATAGATACACCAACCAACATAATTACTACGTAAACATTCGTATAAAAGAATATTATAATTAAAGTAAAAGCGAAAAAAAAAAAAGGGAAGTAAAATCATACCTGATATCACCTCGGCTTGCATCATCAACTGAAACCAAATCCTGTCCAGCGTCCGCCGGCGCCGGAGCCGAATCTTCCAGCTCCTGAGCCGACGATGACTTCTCAAGCTTACGGCTCATGCCACGGGAACGAAACCAAAGCCCACGACAAAGTGAAAAGGCCGAGAGGGCCGTGAACGCAAGCCAGAATCTCCGCGCACCGAGCCCCGGCGGAAGGGTCCAAATGAACCGAAGCTTGGATCGGAACCCGAGGAAAACCAAACCGGTCCACCTCGGCCGCCAAGACCACCCGATCAACAAGCCGATCATCACCGCTAACCAAATCGGAACCGCGCAAACCAATATGTCGACGAATGCTTCCATTACCGCCGGATAATTGAAAAATTCCAGCGCATTATTGTTCAATCCAATCCACCCCCCTTCCATTGCTTCAATTGTGTGGAAAAAATTAAGGGATAACCGTTACAAGGTAGTTTTCGACGGAGCTGTTGCCTTGCAACATGGATTTAGCAATAATTAACTTGGATTTGGTGTCGGCGTGTTGCAGAGGAGAGAGAGAGGAGGAAAAAAATGGGATGCGGTGAAACGAACCTATTTAAAGGGAATAGATAAAATTGGTTTTTACAGTTTCCGTACAGTTGATCTTGAAGGTATAACTAGTCAAGCAAACGGTACAATAGGGAATTTAGATATTTATAACATTTCTATAATGGAAATATGGAATCAAGAATATGCCTCGAAAGGTAGATATTGAGAAAACCAAATTAAATTTATAAATAATTTAAGAAAAAATAGAAAAAAAAATCATGATAATTCTTATGCAAACAAATTTCAGACTGTGTAAAATAGATATATCTCTATGCGAGCAAACAATATTGTATTTTGTGATTATTAAAACCAATTTAAAGTGGAATAGGCTCTCCAATTTTATCCTCTGCGGTTCCTAGTTTCCTACGGGTTCAACTAATAGCGTGTCTCCTGGAAAACTTATCTGTATATTTCGTTTCGTGGGTGGCTGGGAGTGGGATTATGTGGCACAATTAGGATTTTTTTTTTTTTTGAGAATGATTAGGATTGTTAAGTTAAGCGGGTAATTTGCCAAAATATGGCAAAAATGAAACTAAATTGTGCAAATATGGTGATTTTGAGGAGTTTGGTGCTTTTGCTCGGTGGCGCACATGGGGTGTGCGCCAGGCCAATTGCTGGCGCGACCACCATGTGCGCCAGGTAATGATTTTTTTTTTTTTTGAATTATTCGGTTGGCACATGTTTGAGCTGCATGACCTGATTTGAAACACAAAGAAATTTTATTTTTTTTGACAAAACCATTATTAGATTGATTGAGTAATAATTTGTGTAATTCTATTACACAAATTGTTAGGCAAAACCGTTATTGTTAGATAGATTGAGTAAAAAAAATTAATTTTTTGACAAAACTGTTAATTGATTGATTTAGTAATAATTGTGTAATTACTAAGCAAATTGAGGTGATAATGCTATTACACAAATTGTTAGGCAAAATAAGTTGAGGTGATAATGAAGTTTAATTTTAACGTAGATACACAAGTCAATTTAAATATAACCATTAATTATAAATTTACATTCAAAATTAATATGTCTTAACAAAATTAATTACTAAGTACATAATTTTGACTAATGCTAATCCTAATATCTATAACCACCGGTGCCACATCCCGGAGGATGTCTCTCGTTGGCTCCGTCTAAGACCGTATTCAGCATTATCAATATCCTATTGGTCGGAAGTAGACGGGCTCGATCCATGTCCATATAACTCCCATGGAACCCACGGGAAATGAGTACGGCGAATCGCCGCAAGATATGCGAGATGGATCTGCCATTCCACATCCGTGTTGAGCGGATCACTAAATGATGTGAACTAGGGTGGTATAAAGCGATCATAATTCACGATTGTGGCATATATGTGTGTGATGCGAAGTGGGGGGACTTGCTGCATATCCAGGTGGACCTCCCACATATCTAGATGGACCTGATGCATATGCAGATGGACTCAACACATATCCAGATGGACCTGTCGTATGTGTGTGAGGTGTCTGTGGCGCAGTAATGGTCGTCCCAGGTGTGTTGCGGCGCAATCATGCGCATGTGACGGATCGGTATCTCTCGGGAGGCGGCCGGTGGAGGCATCACAGGAGACGCCGCACACTAGTCATCTCCTCAATAAAATCACGTCTCAGGTGATTAACAGACTGCGGATCAGAAGCACTAACATCGCGAATACTAATCCGCATCCGATCGAGTACAGTACTCTGTAACACATAAGTATCAGAAATATATACATAATGTTATAATTTAAATGTGCATAATAGTAAATTTATAGGTAAATTACCATGGCATCTCGACTGTAGTGTCGCCTGGTGATACTCCGATCGTGTCATGTGCTCGTTACGTGGAGTTATTAATCATCGTGTAATACGACTCTACCATACCACGATATCCACTTAATCGTGCTCTACCCGACTATCGCATCACCTCCATAATTGATGGTGTGCCATCGCCCAATAGGGTTATGTTTGCATACAATTTTCCACAAAGTTGGTGTGCTTTCAACAACCTGAATTCTCGTTTCACCCAATGAACATGGTAATCCTTAACTGCACTTTGCACATATTTTTTATCTGTAAAAATCATTCCTTTACACAACACACGAGTCTCAAAGTCATAGAATTGTACATACGAAGGCATACCAACAGAGTCAATACCTACATCTGGGAACCTTGATTTGAAGAATGAAATTCTAGAACCAATCCCAAAATTACCACCTGAATTGTTACGAGTGCGCTGCCTATGTTGTTGAGCTTCATCCGCTCTATCACTGTCATTATCCTAGTCAGATGCACTTTTATCATGTTCAGAATTTAGACGTTCCTCTCCTCGACAAATATCTACAACATCAACATTTTCATTGCTAGGTCCACCAATATCAACATTTTCATTACAAGGTCCACCAACATCGATATTTTCATTACTAGGTCCACCTTGTGTAAATGCAGATAGTTCAGGAACCATACCTCCTCTAAGAAACTCAGCATACTAATAATAATCATGTCCTATTGAAGTATTTATTTCAGCATTCTGAATTACAGGATCTAACTCAACAAACAAATCAAAAAACTCAATCCCAACCGACGGATATATAAAAGACCACAAATTTTCATCATTTGTAATAGATACTATTCCACACATATTGTTATAACAATATTTAGCCGAAACCTTCAACTTCCATTGACTTACATCAACCCCTGTCATCAAAATTAATATTTCAGTCAATTTCACAAAATTCGTTCTGCGAGAAATTCTCCTAGCACCAATTGCGTTACGGTCATATCTCACATTACTCCCAGTTTGCACAATTTGCCCTCCAAAATATACGATTATGGTGATCATGTTTGACATCGCCTATATATTATAATAATAATACAGTTAAATAATTGAAATAAAATTTGACATTGCTTATATACGGGTATTATTTATACAATTTAACAATTATTACAGGATAAATAATACGAATATTAAAATGTATTTCAGCAATAGGAAGTAATTTGCATAAAAAATATGTACTCATAAATATAATGACGAAATTAACATACAATGTTTTCGGACAAAAAATAAAATACAATATATTATGAAATAAATATTAATTTAAGACATACTTGAAAAATGCCGGAAACCCAAAATCGCCGAAAAATGCTGGAAGTCCAAACCGTCGGAAGCTCAAATTGGTTGGAAACTACTATCACCGGAAACTACTATCGTCGTTGCCGGAAACTGCCGTGTGAGTGTGTGTGTTTGTTGCGTATGTGTGTGTTGTGTTTCTGTGTGCGTGTGTGTTCTTGTGTTTGTGGGAGGGTTTTTTTAGGGTGAGAGTGAGTGATATAGAGAGTGTTTGTGAGGTGTGTGTGAGTTATGGGGGGTTTTATAATAGCTAGGGTACCGGGTTCTTGGGCTTTTTTTTTTTTTGTTAAGGGATTGGCGCACCTTGCAGTTACAAAGGGGGGGTGTTGATCGCTTTTGCGGGGTGAGCCTCAGAATCCATGATGTTGGATTCTGGGTTGGCGCACCGTGCAGGTGCGCCAGGGGTAAATTTATTTATTTTTTAATATGAAAATGTTGGCGAACATAAGACATGCGCCAGCCGTACAAAAATTAAAAAAAAATATTTAATTGTTTGGCGCAAAAACGAGGTACGCCAACAATGACTCTGGCGCACCCACAACGTGCGCCAACGAGTAAAAGGACAACATCTTCAAAATTTACAACATTTTAACGATTCACTTTCAATTTTACTATATTAAAGCAAATTACCAAGTTAAGCTGTTTTGGATAATTTTTCCGGTTCGTTCGTGATTCACACGCATAATAAAAATGTTAGAGCACGCACGAGTACAATAGGTAATTATAATTTTATTATGTTAAAATTAAACTTAAATAACATTGTATTGTACTCATATAATATAGTATGTATAAATAATTTAAAAACATTTTTTATAAATTAAGTAATATAGGACTGAATAATTCTTGCACATTTTAAAAATAAGTGCAAGTGCAATATATACAAAAACAATCTTAAGATAATTTACTCCTAAATAGCTCTTTTATATTAAGTTTATTGGTATATCACAAATTCGTAAATAATCTCTTATTGTAATTTTTAATTGATTCTTTATTTTTTTTTTGTAATTTTAAGAAAAACATAATGCATTTGTACATGAGAATTGATTGTATTTGAGTTAGTTGGGCATTTTTAATCCAACCATTAATATCAGTGATGTGAAACTCGGATCGGATCGGCCAGTTCGACCGGTTTAACTAAGAAACGGTCACGAGCCCGGTTCAATTGTGCTTGTGAACCGGGTGGCTAAAAAATCATTTGCGCTGGTGAAAACTTTGAAATGGTGACCCAATTTGACCCGGTGCTCAAATCTCTTTATGCTTTAAAAGAAATAATAAACAAAACTTTCTTTCTTTAATATAAAAAACTGAAGGAAAAGATGATATAATAGGTAATTGCATTAGTCATAACTAGTAACTTACTAAATATATGACTCTAAACAGTAAAAACATAATTCATGAAATTTAAAATTCCATAATATGTCATTTGTGCACTACGTAATACTACAATTGCCACTTGCCAGACTTCATATATAACCGTTGTACATGTATTGTATACATATACGAGTTAACATATATTTTAAAATTGATTTAAATGGTTGGACCAGTGATTTAGTGACCCTTAAAAATATTGATTAACCTGCGATCAAATCTCATCAATCGTATCCTCTGGCCTTTTTACATATTAAGTATCAACCGATTTTTTCGATTAATTTTTATCCCCGGATAATATTTGGTTGGTTGGTTTTTTCATTGTTCTTCTTTTATTTTATTTTTTGAAAGTAAGGTTCTTTTTTTGGGCACAAGTCACTAAGGTCAAGGAGGAATGAGGATGCCATGGACCATGGTTCATAAAGACATTCTTCAAAATTCGAATCAAATTGTTCAAACGATATTCACCTATTTTTCCCCACTCTGCTTTAATTTCTAGAATACAATATTAGTCAATTAAATTTATGTAGTACGGCCTGTATGTGATTTACAAATGATTTATACAAACTACATACGAAAAGTTAGATTATAAGTTCAAGCAAACTAGTATAGTTTAAAAACAAATTGTAGTGAAATTGCTTTCTTCAACCACTATTGATTAAAGTTGCAAAATAAGGGTGACGCTATTCTTTTTTTTTTTAAAACCAAGAACGATAGAGGTATATTGATGAACCAAACCAAAGAACTTACAGCAGACAACCAATAGGCCACAAAGCCTCTCCCAAGTCAGACACTTGAAACCGGGAGAGGAGAGAGCCACCTTCAAGGTGGCAAAAATAGCAGCAACAAAAGGACACGACCTCAAAGAAAACAAACAAAACTCAGAGTATCAGGCAAGCTAGAGTATTATGATGTTTACAGATATAAAAATCAAAAACCAAAATAAGAGTATATCCATAAACATCAAGAGCTAAAACAACCTTCCAAAAAAGCTTTGCCAAATTAACATCAGAAATACTGGTCCAGAAGAAGGAGTAACCACTGGACCCGGAGGTTCCGAGTATTGATCTTCACCAGTTCAAACAAACCAACTGCAACAAGAATTCCAAACACTACGAGTTCTGTTGAGGGCCATTACCAAATTCAGTCCATTCCTCCATAGCTCTGTCAACAGCTTCCTTAGGGGGAATGAAAACACCTTCAAAAATCCAACAATTCCTAGTCTTCCAAGCCACCAAAGCAAGTAGGTGGTGAGCTGGAGTCTCTCGTGCCAGAATTGCTTCTTGCAGGTGGAGGAGATAGAGCACCACCAATCTAATAGAGCACCACCAATCTTTAAAAGAAGCAGCCTTAAGAGGAAGAATGAAAATGCAACATCCGTTGTTTCATAAAAACTAGAATAATTGAAGTCACCAATAGGAAATAATGATAACGTAAACTAGTTTTCTCCCTAAGATGCGAATACTAATAAATAGAAAAAAATTCATTGGCTTCCATTTCAAATCGGCACCGCACCCATCTGGATAATCTGAAAAAAAATTATTAATAGGGGGATAAGTAACACATACCCAGTAGGGATCCTAACTGTTTAAATTAAATATAGACTAGCATAATTTGAAAAATTCAAGCACGTATACATTGTCATCACATATACTTTGTGTCAAAGTTTACTTTGCCATTTGACCTAAGCAATACTTTGTCGTTGGGCGAAGTCTCTTTACCATTTGACCGAAGTCATACTTTGCCATTGGCGAGCCTACTTTTCCATTTGGCCGAAGCCTACTGTAATACTCCAGTCTCAAACATTTGTTGGACCAAAAATATTTAAAAACTATGTATAGTAAAATAAATAAATATAAATACAAATATGTTAAAAAGTATATTCTTACTTGTACATATAAATGTAAGTGTGTGTATATATATATATATATGACTAAATGTATAAGTGCCTAGTAACATATATATGTACGCAAATATATGTCTACATATAAGTAAATTAAACTAAGAGGCATGTCATAATATTATATATATAAATTAAACAAATACATTAACTTAGTCTATAAGCTATATAAACATGCAACTATACACTTGTAAGGGATATAGACCTACGACAACTATGCCTACGTGTATGCTTTAGAAAGAATCAGACAAAGAACAAACATATATCTATATGTTATATTAAAGTTTTTATATTATTAATTAATAAATAACCAATGCACTAACCGAATTAATTATAACTATATATATACACGCATAGACACATAGACTTTCACTTTAGAAGATAAAAATGAAATCACATACACACGCGGCTATGAAGGAAAAACATAGTAATAGAAAGAAGAAGCATATATGGGCAAGCCGAAATAGGAAGAGAAAGAGGAACCATGACGAGCAAAGCGTCTTGAATTATCGGCGTTGCATGTTGAATCAGACGAGTTTTACAACATCATCAACATTCATATTTTGATATCGATTACGGTGGGGTAACTCAATCCGTAAAACGTGTCGCATCTTGTTATAATTATTGTTGTTCTATGTGTCGTTTATTTGAACAAATGAATAGACTCTCCTTCGGGAAGTCGAAGAATGAATGAATGGGATTCACCTTCGGGTAATCCAAATGAATCCCTCGGGATTAATGCTAGCTAATTGATCATCTCACAGAGTGGGTCTGGTCAACAATGAATGAATGGTTCTTATGGACTGTATGTATGTGACAATTGATTGTAACTGTTTGTGGTGTTCCCCATTGAGTTTTTATACTCATGCCACATTCGCTATGTTTTTATTACAGTCGAGGAATAGGCGGTGGGTAGACGACAACGAGCAATGTGTCTCCTCCTTTTTGTTAAAATGCGGTTCTTAATATTATATATGTTGGGTTGTTTTAAAAGCGATATTTAACCAACTTATAATGTTACCTTAGTTTTTCCATTTATGCTTCCGATATAATTTATTTTAATATAGAAAAGTAAGTTTTAGTGTCCTTAGGGCCCTAGAGGATTCGGGGCATCACGGGTTGTATCGAGAGAAGGTCTACCTTTTTGTAGACTTGCAAGAAAAAAAAAAGTGTTTTGAAAACCAATGTTGTTTTGAGTCGGCTTTTATATAAAAATTGTTAAGGGAGACCCGTACTCGTGTCTGAAGTCATACGCCTATTCTGAAGGTAATGCATGATTTAAAGATTTTTCTACTTATGAAGCATGAGTTATGTATGAATGAATTTAAAAGCGGTTTGATCACGTCGGGAGGACAAGTTTTGATAATGAATTATGATACAAAAGTATTGAATGCGAATCAAATATGATTCAACATTATTTTGAAAGAATTTTCACGAGAACGTATCTTATGATATTTTAAAATTTTCATGAACTTTCGGGAGCATAGTTTTCATGATGATTTATAAGCCTATAGTCGGGATTTGACTACAACCTTAGAAGCTTTTAGAAATTATTTTTCTTTATGGTTTAGATTCCATATTAGGCATGTGCAATCGGGAAAACCTTTGAGGGAAAACTAGTGTTGTAATGTGGTATGTGATATATATGTAGAGAATGTGCGACTGTTTGATACATGTTTTTATCTTAATTTTGATGATTTTATTTTTACACCAAAACAATGTTTTTAATTATTGTCCAAATACTCTAAGTGATTTAAAATGGTTTTAATATTTTTGGAGTATTTCTTCAAGTTTTATTGGACAACACTTTTAATGATTTTATGTTTATAAGTTTTTATTTCAAAACAAGATTCCTAAATGTTGTCTAAATACTCTCGATTGGTTTAAAATGTTTTTACTAAATTTTCGGAGTATTTATTGAGTTTTATTTTTGACAAAACTTGGACAACATTTCTGTCTCGAGGTCAACCGGTCGCCGTAGAGGGCAACCCGTACCTGAAGATGAATTTTGGAACAAAAAATGAGACGGAAGGGAAATTGGCCAGGTCGACCGGTCGACCAGGGCATCGGCCGACGTGGCGTCGGCCGGTCGACCCCGTCGACCGTACACTGGGAGCAAAATTGAAAAGAACATTGCTCTTCGAAAAATCATTGAGGGGGACCGGTCAGGGTCTAGGTCGACCGGTCGAAGTCCCCCCTGACCGGTCGCCCTGTGTTATTTTGCTGTGTATTTTTCAAACGTCTATTTATGTGCGACCGGTCGCCCTATCTTTTGACAGCAAAATTCTGACCGTTTGACAGCAGACAAACTTTCCTTAAAATGTGGGATTGATTTCTAACAGCTATATTCTTGTTTTTAATTGTATTTTTCTGTAGATTTTCAATTCCCAAGAGGAGCCTATGCTTGATCAATCATCTCCTATAAATAGAGGAAGTTTTGGAGCAACCAAAACAACAATTGAGAGACAACACAACAAGATACACTTCAAGCAAATATTTGTTCTTCATAGTTATTATTCTTGTTGTAATTTTGCCTAGCTTATCACTTTCACATCCTTGAGGTCTAGGCTATTCTTGATTACACTTTGCACTCATATTGTAATATTCATTATTGAGTTGTAATATTGTTTTTTGGTCATCATTCAACACAAGACATCCTTGTGAGTATTCTTGTGGTAAGAATACACTTGGGTGATCTAGGTGATAGGTGTTTCAAGAGTGTGGTGCTCTTGAGGTGTTGGAGAATTTGGTATTTTTCAAGATTGAAGATTGTGGTGATCTTCAAAGGTGTCGTTGAAGGAAGATTGTGGTAATCTTCAAAGGGAGATTGTGGTAATCTCCAAAGGTGGTGTTGAAGAAGAGTGTGGTGCTCTTCAAGGTGTTGTAAGTTGAGTTTGTATTAATTTTGGTAATTAATAAAATTCTTTTTCTTTTTTGAAATCCATCCCGGATATCTTTGGGGTGGTAGAGGATTAGGCTATAGGTGGGTTGAACCTCTATAAATCGACGTGTGTTGTTTACATTCCGCACCTTTATTGTCTTTGAGCATTCGGTTTGAAAATGATGGCAAAATCGAAAAGATGGAGATAATCTATTCACCCCCTCTAGATTATCGTAGCCGCTTGGACTTACAAGTGGTATCGAGCCAAACTCTTTGGCAAGCTCGTTTCACATCGCGAGTAAATAGGAACAATCGTCGTCTACGAACGAAGCTCATCTTACCGGCACCTCCACCACCAAGCCACCACTATTTGATTCCAAAAATTTTATATTTTGGAAAGAAACAATGGAATGTTATTTACAAGGTTGCGAGTTCGATATTTAGAACATCGTTATAAATGGAGAATCCATTCCGATGAAAGACACACCACACACCTCCAAAGGCCTCAAAGAGCTAAATGATGAAGAGAAGAAAATCATCTCCTTAAATGGTAAAGCTCTCAATATTTTATATTGTTCACTTACTAATTTGGAATATGAACATATTGTAGGAATTCGATCGGCTCATGGAGTATGGAAAAAATTAGAAGCCATTCAAAAAAGTATATGAAAATGATAGGAGCAACTCAAAAGCATCTACTTCTCAAAGGGATACAAGTTCAAATCTAAGGAACAAGCCTTTTACAACTTCTAACTATGAAGTAGTCGAACAATGTTTTATGGGCATCGAAGAAGAAAACGAGGTATGTCTTAAACCCTCTACTTCCTATGATATTGTTATACATAATGATTATAGTGATTTGCAAAATGATTTTGATGATCTTCAAAATGAATTCCAAAGCTTGCTTGTTAAATACAAAAATTTGAAAAAGGAATTCAATGCTTTGAAAAATGAAAATGATAGTTTATCTACTTCCTATGAATCACTATCATGTGCTCACACCACCACTCTTGATAAGGTTAGAATCCTTGAAAAAGAAAATAGTACTCTTGTTGAGGATATTAATTGCATGAAAAAGGATTTATCAAAGTCCAACTTGTCCGATAAAATGACCTATATTGTTGATAGTTGTGATAAATTGAAACAAGGACTTGATCATAAGCCTAGTATTGTTAATTATGTGAAAAGAAATCAAGTGCCTATGTATATTGGTCATTATGCTCCTAAAATTGTTACTTATTTTTATTGCGGTAAAAAGGGTCATACGGTAAATACTTGTCGGGCTAAAAATAGCTCTAATTATTTTTGGAGACCTAAAAGTCTCAAGACTAATCCCAAAGGACCCAAGCACTTAAGGGTACCACACAACAATGTTATATTAGGTACCGTGAAATAATAATCGAAAAAATTCATGCCGCCAAGGAAACATCAAATGAACATCTCATTTGATCAAAGAAGGAGAAAACAAAGTCAATTTCCAAGAAGAGGATATAATCAAAAATGGGAAGAACACAATCCTTGGAAATGGCAAAGACATCATCAACAAGATGATTTTTCAAGAGAAAGACACTTTCAAAAATGGGAAGGCCACAATGCTTGGAAATGGAGCAATTGGAGAAACCATCATCAACATGAAGATTTTCAAACGGGAAGATATCATCAACAATGGGAACGACACAACCCATGGAAATGGCGAAATTGGTAAACCGTATCTCCCTATTTAAATATGCATTTTATTTTTGCATGTTCTTATTTGTGTTTAAATTGCAAAATAAGTTTTAAAATTTTAAGGTCCTCAATAAATATTTGTGTTTTTAAAATCCTTTGAAAATGAGACCTTACATGTTGTTTTTAAACTCTTATGGATTTCTATAGCATTAGTATTTTTATATCTCTTATTACTTGGCCTACACTTGTGCTATTATATCTTGTGCAAAATTTGTTTAAAGTATTGTGTAGGACTCATGTATATTCACAAATGGCTATCTACGCCATAATATGTCAAGAGTGACATAAACTATCGAGGTACGCTCATCCTTGGTATTCATCTTATAGACTCGATACATTTGTGCCATATAACTATGTGCGTATTTTATACAAGTGCCATTAAGAGGATGTTTTGATTTTTTGAAAAGGCATTATTTGACATAGCTTGTTTTATCCAAGATTTGTAAAGGATTATATTTTGTTTTGATAAAACAATTGATCTACTAAGTTATGCATTTTATTGCACATATAAATGCCACTATTCTTGGATACTTATGTCAAACCTCTTGTTCATATGATTCTTGTAAATGAGGTCTCAACTATGTGCTCTCTTATTGTCTAATTTTAAAAGAGACCTTATGTAGCTTTCTTAAGCTTATTTGAACTTGAATGATTTATTAGACTCTTGATGATGCATAGTATGTGGTGCTTAAAATAGTGTGTCTATTATTCGATATTACTATGCTCGTGTGCAAAATATCTTGTTAAGATTTTGTAGAAATTTGTGATATTTCGCAACAAGTTTGATGAACAAGACAATGTTAGTAGCTCAATGATATTGTCAAGAAGAAGGTAATGATTTTGATGTAATATTTGCACTCATAGCACATTTAGAAGTTATTTGCACTTTACTTGCCCATTCTTGTTTTGAGAAAAGTTCAAGCTTTACCAAATGGATGTTAAATCCAATTTTATAAATGGTTTTATTCAAATAGAAGTCTATCGGAGTTTAAATTTTTTAGGCCAAATGATTTTTGTAAAAAGGCCTTGTACGGTTGATACAAGTACCCCGTATATGGTTTGATAGACTTAGCTATTTTTGCAAAATAATTTTACAAAATGTAAAGTTGATACTACACTTCTTGTTTTGAAAAAAGGCAAGGTTGTTTACTTGTGCAAATTTATGTTGATAATATTTTGGTGCTACTAATGAATATTTGTGCAAGATATTTTTCCAAGTCAATGCAAGGTGAACCTAAAATGATCATGATGAGGAAGCCCAAATTTGATCATTGGAATTCAAGTTCAACAATTCCAAGAAGGTGATTATATTCCACACTCAAAAGAAGAAGTGAGGCATTGAAGAAGAAAGAACCATTTCAACCTATATGGCCACAAATGTGAAAATTGACAAAGGTTGAGGTAGGCATGATTGACAAACGAATTCGAGGTATGTTTATTCATTTATTACTCCTTAGACTCGACATTCTATATGCCTTACGTCTATATGCTCGACTTCAAAAACAATCCCAACGAATCTCATTAAAGTGCCGTTAAATGAGATTTTCAAAGGCTTCTTCTTATGACTTGTTCATCCAAAGTTTTAAAAGTTATTATTTTTTTGGGATAACAAGTCCGGTGATAATGATTTTTCAAAATATGGTTCGTCATAATCGAACTAAACATATTGAGATTCGATATTTTTTTAAAGGGATTGCATGTTTAACAAAAACTTGAGATGTGTTTAATTCCGTCTCAAGGATAACTCGCGGACTTTTTAAATCGCTCACCGCCGAGTATTTTACCTCATTTCGAGCTTGATTATGACATAATGTATATTGAATGAGGTCTACGTTTGCATTTTGCATGTTTTTAAAACTTAGGGGCGAAAAATCGGATTTTTGGATCAAATTTGGATTTTTCAAAACAGGACCGAACAGTGGGCTGCCAGGGGAGAGGTCGACCGGTCGCCCACCAGCTCGACCGAGGGCCGCCTATACCCTGGATCGGTCGCCCATAGCTATTTTTGTGTTAAAAATGGTTCTGTTCTAACTCTCAGCCATTTTGGCCCTTTTGACTCATATTTCGACCCCTTTGACATTTGCACACACATTTCACTCCCAATGAGTTTTGTTGCATAAATTTCATATTTTGGGGATTATCTAGCTCGATTATCATCATCATTGCTCGTCTTTACCGATTAAATGGTAAGAATTCTACTTCCTTATCTCAATTGGGTTGAACCCGAGAACTTGGCCTATATGTATTTTCTTGATGAAATTTGTATATGTTTGTGATGAGATTGTTATTTATGATATATTGTATTGTATTTAAACTGATTTGGTGATCAAAAACTTGGCTTGATTGCATTTATAAGGGCTATATATATCTTCTTCAATTTTTGACGCCCGCCAAGTGTTCGATAAAATGTTTCAATGAAAAATTCACCACCTACATGATTCTCTCGATTTAAAAAGTCTCATATATTTATAGAGATCATGTTTTGCAAATCAAATGAGTTTTCATAAGCTTCTACAAGTCGTATGATCGACTTTTTCCTCCTATTTGGTCTATAAGCTTCAATGTTCAAATAGCTCGATACATCGGTTTAGTTGCGCACTTTGATATGATTATATGATGTTTTTATCATGCTAACATTCTTTTTGATGATTCCAAAGGGGGAGAAACATGTTATAAGCTTATTAGCTCATAAAAGCTAATAAAAGCTTGTTATAAAAGCTATAAGTTATGTCTCTTAAAAGCCATAAGTTGTGAATTATTTTTAGTTCAATTGTTGCTTGATGGACTTATATACTTGACTAATGATGATTTACTTGTCTAATGATGTTTTGTTGTGAGGGGAGCTTATAAGCTCTTGAACAATATGTAAAAACTAAGCTTTTAGCTTATGATTAATTGCTTTTATATTATTCTTGATGTGCTTGTTGATAGGGGGAGCTTGTGCTTATTATTGAATATATTTACTCCTTACTTGGTTGTTTATGTATTTTGAAAATTTTGGTTGCTTCTAAACGGTTAGATGTTTTTACCGGAAAATCGTTTTTAAAATTGTCCTCCTAATATTTCTAAAAATTGTTTTGGTTTGTAATCATCAAAAAGGGGAGATTGTTTGATACATGTTTTTATCTTAATTTTGATGATTTTATTTTTACACCAAAACAATGTTTTTAATTGTTGTCCAAATACTCCTAAATGATTTAAAATGGTTTTAATATTTTCCAAGTATTTCTTCAAGTTTTATTGGACAACACTTTTAATGATTTTATGTTTATAAGTTTTTACTTCAAAACAAGGTTCTAAATGTTGTCTAAATACTCCGATTGGTTTAAAATGTTTTTACTAAATTTTCGGAGTATTTATTGAGTTTTATTTTCGACAAAAATTGGACAACATTTTGTCTCAAGGTCAATCGGTCGCCAGTAGAGGGCAACCCGTGACGAAGATGAATTTTGGAACAAAAAATGAGACGGAAGGAAAATTGGCCAGTCGGCCTGGCCGTCGATCGGGCGTCGGCCCAGTGCGTCGACCGGTCGACCGTCGGCCGGTACCTAGGAGCAAAAATTGAAACGAGAACATTGCTTTTCGAAAAATCATTGAGGGGACCGTCAGGGTCTAGGTCGACTTGGTCGAAGTCCATCCCGACCGTCGCCGCCTGTGTTATTTTCTTTGTGTATTTTTCAAACGTCTATTTCGTGCGACCGGCCGCCTCATCTCTTTTGACAAAATTCGACCGTTTGTGATGACAAACTTTCCTTAAAATATGGGATTGATTTTATATGACTATATTCTTGATTTTAATTGTATTTTTCTGTAGATTTTCAATCCCCAAGAGGAGCCTATGCTTGATCAATCATCTCCTATAAATAGAGGAAGTATTGGAGCAACCAAAACAACAATTGAGAGACAACACAACAAGATACACTTCAAGCAAATATTTGTTCTTCATAGTTATTATTCTTGTTGTAATTTGCCTAGCTTATCACTTTCACATCCTTGAGGTGTAGGCTATTCTTGATTACACTTTGCACTCATATTGTAATACTCATTATTGAGTTGTAATCTTGATTTTTGGTCATCATTCAACACAAGACATCCTTGTGAGTATTCTTGTGGTAAGAATACACTTGGGTGATCTAGGTGATAGGTGTTTCAAGAGTGTGGTGCTCTTGAGGTGTTGGAGATTGGTATTCTTCAAGATTGAAGATTGTGGTGATCTTCAAAGGTGCCGTTGAAGGAAGATTGTGGTAATCTTGAAAGGAGATTGTGGTAATCTCCAAAGGTGGTGTTGAAGAAGAGTGTGGTGCTCTTCAAGGTGTTGTAAGTTGAGTTTGCATTAATTTTGATAATTAATAAAATTCTTTTTCTTTTTGAAATCGATCCCAGGATATCTTTGGGGTGGTAGAGGATTAGGCCCTAGGTGGGTTGAACCTCTATAAATCGACGTGTGTTGTTTACATTCCGCACCTTTATTGTCTTTGAGCATTCGGTTTGAAAAAGAGGGCAAAATCGAAAAGATGGAGATAATCTATTCACCCCCCTCTAGATTATCGTAGCCGCTTGGACTTACACAACCTATGGACCTGACCTATATTAACAGATTACAAAGTGTCTGAATAATTGATGGGCCCATAACCCACAGGTTCATTAGCTTCACCGAGATTTCATGATTACGTAGGGATAAATATTGATTACGAGTCTGACTATTGGAAACGTAAAGATCTAGTCAATAGTTTAGGATCAGATTTGAGGTGAGCAAGAGTTAAGTACCATTTTAGGTTAAAAGTGATGTCGAGGTTTTGACGGAAAGAATAGATTTTGAAGCACTTACAAGGTATTGACTATCTAAGATATAATATAACTCCTACTATTAGTGAATTTTGTATTAAGTATATTAACTACATAACAACTAGTGTCATTAGAAGAGAATATAAGATCAAGATTTATTTATCAACTTTAAGGAATGAGATAGTTGTTGAATTGAGGATCATTAAGGTTAAACTTATGTAATTGATAAAATACGGATATTTTAGGTGAATTAGATTCTATCCAATTAAATAATGAGTATCTGGAACAAGAATAAAAACAGATTAGGATCGAATACAAAAATCATTTAAGGATACTTAAATAGATTTTTGATAAATTTCAAGAAAATTGAACAAGATTATAGGATGCACGAAATCACATGACTACATTTTAGGTGATGACCATACTTGCTCTCTCTATTCGGGTGTATCTAATGGTTTGAATGTGCGACTATCTAAAAGAAAATTTTAAGTATTTGGTACTAAAGAAGACTATATTTGGACAACTTAAGGTAATAAGGATATTGATGGATTTGGGTTATTGGTCATATTGATATATTTTTAGGCATATGTATATTTTTATAAGCAGAATGGATTTACTTTATGCTACAATTTAGAGACCCGATGATTTTATCACTTGTCTAAAAAAAACAACAATAGTGGGAGCATAGTTATTTTCCACTAGTGTATCTCATTTCGAGTCCACGAGCAAGGAAAGATTGGTCTCAACTAAAGGATGAGTTTGAGGTTTTACATTATCTAAGGTATTAGGATGAGTCTTTGCATTTGGTGGATTTTTATAGAATAAAACCTATGAACCAATTATTGGGATAGTTCTCTCTAAAGTTCCATAAAGTAGAAATGATAATTTATGATTTTATAAAAGTGACACCGAACGTTTTGCGCGGATATGATTTGAAAGCATATAAGTGGAATAATATGTAAAATAGAGCTACAAAAGTTTGAAGAAGGATATTGCTTCTTTTGATAATACGAGATCAAATAAGGGATACGTATCGGAACTCATTAGGTAAACAAAATTTTGAGGATAAAATTTTTTTTTGTAAGGAGGGAGAATTAATGTAATACCACGATCTCAAACACTCGTTGGACCAAAAATATTTAAAAACTATGTATAGTAAAATAAATAAATATAAATACAAATATGTTAAAAAGTATATTCTTACTTATACATATAAATGTAAGTGTGTGTATATATATATCTATATATATATATGACTAAATGTCTATGTGCCTAGTAACATATATATGTACGTAAATATATGTCTACATATAAGTAAATTAAACTAAGAGGGATGTCATAATATTATATATATATATATATATAAATTAAACAAATACATTAACTTAGTCTATAAGCTATATAAACATGCAACTGTACACTTGTAAGGGATATAGACCCACGACAACAATGTATACGTGTATGCTTTAGAAAGAACCATACAAAGAACAAACATATATCTATATGTATAATAAAGTTTTTATATTATTAATTAATAAATAACTAATGCACTAACCGACTTAATTATAGCTATATATATGGGGTATGTTCGAGAAACGGCCTTATTTCAAGTTTGATTTACAACTATGGCCATCCTTATTAAAAGGATTCAAATATGCTTTGAAGTTCCCATTATACCCTTTATAACGAGAATAAGGAAATATGATTAATTCGCATCAGATTTCGAGAATACGAACACTTTTCGATTTCTATTTCTGTTTCATTCGTGGCATTGTTACACCTACTTAGATCCAGTCTCCATACGGAGGTTTTTAAAAGATCATGTCGGGTTTCAAGACAAACTTAACAGTCATAGAATTTTAAAAGATGTTCGATTCTATGTTATCGGCCCAAACCAAGGTTTACGGTGAAAATGGGAATAGTCCATTACGACCATATCAGGCCCAACATGCTTCCGTAAAATTAATAAATCCCCTTTAAAATTTATACCTCTTTTGCCAAAAAAGGGTTAAGTGGTTCGCAACGCCACGATCGGAAAATTATCGCCCCGGATCGTTTGACAAACGGCTCCTCACCTGTTCAACCTCAACCTCGGGGAAGATGATCGCAAGTTATCCGACTCCTTCGTAAAACCTCAAAGCCACGGCCTTGGTTCGTTTCCTACTCCAAGGCGTAAAAGTAATTCTTCAAAGGGATGAATCAATAGTACATTATGAACACATGTTGAACAAACAAACCTTTATTTTATTAAGAACTTAAAGAAAAATTTATTACATCGTAATCTCCTTTTGGGAGGAGAAAACTGTTTAGCCTCTCATAAAGGCTATTACACTCTTGTACATAAAAAGAAAAACTAAACTTTAAAAGCGAAAACACTCGAAATTCTAAACACTCAATATTACGGAAGAATTTTTATTGTAGAAGACTTAGGAGAATTTTCGATGTCCTCGGCCCTCCTTCAAACTCTGGTTTAAATAGATGTAAGTCGGATTTCAATTTCGGACTTCAACCCTTGTTGAGATGTAAAACGTCCTTTGCTTACATCATACTCTTGAATTATTGCTTGCTTCCACTTGCGGCAATTAGTTGGCCTTTCCCTTTCTTCACATGGATGGCCCATCATCTTATGCGGT
This sequence comes from Rehmannia glutinosa, assembly GCA_016081115.2. Taxonomy (NCBI): domain Eukaryota; kingdom Viridiplantae; phylum Streptophyta; class Magnoliopsida; order Lamiales; family Orobanchaceae; genus Rehmannia; species Rehmannia glutinosa. The sequence goes on along the minus strand of CM071935.1, from coordinate 15,143,730 downwards.
ATCCGAAGTTCTTTATGCAAACTTCCAAATCCTGTGACTCGTCCTTTGTCTTGTAATACGTTGGACGTCATCTTTCATGGATCCACTTTTCGTCTTTTTCTAAGTGGGTTGTTACACATGTCTGAGTCACATGTCTCCAATAGCTTTGTTGGGGAATCTACTTTTTGGTGGTCCCCGAAACTTTGGATACTTCGTGACTTTTCTTCTCCGTCGCCGGTCTTCTCCGATCGACTTTTGGCGGAATCCTTTGCCAAATTCGGTTCCTTCTGGTTTTGACATTCGGGACAGACCGAAGTTCCCAATGGCGATATGAGCCATATTGCAATATTTCGACGAGTTTCTTTTTCCCGGTAGCTTGTTTTCCCACATAAGATTTCTTTTCTTTTCGAATAGGTCTTCTGCGAATCTTGTAGTTTTTCTGTCATAGTATTCAACGGGAATGATCCGTTATTTGAATTTTGATAGAACTTGAAGCGGAAACTTGACTTTGTCCATCTCGGTGAGACAGACCCACAATCCCCATGCCCTTCTTGAGTGTCGATCTTGATGAAGGTCATGGCCAATTGTACTTCTTTCCGAACTTGCCTCCTTGATATTTCCGAAGGCTCTTTCATCCGGTCTTGAAGCCTAATGTAATGAAAGGCTTCATGTCCACTTTTCCGACAGGCTCTGCCGCACTTATGAAATACAACTCCAATGTATCCCCTCGTCTTAGGTTGTCATTGTTGGACCAAGACACTGAAATGACTTCACGGATCCACGGTAATTTTGTGATCTCCGGAATCCTGGTGAAGTAGTATAGGCGAGGCCAAAGCCCCAAACTCGTACCACCTCTTTACTTCTTGAGGGTCTGGAATTTGGTAGCATCCAAACCTTTGGATATTTTCCAGAAACATCAATTTTTGTTTTTCCGGAGATATTCCATGCACAGTAATTAGTTTCTCCCAATTAGCCTGGTATTCTGCCAAGAAGAAGAAACTTTAATCTCGTTAGTATCAACCTTAGAAGTGCCCATCATAGGCCTAAGATTGATCTCTTCGTCCTTTACCCCGGACGTCTTTGGGTTGATGTGATAACTCGGGATTTGACTCCGGAGTATCGGTTTTCCTTGGGCCAACATTTCGCCACTTAGGACTTGTGCTAGAGGTACTTGAATCCTCTGCTGCGCAGTTGAGCCCTGCGCTCTAAACGCTCCGTTTGCTTATTAGCGGCCGGAGGAGTGGCCCTTGAAATGCCGTTCTCAATCGAGAGTGAGACAGGACACATGCTCGTATACGATCGATTACTTTGTCCGATCATTCCTTTGTAATTTCCGGCCAAATCAAAGCATTGATGACAGGGTATCAAATTCTCGGAGTAGCATTTCCATTTGGTCTCCAAGATATCTTGATGCAGTGAGGATGGAATCACCTTCAATTCCTCCATCTCTTGTTAGAAAAATGCAAGAATATTTTCATGAGATTTTATAATGACAATATCATAATCATAATATTGGCATTCACCTGCCATCTAAGTATTCTAGCTTTTTCTGGTTTTGATTCAATTTTGTTTTTTGAAAAGCTTTAACACTTGAATTATCAATTTTTAAGATAAACTTTTAGCTTGAGTAAAAATAAAGGCCATTTTTAAAAGCCTTTTTCGATCGCAAAGAATTCTTTCTCGTTGATATGCCACCGAAGTCGATTCAGGGTGTTAATAAACTACTACAAAGATATCTGCATGGCACTTCTCCATTTGGTGTAGCTTTTGTAAGTACCGTTGCCCACCAATAATCACGGCATCCGTATAAAGAACAGTTCATCTTCATCTGTGGAATTGCAAGTTTCGGAAGATTTTTGCAAACTTCCTTAAGTTGCTTGATTCCTTCTTGATGTTCATTCTCCCATTTGAAATCGCATCTTTTTTAAGCAATGGGCTAAACACCTTCCCGTAATGTGCTAGATTGTTTATGAACATTCCCAGCCAAAATTGACAACTCAAGAAAACTCAAGTCAGCTTCTTGTCTTTCAATGTATCCGAAATCCTCGTATCTTTTCTACAATATGACTTTGTAGGATTATTCCGCATTCATCGATCTCAATTCCTAGAAATTCAATCTGTCTTGTTGCAATCACGCCTTCTTCTCCCAAAGCACTAATCCTTCCTTGTGACAAACATCGAAAATATTTTCAAATGTTTGAGATGTTCCTTCATGTTCTTTGATGCGATAAGAATGTCATCGATGTACACGAACATGAAACGAAATAATCTTTGAAGAGATTATCCATCTTCCTTTGATATATCTGGGGTGCGTTAGCCAATCCCATAGGCATCACATTCCAAATATAGTGTCCTTGTGGTGTAGAGAAAGTTGTGAACTTCTTGCTTTCTTCATCCACCTTAACGGTAGAATCCAGATTTACAATCGAATTTTGAGAATATCTTGGCACCTTTGATACTGATTAACGGATGTTCTCTGCTTGGGATATAGTATCCGTCGAACTCCAAAATGTTATTAATTCTCTTGTAATTAATAACAAGTTTTCGCTTTCCTCTTTTGATCTCTCCATGGTTTCGACTAAGAACCCTGGAGGCCAGCTTTGTATGGAGAAACTCTGGTGAAATTAACTTAAGGTCAAGATGTTCCTTAAGTATCTTCGCATATCCTCACGATCCTCCCTGGTTCATAAGGATTGGTTTCAATCTTACGAACTCGTACTCCTTTCCGAGGTTTAACCTTTAAGGATGCTTTGAGCTCATTCTTGTCCCACCGTGCCAAAGGATCTTCATTATAATTCCTTTGGATCTTTTTCTTGATATCCTCGAGTGTTATTTGTTCCTCAATGGTTACATCACTCTGTGGATTCTCCATAAGACTCATCCATAATTCTACAATGGCTTGCAGGAGTAACTCGTTCTTCACCTTGTACACGAATGAATACAAGTTGTTATCCCATATTTTTGATCCTTTTGAATTGAACCAAATTGTCTATAGGATAATAATGCTTCACCAAATTTTCTTCGATCCGCCATTTTTGGATTGCGAAGTTTGGCTTCATCACCACGCTTAGCTGCGAAAAATAATAGGCATTTTTCTCAGTAAAATGCTTCTCGATCTACGGACAATAATCTTATGATCACACAATGTTGTGAAAATAAGTCTTCTCATCTCATTCTCTGTGTAAACCGCTTGAATGTTTGTAGGAAATTGTTTCCTAGCAAAATATCCGCACTGTATCATGGAAATAGATTGGTGGCATCTTTACTTTGTACCATGGGGTACCTCCTGCGCCTCCGATCATGATTTTTGCTTGTTTAATTCCTCGATTAAGGATAAGAATCCTTTTAGAGAAATCTCTTCTGCAATAGGTAAATCTTCTCCAATGTCTTTAGGAAAAACTTCCGCTGCAAAGTACATATTCCGGCTTTGAATCAATATAGGCGCGAAATACTTACCTTGTATTCAAAGCATATAACATTCCAATAGAAATGTATATGGAGAATGGACTAGTGGTCATCGATTCTATATCTTTTATTAGCCAATTGTGAACTCCATTCCGTCTTGTAATCTTTCCCGGGGTTTATGATCCTCGAGAAATTCAATTCCCGGTGTTAATTGCTCGGGATTTTTCCTGCAACTCTGTGATAGTAAGCTCAATTTCTCCTATCTTCAGGCTTCCTCGATACCTTCCAACGATTGGTTGTTGGAGATAATATAGAACATCACAAGGAAAAATGTTATCCTTTTTGAGTGATGTCGAATATTACTTCAACCTCTCGCCATCCTTCGGACATTTCGGCTCTCCGCCGTTTTGAAAACATCGGGATATTTGAATTGTACTTGGTCTCTTTTCTTCCCAACGGCCGCTACTCATCATTCGTCTGTTGGAAAGACATCCTTCTTGGCTTAACTCACGAGACTTCGACTTTTGTTGAAGACTGGTTGATCTTGAATTATCATATCAATCTCCTTAATAGTTGGAGATTCAATAATTTACAGTAACACCACCCTGGCAAAGTCCTCAAAGATTCTTGGGACTTCAATAAATTCATTTCTCAAGAATACTTTGAATGATGGGTATTCGAGAGAGCATAGGAAATCTTGTATGTGATCGAGTAAGGCATGTTTCCTTCTTTCATCAAATCGACTCTTTTGAAATCTTGATGAAGGGTTAGGACTCTCATCAAGTCTCGATCTCCCAAATTGTATGCAATTCTAGGATAGACATTAAATGCCAATTTCCTCGCATACAAATTTCTCAGAATCGCTCCAAGGCATGAATCCTTGAGGTTTGAGATTCGCTTGTCAAAGATAGCCAGTTGAGTGGCGAATCTATTCCTTCTTTAAATGTTGCTTTAATAATGACTCTTATGGCTCGATATGAATCCATGAGAGTGTATTTGCAACTTCTCTTTTAACTCGCTTTTGATCTCTGAATTCTCTAATAGGGACCAGCGCATCTCGATCAGTTCATGTAAACTCCATCGGAATGGCCAATTCTCCGGTTGTTACCCTGTGGATAATTTGATGTTTTATTCGAAACCCAATTTTATCCAATGCTTTTTCCATAGCTCCGATCGTAAATCCATCATAGACTTGAAGCTTTGGATCTTCCTTCATAATTCTCATAAGAGTCTTATGAGAAAGCGTCGTGTGTGAGAGGAATCGACATATCCTCCCGGTATGCCTGTTGAAGAATTTCTTCTTCACTCGATTCGAAAGTGAGTCACTTCCATCGTCAAGAATAGATTTCTTCTTCATAGATGCTTTCATCTGAGGGAATATCCTCAAATTGATACACCTGTATAAGATCTTGATAGTAGACAGCTTCCTCAATTTCTGGTGTAGCCTCGAACTGTCTGACTCTTCGTTTTTGATTGTCTGGGCAATCTGTTGAGATATGCCCCCTTGCTCCGCATGTCCAGCAATTACAGTTTTTGAAACTTTCATTTGCTCTAGTGTGAGCCCGCCTGAAAATTCTTCTTCCTGGATTTCTGTTGGTACTTGCTTGATTAGAACCCGATGATGAGGCTCTACTCCCGCTTCTTTGGTCTCTCGCCACGATTTATAACCGGGCTTTTTGTTTTGACGAGAACCTTCTAGGTCTCCATGAAGACCCTACTTTTATTCTTTGCTTCCTCGGCGGTATGGATGGCTTCGCTCCTTCTTCTTCTTGTGCCGCCCGAGTTGACCTCCCACAACTTGTTGGGATATCATTATCCACGCAACATAGAGAGAACCGCTTTGTTAATTCCTCTTAATCTCTTGTAATTCTGTGCGCAGAGTCGCTTGATAGCACCATTCGAGATAACTTGGCCTTTAGGAAAGACATTTTTCGGCCACGCTTTCTACTTGACTCCACCCTTGTATTCCCGATAAGCATTTCTCTCCGGGGACTCGGAATCTTGGCAAAGAATAGTCATGCAGCTTCCTTTTCCTCAATCTTGGATTTCCACAGGTATTCGGTGAACAACTTGATATATTCGTCAATATGACAAATATCCAAGAACTCAAGGCTATAGAGGGCTTGTTTATATTTCTTTTTTTTTCATCCTCTAATCCCTAAAATAACCCGTGCCGATAAATGGATTTTGAATAGTTTTGCTATACCATCGAAATTCCTTTAAGTGATTCCCCCGATGTGACCGAACTTTTCGTGATCGGCATCGGTCATATCGAGGCAATCTTCACCGATCCTTCAAGACTCATTTCAAGGAGTAAAATGAATGAATCCTTTGTAAGATCGGGTTCTGCTTTGAAATTCTCATAAGTCAAGCCCATTCATCAATGAGAACTTCTCTGTTTTTAAAATCGGGATGTCCAGATTTAACATCAACCCATATGGATGTATTGGGTCGAGGTGCGATCTTCCATAAGGCGTCGATAAACATTCGGCCTTTCGGTAGGTTGTCCAGTTCCCGCAAGAGGTTTCGGCCTCCTGTTCTGAAAGTGGATCACTCCCGGTCGTGAAATCTCCAAAGATGTGGCATCCTCTCGTCTCGAGCTCCATGATGAGAACCCTTTCTTCGACGTTAGGATTAAGCGGTGGCGGTGGTGGAATTGGTCTACCTTGTGGGTCATAGGTAACCAAAGCCGATTCCTCCCCTGCGTTCATCTTTAAATCTACAATACCTAATCCCGCCGAAGGATTTACGCCAGGTCATGTAGATCTTTAAGATTCATCTTTTCAATATCCATCTTTTTTAATTTTTGATGGATTTTCCTTTCATTAGAGCAATGAGCTTTTCCTCATCTGTCATCTTTCGTATAACTTCGGTTGGTTTCCCTTTTTGGTGTAAATAGGGTATCGCCCCAAAATCAATACGTTTTCTTCCTCCGGATGAACTCGGCCTGTCCTCCAGGTTCTTGACTCGTTCTCGAATATCATGAAGGAGTTCAAGAGTTTCCTTCGATATTTCACCATCGTCTCCATCCATCAGTTTGGATCGATGAACTTGACGGTAGATGAATATGGCGGTTGCCATAATTCTCGCACCGTCTTCTCGATTTCTCTAAGATCTTGGAGATCTTAGATTTATCTCGGGAAGTATCTCGTTCCACTCTGGTCCACCATCGGGAATCATTGTTCTCGATGGGAATTTTCATGAACCGTTTCTTGAAGGTTCATCAAGTGAACATATAAGTGCAGTTAAGCATCCGGAATCGCTTATAATATTCCGCTCGCATTTTGCATTGCGCTTAAGGTTTCACTGTCGGCTCTGCTCGCTCTTTTTCTTCATGTTGGTATTCCCAATATGAAACCTGGTCAAGGTGTTCTTGTGCATACATCGTCAAAATTTGACGATATCTCCTGTAAGGGTACATCTCGGACATCGGTCCGGATCCATAATCTTCGAGTAATTTCTCCTCACCAATTGTTAATTACATAAATATAATAAATTTAACTAAAAGTTCTTAATAAACCAGCTCGATACCATTTTTGCGGCCCCTAAAACCTTTAAAAAACCATTAGTTTACCTTTAATTCAATATAAGGGGTATTTTGGGGTTTTATCAAATATGAAGGCCATTTTTGAAACTTTTGAATAAGTAAGGCCATTTGTGTATATGTGGTTTAAAATTAGGCTATTTCCAACCATTTCCTATATATATACACACATAGACACGTAGACTTTCACTTTAGAAGATAAAAACGAAATCACATACACACGCGGCTATGAATGAAAAACAAAGAAATAGAAAAGAAGAAACATATATGGGCAAGCCGAAATAGGAAGAGAAAAGGGAACGTGACGAGCAAAGCGATAGTGAATTATCGATGTTGCATGTTGAATCCGTATGAGTTTTACAACATCATCAACATTCATATTTTCGATGGCGATTACTGATTGGGGTAACTCAATCTATAAATGTGTCGCATCATTGTTATAATCATTGTTGTTCCATGTGTCGTTTATTTGAACAAATAAATGGACTCTCCTTCGAGAAGTCAAAGAATGAATTAATGGGATTCACCTTGGGGTAATCCAAATGAATCCTCAGTATTAATGCTAGCTAATGGACCGTCTCACTGAGTGGGTCCGCCAACAATGAATGAATGCTTCTTATGGACTGTATGCATGTGACAATTAGTTATAACTACTTGCGGTGTTCCCATTGATTTTTTATACTCATGCCACACTCGCTATGTTTTTATTACAGGTCGAGGAATAGCGGTTGGTTCGATTTAAAACGAGCAACGTGTTTTTTCCCTTTTTTTAATTAAATTGTGGGTTTACAATATTATATACATTGAGTTATTTCAAATGCGATATTTTACCAAGCTATGAATGTTAATAATATGTTTCTATTTAACCTTCTGCCATTATAAATTATTTTAATTATAGAAAAGTAAGTTATAGAAAAGTATGTTTTAGTGTCGTTCCCGAGCCTAGCATGTTCGGGGCGTCACACCTACTTTGCCATTAGCCGAAGTTATACATAAATAAATAAAGATTCTTCACATATAATATGCACCTCAAGTTCAAGAATTTTAATCACATTGTCAAACATAGAATTCATAAAATTCATGGCATTTAATAAAAATAATTAAACTTTGCACTTAAAAGATGTAAACTAAATCTCTACCTCAAAGCAGTTGATGGTCGTATAAAGCTTGAAGTTAGAAAGCCTAGACGTCTAATCTACGTCACCTTGGTGAGAGGAGATTCAAAAAGAGGATGGAAGGTTGATGTGAGTTTGACGTGAAAGAAAAGAAATAGAAGAGGAAAAAGAGATGAGGTAGATTTGTTTTTCTCTAAAACTTGAAACGTGAGATGGTGGAAAGTAGAAAAGTCCTCTACTATTCTAGCTGTTGGGAGTACGTGGGATTGAGAGTGGGATGAATTGGTGGGATGCAAGTTTATCTAAAAGAATTTAAAAAATAAAACAAACTCTATAATCCCATTAATAGCTTTATCACTAAAAATATTTATATATATAATATATGTACCAAAAATATAGTTATAATAAATTTTATATTTAAATGGAATAAATAAATAGGTAATTAATAAACTAATAAATTATATATATTATATATAATATAATATCAGATATTACATCTAGAGATGATCTTATAAATCACATTCGCATGATGGCCATGTAATGCGTAATAGAGGTTGGGTTCTTAATCTTAGGAATCAAAGTTACCATAGTATGATTCATGCTTTTGAGAAGTTTAGAATTTGCAAAGAATTTTTTCGCAGCAAAGCAGATATCATTTGAAACAACAGGCCAGAAAATTTGGAAAAAAAAGAAGAAGTCATACCATCAGGGCCAGTACCTTATAAGGATGCATTTGAAAAAGTGCTTGTTTGATCTCATGATCTTCCACAGTTGCATAACGCCTACTATGAGAAGTATCAACGAATCTAGGTAATCCTTTCAAGATTGTTGGATCAAAGCTAGAATCTAAGGATAAAAATAGCTCTTTATAAAATGAAATGACCTCATTCTCAACTAAATCCTCGACCATCACAATGATTGCCTCTCTCCGATAAGTGGTCCATGGAATTTCTTTTCTCGCCTTTGGAGAACACATGCATGGAAGAATTTCGTGTTTCTATCTCCTTATTTAAGCCATCGCACCCTGGATTTGTTTATCCAATACGAGTTCCTCATTAGAATAAGCAATATGTAGGTCACTTCAAGATATTCCATTCATTCCAATCCTGTTACCACCTTGGAGATTGATTTCATCCATTTTGTTGTTAAGCCTCTCAATTTGTTTGGCGAATTATGCTTCACCCCTTACACTAACTCAAGATGTCAATTCTCGCTATGTCCAATTTTGGATTGAATCACGAAACATGGGGTTACCTTGTTTAGGGATATTCAAGCCTTTTCAATCACAGATTGATCTTGAAATTCTAAACCCATCTCTGCCGAAACAAAACCTCTGTGACTTTTACTCTTTACAACTTGAGGTGAGGAAGGGCAAAAGAGTGATCAGAAGAGAATTTTGAGATATGAAGTACCATAGCGGAAGGATTTTCCATCATCCACCCGGAGATGCAAAACATCCGCTAAACGCGTTCCTCAACAAATCCTTCATTGTCTCTATTATTACTCGATTGAAAGGGTGTCCGAGAACCTCGATCATACTCATAGCCCTGATAAAATCTTTAAACCTAAAGCAACTATTGAGTGATATGATTCTTCCTCCTCGCTTTTTATTAGGGCTGGATAAATCGTTCCAGTCTCCCCCCAAATCCATCTATCACCCACTTCAGCTTAACATTCAACAAGTAGGTCAACTGCGCCCTTCGAGTGAGAATATCAACATTGTCATAGACCAAAATAACCTAAAATGTATTGGCTTTGCAAACATATTCAATCTATAGACAAAAGGGTTGTTTACTGATACTGACAATATCCACAGATGTATCCTAAAAAACTATAACCCACCGCTAAGCCCAGTCGCATCAACACTAGTCCATCTATCACCACACTTAAGATTCCTAGCAATGGTACTAACAATGTTTTTTTGGTTTCACATAAAAAAACAAAACTTAGATGATGGGATCGACAAATCTCCTTGATTTGAGGAATCGTAGAGGGGCCACCCAAACCTCTACAATTCCAGGAAGCCATCATTGAAACTTGGGAGATCACTCTAGGCTGGTCTCTACAACCATCTCAGATTGGAAAAAGGTCAACTGTTCTTGTTTTCTTTTTTTTTTTTTCAGTTCTTTTCCACCTTAACATTTGGGTCACAATTTTCCTCAGCCCGACTTCTACCACGCTTGCCCCTATCTCAATGATTGGGACACTATTCAGGCTTCTGACAATTCCTTTCATTATTTGATTATTTTCCTTCTTGATTCTCCGAAGTTTAGATCCTGAAGGGATATTAGGACCCATCTTAAGGTCCTGTGGAATAATATTTTGGATCTTCTTCAGCGGAGTTCAAATGGGATTGTGCTGAATTTCCACTTCAAAAATATTAGGACCTTCAAGATTAGTACCCATTTCCATATTGACCACTGGGAGGGCTAGTGTATCATTACCATTATTTGGGGTCTGTTGAGATATTGGCTGAGATGGGAAAATAACAAGATTAGACCAGCTGGGTGTCTCATTGCAATTCACATTCGGGACTAGTGCTCGATTTCTTCATTGCATCATCATCTCTCGGACCTCGAGTGATTAGAGGATTGCCAATATCTTTTTGTTGGAGTGCGGGGTCTTGGCATTTCGGTTCCTTACAGTCCCTCATCTCGAATTTGTTTTAGGGGATTATTGGGTTGTCCGCTTAATCTAGTTCCCGAAAAGAGACTCTTGACTTTTTGCCCAATCGCCAAACCGCCCTTCCCCAAGAACACCTTCACTCAAATATTTTTTCCTTTTATCACATACACGATCCGAATGCCTGATTAAGCCACAATAGAAATAGAATCCGGCTATTTTCTCATATCTAAAGTTAACCTATTTATTAGAATTTCTAAGCTTAACTGAGGCTCCACGAAGTAGATGCTTATCAAGGTTAATAGTTGCTAAAATTTTAATATGTCTGCCTTTGACATTTCATGTCTCTGGAATGTGGATATCAGAAACAGAGGAGAACAATTTACCAATACGTAATCTGGTCTATGTGGAGATCCAATTATGAGGTAAATCCCAGACTTGAAACCAAACATCCGCATACTTTGGCTCAATCTTAGACAGCTGAAGCCCTTCCATTCACTCTTTCAGGACTAGGAATTGATTATCAAACATCCAAGATCTACTTCTGAAAACCTTTTTCCTGTCATCCTCAGACTTAAACACGAACTGAAATTGGTTAAATCCAATCTCTTGTAGAAGAAAGGAGGACTATATAGGCCAAATGAAAGCCATAGTATTCTTCAACCCTGCAAACACTACAACATAAGTGAGAATAGGTAACACAATTCTTGTAACACTTTTACAATTTCTGATTTATGTATCACATTATTGTAACACTTTTGAAATTATAATATTCTTAGTTATTTAAGTAGCATTTTTATAACACTTTATTAATATGTATCACTTATATGTAACACTTTTACATAAGTAACACTTTATAGGTAACACTTTTTCAAGGGATCATTTGTAACACAAATTATTAGTAACATTTTAATTTATAAATTTGACTTATATATTAAAAACAAATAGAAGAATGCTTTTTTGCATTTGTGTGAATCACCATAGCACCAACAATATGTACATTGTATATATCTCATACTTCCTTTTTCTTTGAAAAAAAAGATTAATAAGGGCTTTTTATTCTCATTCTTCTTTTTTTCCCCTTTCTATCTCCAAAAATAACACTGTTTCTCCACCGGTCCTCTTCGCTAAATGATTTTCCTCATCTCTGTCTTCTCACTCAAGTCCACATCTACCATGCCGACCCAAGTTCACTGCCATCCATTTCGTCGGTCAGCCGCCATAACTCCAGTTGCATCAGAGTGCTTCTTAGCCCTAATTCGAGGGCTCGGGTTTGTGGCAAATTCCTAAAGGTTCCGACCTAATTTCATGTTCTCACTTGCCCTAATTCAAATGTGTCCCGGTTTTGAATTGTTTTCTAGTTAACGTTCGAAATAGATGTTGTATGTTATTGTTTTGGCATGATTTGTCAATTAGTTAATTTGGGCTATTTGATGTTGGAAATTGTTTGGGCATTAAATTAAATTTTAAGATTAGGGCATAAATTCCTTATGTAATAGTTGAATTCTGCAAAATCTCAATATGTCATTCAGTAAATTGATAAATGTGAAGGACTCAATCCAATTGTCATCTCTTTTAATGTTGCTTTATATCTACCTTGATGGATACTATCCATGTCCCGCCCCAGACGGGACGCAAAGACGATCAACCACTTAAACAAAAATAAACCAAACAGTCTAGACAAATGATATAACAAACCCAAGTGAAACAGAGTCTAAAGCAGCGGAAAATAAAATAAACATAAGTACGAATTACAACTTAAAGTCTAACAAGATCCAAATACATCCGACATAATAACCTGAATAAGTTTACAGGTCAAAACTAAAACGTAAAGTACACAATATCCAAATCTTAAATTACAGTCAAAGAGAGAAAAGAGTAGCATGATAAACGGGAGTCCAACATCAGTAGAAGTACATGAAATAAGTACAATCATCAGAAAAAGAAACAGTTCATGGTCACACAGGCACTATGTGATTCAGGCAAGACAGGTAGGATTGCGTACGGATTTGTAGCACCAATCCTATGCAAGACAAGTAATGGTTGCGTATGGATTTGTAGCGCCAACGAATGCAATACAAGTAGCGGTTGCGTATGGATTTGTAGCGCCAACCAAACGTGTCCGATTAACTCTAGAATCGTGTGGATCAGACAACGATTCCTTTGTTCTTCCTTGTAACTCCCCGAGCAAGATGGTCCAAGACTGTCACCTTATCTCTCCATAGACAAAGACAAATCCACAAAAGAGAGCTAGCTAGGCAGGATTGTCATAATCATGATTATACCTCAAGTACTACGACCCGCTTTCCTTGGACAAACTTCGTCCCTCGATTTGCGGGATTAGGACGATGGGGCGGAGAGTGGAATAGCGGCCGAGCTTCCGGTTCCATCCCCGACGTATCCATTCCGATTGTGAGCTCGGCACACCAAGTTGACTCAGCAGAAAGTAAATACAAGTTCAGGTAGTCAACTAGGCAATCGAGTATTATTGATTCAGGGAAGCAGTTCAGGAAAATATTCGAAATTACGAGTGGCAATTATGGCGTTGGTGGAGATATTTGGATGAAGATGATTATCGATAGGATAAGCAATCTTCGATATCTTGAAAGATTAGGTGGAACATGAGTCCCGCTATAGATTCGAAATCGTAAGACGAGGAAGTCGCCCTGTGATCGTGTATTAATCGGTCAAGATGATCTGATAAGTCGAGGAATTTTTGAGAAAATAAAACATTTTAATTAATTATTAAAGTTAGAGGGTCCAGGGCTGTTTTTGATAAAGAAAAATAATTTGAGTTAGGTCATTGTTAAAAAGAAAATTTACAATTAGCCCCATTTTGTAAAAACCAATACTTTTAGGGTTAAAAATTGAATAAATAAATGTTCCGACCTTTAAACATTATGAAGTCAGTTCCTAAATTCTCTAAATTGTTCAGAGATTCAGTTTTTTAAAGGTTTAAGGTCGATTTTTTATAAAATTCTCACATTGGCCCCAAATTTGTTAAAATTATCATTTCGGGCCTTAAGTTTAAAATAATTGGAACTCACAAACTGGAAGGGATTTTAATGTGATTCCAGTTGGAAAATGTCACTAAGGCCAGTGGGATATTGGGACAAAAACATTTTTTAAAAGAAATAATTATAGGTCCCTTAACGTTGGAAAATCTCATTTTTGTCCCATTTTGAAATAATTGCCTTTAAGGCTTTTAGGGGTCCAATTGTTATGAAATTTGAACCTTGGGTCCCAAATATAATTATGTTATAGTTAAATTAGTATTTCCAGGTACATGGGCTGTATAATTCCTGGAAATTCTATTTGGGTCCTCAAGTTTAATCTTTTACAATTTGGTACCTCAATTTTAGTAAAATTACTTTCCAAGCTCTAAACACTTGGATTTTTGGAATACACTTAAAATATTTTACTCCCAGCCCCAAGAGTTAAAATTTCAAAATTTAAAATTTGGGTCTGGTACAATTTCGAAAATTGCAATGTAGCCCTTAAACTTCTAAAATTTTACAATCTAGTCCTTGGGCTTTTAAAGGTTGATTTTATTTATCTTAAAACTCTTAAAATACTATTAAAATGTCCAAACATCATTTTTGAACCTAAGTACAGTCCCAAAAATTAAAAATTACAGAGGGTTCCCTTAAGTTTTATTTTCTTGCAATTAAGTCCACCAACTTTCCATTTTTGCATTTTAAGTCCAAAAATTGAAATTTAATCAATTATGCTCGACTTGTCCAGGTTATAAGTTGGAAAGATTTTGCCACCCACCTTAATATTGGATAGTTGTGAAATAAAAGGATAAATTTCACAACTTGATTAGGAAGTCATTTAGGTCAATCCCTAAGTCAAGAAATACCAAAAATTAAGAGTTAGAAAAATGAGTGAAAAATTAAGGAGAAAAAGATGAAGCTGAGAAAATTGGAAATACTACATTTTACCTTGTGTAGTAGATGAAATGGAACTAGTAGAAGCTTCAAAGTTGGAATTTTTGGCTCACCCTCAAAACCACTTAAGGTAAGACCCTATTTCTCAAAAATGAAAAATGGGTGTTAAAATTTGAAGAAAATAGGAAGAAGAAGAGAAAAGGGTTCTAGTGTCCAAATCTTACCTTGTAGTCCAAATTCTCCAAAAATTTCTCTTCAAGTCTTCTAAGGTGACCACCATGCATGCATGTCCTTATGTAGGCTCCTATGTGTACCTCCAAAAGTTAAAATTAAACTTAAGTTAAGAAGAGAAGGTGATGAGTTATAGGATATCAAGTTGAATTGAAGAATAAAATTTCTTACCTTTGAGAGGGGGTGTTCGAATTCTATGAGTAAGTAGGAAGAATGTTTGTGTTTTTGTTTAAGTGTTTGAAGAAAGAGAAAGTGTTTGATGATATGAAGAAGATGTTCTTGAAGATGTGAAGGATGTTTGAAGATATGAAGAGTGTGTTCTTGAAGATATGAAGGGATGTTTGAAGATGTGAAGGATGGGTTCTTTGAAGATTTGAAGATGTGAAGAAATTGTTCTTGAAGGTTTGAAGATATGAAGGAATTGGTTTTGAAGATTTGAAGATATGAAGAAATTTTAGAGAGAAGGAGGAGAATTTGCTTGAAGATTAAAATGTGTTGGATGAAAATTTTTAACAAGATTTTTGGTAAAATTGGCCTTGTGGCCGTCCACAGTAGAGAGAGAGTGAGGGAATTTTTGTTCAATTTTGTGTCTTGTAATTTGTCTCTTGCATGGAGACAAAAGGAAAGTCAAAGGTATGGGCAAATGATGGGTAAAGAAGGAATGTTGGGTTGTGGGAATACGTTGGGGAAAATAGTATTAAAGAATTGATGTATAAGATAATGTGTATAATGTTTGAATTAATGGTGTAATTATATACAAGATGACTAATATAAAGTGTATGTGTACAAGAGTTGGATGGTATTTCTACACCAAAATCATCACTATTGCCATCCACTTAAGGGTATTTGTGATATTTCCATGCCAAATTTGATGATAATAGATGAATAATATCAATCTCCAAAATAATTAGTGATTTCCTTGATCACTTATAAGTCTCTTGATCACTTACTCTAAATTAAATTCTTAATTCTATAAGGTAAAAGTCTCTAAAATAAATAGTCTCTTAAAATTCTAAGGTGACTAATAAATACACAAATAGTAATAATGATCAATCAAGTGATCATTAATGTGAAATAGAATTAATAATGATTATGATCACAAGTAATAAATAGAATGAAATTAAATGCAAAATATATTTATTATTAATATTTACCCATCAAATCGACGCAAAGAAAATAATCGATAAAATACATAGACGATAAAAGGATAAATTACACGCTCGAAAAATCAGGGCTTCACGTCCTTCCCTGCTTAAAAGAATTTGGTCCCCAAATTCTCTTCAGAATAGCTCTGATATTGATTCCTCATGTCTTCTTCTATCTCCCACGTTGCGTCTTCGTCTCGGTTGTGGTTCTGCCACACCACTTTAACCATTAGAATCTCTCTCTTACGGAACTGACGGATCTGCTGGCCGATAATCCGGATCGGCTTTTCAGTGTAGGATAAATTTTCCATCAGAAGAGGAGTATCACGAGTGATTTTATACTCGGGTTGATACTTCTTCAATCTCGATACGTGGAATACATCATACATCCCCGCATATTGTGCTGGTAACTCAAATGAATGCGTTGATCTAGGGTCAAATAGTATTTTAGCATAGTGGTTAGGTACTAGAAGCGTACCTTCCACCACATCTGTTGCCTCCGGAGCCTCTTGTCCGGCTAGTGCAAATGCTCGAGCAGGCATCCTTGCCCGATTACCTTGGCCATTTGCTCAGCTTCTGCGGCTGCACTGTTTGGTTCGGTCTTCGTACTTCGGCCATTCTTTCAGCTGGTGCTGATTACTACCACAACACAAACACCTTCCTTGTTTACGCCAACAATCATTGGCAGTATGTCCCGGTTTCTGGCAATGTGCACACACTTGACCTGACTTTTCCTGTACTGGTCCTTTCCCTTTATCCGTCTTATTAACTGGTCCCTTCTGAAACTTAGCAGGCTGCTTAGATGGTTGTGCCACAACTGTCCTCTTGAGACTATTTGATGGCCTACTCTCTGAATCTGTCAATACGGTTCGATCCCGACTCGATGTGGAGAGTTGCCTTTACTGTGGCCGAGTAGGTTGTCATTTCAAATCAAAAGTTGTTTTTGAAGTTCAGCTTGATCCCCCGTGTGAACTTGTACAGCTTTGTCCTCTTCTCAGACCGATTGTCCCCAGAGCGTATTTGGACAACCGATGAAATTCGGACTCATACTGGGCTACATACATGTTCCCCGCCTCAACCTATGGAATTCATCCCGGCGTGCCTCTTTCACAACTTGTGGAATGAACTGTTCATTGAATTCGGCAAGGAAATTTTCCCATGTTCTGGCTACTCGGTCTTGTTCCCACTTTATCTCAAATGTTTTCCACCTATCTCTAGCAGCCGATTCCAGACAAAATACGGCGAGTGTGACTTTCTGCTCATCTGAATATTGAGAGCATTAAAGATATTCTCCGTTTCTCAATCCATTCCTCGCTTTAGGTCATCGGCTCTCCTAAAAAGCTCGGTGGGTCGAACCGTAGGAATTGCTCCAATGTGCGATCGTTCGCCTCTCGGGCGGGTTTGGGAACATGCTGTTAAGGCTCTGCTTGTTGCCTCATGAAAACCAGTATTAGCTATAGGGCTTGTGCAGTTAAGTTATCTCCTACGGCTGGTGGAGGAGGCGGTGGTAATTCGGGGGAGGGTACCCGTTCCCTAGGTACGTCATCATTCCTTTGGGGAACTCGGCGAGGTCTCCCGCGTCCACGATGTTCACCCATTCTGTATCTTGAAGTGTTACTTGCAATCCATGAGTAAATGAATCCAATAAATTTTCGCGTATAACAAGTTATATCATAGGGAAAGTAACAACAATACGCAAGACACCGGATAAGTAGAAAAGGCATATCCATTAATGTGAAAATTTGAATACACCCAAGACGTTCATACAACAGTAATACAGAATCGAAGATACATCTGAAATCAGGATACAACTGAATAAAAATACAATGGAAAGCAAGATACAACGAGATGGAAATATGCGTCTACAATAACACGAGTACAATCTAACAAATAAGCTAACAACTCGGTGAGGTCGCCGTCATCATCACTAGCGGCTATATCAACAATCGGAACCTGATCAGGCTGAGGTGGCGCCTCGACATCGTGCCAATCGACAAGATCCAACCATCGCTCAAGTCCCCGAGCGTCGTCAGCGGGGCGGCCTCAAGCGCCTCAGCTTCGACCTCAATGGATCCTCCTCGGGATCCTCTTTGGCATCCTCCGGGGTCCTCCTCGGGATCCCCTTCGTTATACCGCCTCGGGGTTAAGTACGGGCTCCACCTCGGGCGGTGGCAACGGTGGAGCATTAGTCGCTAAAGCGGCCTCTCCAAAGAAGATCTCATTGGGCTAAGGCCTGTGTAAGATCCTCGATCATGGTCATTTGTTTGATGAGGGTCTCCTCCAAGCGGTCAATAGTGTCCCGAGACATGTGGGCGTCCATCTCCCACTTTTGACGACCATCACTCGCTCGCTTCATCTTTTCTCGCATATTATCCAGCGCTCCTGGATAATCAATCTGGTCCTCCGCGCACGAATAGTGTTGTCGCGGTCTTTGACAATGACGGTCAACTCGTTCTTCTCTTCCTGGCTCCTTGCCAGGCGCTGTGTTAGTTCCCAGTTACGACGGCGCTTCTCTGACAACTCTGAGGTAGCTCGAAAGCACTCCCCGTGCCAATGAATCATAAGTGCTCGAAAGTAATCCCGCTCGGCGCTGGCTCAAAACGCCCCACCAGGTTGGGTGCGGCTCCATCCTGGTCAAACAAAACTAAGGCGGATTAGACAAAGGTAAAGGAAAGATAAGGAGGGAATAAGGAAGAATGAATAAAGAAAGTCAGTTAACAGTCAACTAAGTCAAGATAAGTATGACTATGAAATCTCCAAGTATACGTTCTAACTTAGTTTAAATCTCAATAATATGGTTCTACGCCAACTTAAAATCAATTTCACACTTAATTAGTCAAGTTGCGGTACTACCTAACACAAACCGAGGGTCCTATCCTGGGTCAGCTCGGTGTAAGTTTCCATCTTACTAGCCGAGCTCTGATACCACTTAAACTATCACGCCCCAGACGGGACGCGACGACGATCAACTACTTAAACAGAAATAAACCCAACAGTCTAGACAAATGATACATCAAACCCAAGTGAAATAGAGTCTAAAAGCAGCGGAAAATAAAATAAACATAAGTACAAATTACAACTTAAAGTCTAACAAGATCCAAATACATTCGACATAATAACCTGAATAAGTTTACAGGCCAAAACTAAAACATAAAGTACACAATATCCAAATCTTAAATGTCAAAGGTCCTACGCCCTTAAATTACAAATCAAAGAGAGAAAAGAGTAAAGGATAAACGGAGTCCAACATAAGTAGAAGTACATGAAATAAGTACAATCATCAGAAAAATGATGCAAGTTCGACAGCGGGGCGAGGTATTCAATCTGCGGGTCTGGTTCGACATCTTCAACATAGTCCTCATCTAAAGGTTAGAAAACATGAGAGGATGAGACAAAAATCTTAGTGGATGGGGGGGTGATCATGTGCAGGTGTGGTGATATATATAGTTAATGCGAGAAAAACAATTGTATGAAAACGCGTGAGATATGATGCAAGATTTCACACATCCCACAAGCGTTGTGATAAATATATTTAAGTAATATACTTATACGATTTAAGAAACGATTCGTGGTCACACGACACTATGTGATTTGCAAGATAGGTAGGATTGCGCACGGATTTGTAGCACCAATCCTATGCAAGACAAGTAATGGTTGCATGTGGATTTGTAGCGCCAACCAATGCAATACAAGTAGCGGTTGCGTGCACGGATTTGTAGCGCCAACCAAAGGGGTCCGATTAACCTGCACTGTGTGGATCAGACACAATGATTCCTTTGTTCTTCCTTGTAACTCCCCAAGCAAGATGATCCAAGACTGGTCACCTTATCGCTCCATAGGCAAAGACAAATCCACGAGAGCTACCGTGGGCCCGGATTGTCATAATCATGATTATACCTCAAGTACTACGACCCGCTCCCTTGGACAAACTCCGTCCCTCGGTTGAGGGATTAGGACGATGGGGCCGGAGAGTGGAATAGCAAAAGCCGAGCCGCCTGGTTCCATACTCGACGTATCCATTCCGATCGTGAGCTTGACACACCAAGTTGACTCAGGCGGGGAAAGTAAATACAAGTTCGTAGTCAACCAGGCAATGAGTATTATTGATTCAGCGATTCAGAAAATTTTCGAAATTGCGAGTGGCAATTATGGCGTTGGTGGAGTTATTTGGATGAAGATGATTATTGAGAGGATAAGCAATCTTTGATATCTTGAAATCGCAAGACAAGAAAGTCGCCCTGTGATCGTGTATTAATCGGTCAAGACGATTCGATAAGTCAAGGGATTTTTGAGAAAATAAAATATTTTAATTAATTATTAAATTCATAGGGTCCAGGGCTGTTTCTGAAATAGAAAAATAATTTGAGTTAGATTCTTGTTAAAAAGAAAATTTACAATTAGCCCCGTTTTGTAAAAACCAATACTTTTGGGGTTAAAAATTGAATAAATAAATGTACCGACCTTGAAAATTATGAGGTCAGTTCCTAAATTCTCTAAATTGTTCAGAGATTCAGGTTTTAAAGTTGTAAGGTCGACTTTTTATAAAATTCTTACATTGGCCCCAAATTTATTAAAATTGTCATTTCGGACCCTAAGTTTAAAATAATTGGAACTCACAAACCAGAAGGGATTTTAATGTGATTCCAGTTGAAAAATGTCACTAAGGTCAGTGGGATATTGGGACAAAAACAATTTTTATAAGAAATAAGTATAGGTCCCTTAACCTTTGAAAATCTCATTTTTGTCCTATTTTGAAATAATTGCCTTTAAGGCTTTTAGGGGTCTAATTGTTATGAAATTTGAACCTTGGGTCCAAAATATAATTATGCTATAGTTAAATTAGTATTTCCAGGTACATGGGCTGTATAAGTCCTGGAAAGTTTATTTGGGTCCTCAAGTTTAATTTTTTATAATTTGGTCCCTCAATTTTAGTAAAATTACTTTCCAAGCTCTAAACACTTTGATTTTTGGAATACACTTAAAATATATTATTTCCAGTCCCTTAAGAGTTAAAATTTCAAAATTTAAAATTAGGGTCTGGTACAGTTTCGAAAATTGTAATGTAGCCCTTAAACTTCTAAAATTTTACAATCTAGTCCTTGGGCTTTTAAAGGTTGATTTTATTTATCTTAAAACTCTTAAAACTTTATTAAAATATCAAAACATCATTTTTGAACCTGAGTACAGTCTCAAAACTCGAAAATTACAGAGGGGTCCCTTAAGTTGTATTTTCTTGCAATCAAGTCCACCAACTTTCCATTTTTGCATTTTAAGTCCAAAAATTGAAATTTAATCAATTATGCTCGATTTGTCCAGGTTATAAGTCATACAAAACATGGATTTCAAGGATTATAAACATGCATGTCCATCTCATACAAGAATTCATCAAATACAACAATAAAGTGTACATGCATGCACCTATTTTTCAATAAATAGCATTTTTGAGCAACACTTGAAAATTTTCACAACTTGATACAAGAAATTAACATGCAATACATAATATATATATATATATCTCCAAAGATTGCTCAATAACAAAATACTACATGCATTTAAGAAAAATACCTAGAAGTTGGAAAGATTTTTCCACCCACCTTAAAATTGAATAGTTGTGAAATAAAAGGATAAAATCTATTGAGTGACTCACTTGTGAGATCGTCTCACGGATCTAAAGCCGTGAGACGAATCCCAATACCCAAACCCGTATCCACCTAACCTACCATCCCCAAGAAAAATGAAAAAGAATGAACAACTGATTGCTTTCTCTCTTCCATGTCTCCCCCTCTCTACTTCCCTTTCTCCTTCACTCCTCCCCTTCTCATGCCATTATGGTGCTGATGATTCTAATGATGACTCCAACGATGGTGGAGGCGGCGCAAGTAGAGATGTTTCATCTACTTCTGCCAATTACTAATATTGCACCGAAGTGACGAATTTTTTTTTATTTTCTCTCTTTCCTTTGTATGGAATTCTGAAAATTCTACTAGTAAAATTTATCGAGAATTTTTTTATTTTTTTCTACGATTGATTAATTAAATTTCATGTCTTCAAATTAGTTTCTGAAACTATGACTTTTCAACTAACTCCTCTTTCGTTGAGGTTCTTTCAGGTGAATAATATATATATATATATATATATATATATTGTCCAAATGGTGAATTTCAGAATTTTTTAAAGCTTAGTGCAAAACCCATAACATTTTAAGCTCCACGCTATTAATTCAAAGTTTTCTACTTCTTTTCTTCAAGTTTCTACTGGAAATCGATGAAGCATAAGTAATTTGTTACTTTGCTGGATGGGAACTTTATTGTGTATTTTAATAACAATAAATTAATATATTAAAAAATTAGGAACAACTAGTATTTCTCCAAGAGAAAACTAATACTTTCGTGACTACTAACGTCAATTTTGATACTTTGAAAACATATATTTTATAAAGTAAAAATGATATTTTATTTAATAAAGATGGATACTTATACAAGGTTGTGCATAACTTTGCAAGTAAATAATATCGCTTTTTTAACTTTTGAAAACATATATTTTTTTGAGTGAAAAGTGATACTTTTTTAGTAAAAGATAATACTTTAAGAGTTTAAAGTGATACAATATTGTCACGGCTAATATTACAAAACTACCACGCTCAAAGACCCTAATGATATTATGTCCCGCCCAAAATATTACTTGGAAAGTGTATATTTTTCAGTAAAAGTGATACTTTTCAAATAAACACTAATACTTTTTAATTATCATCACACGTCGATAGCCTAATATTTACGAAAAATGTCACCAATCATTTAGGTTGGGTCATGTGTCGTGGAGAATCCGTCTCACAAAATGCGACCCGTGAAAAACATCTATATGAGTTTTTGCCGAGAAGAAAAATATCTTACTTTTTCCATTTGCAATAGACGACGTATTTAGAACTAGATTGCCATACGTAAAAATCGCGAATAATGTTAAATAATTCATTATCGTGTCTTGCAAGTATCTAAGCTCATAATGACATGCGAAATGGTGGTATCGATCCTTTTTTGCATTTTTGTTGCACTTATTTGGTAGTTATATACTCAACTTTTTATGTAATAACACCCAAAACCCGCCTTCCACCTCCTCTATAAAGAAATAATGTATAAAACTAATAAAGTTTTTCAGGGAACTACTTATATTTTGCAAGGAGAAACTAATACTTTTCTAGATAACTATTAATACTTTTAAAGGAAAAAACTAATTTTTATTCAAAACTACGAATATCATTTTTGTTAATTTGAAATATACTTTTTAGAGTAAATGTAATATATTTTTTAATGAAAAGTGATACTTTTAAACAAGGTTATAACTTTGCAATTAAATATAGTAAGTAAAAATCTTAAAATAAAAAGCATTATTTTTCAAGTAAAAATAATGTTTCAAAGGATAGTATATACTTTTAAAAGATGTAAAAATAATACTTTTACCATAAAAAATAATATGTTTTGAGTGGAAAATGATACTTTTCAAGTAAAGATTAATACTCCTAAAGGGATTAATAATTAATAATTTTAAAGTGAAAAGTATTAATTTTCAAGTAAAAGGTAACATTTTTATAGGAAATAATATATAATTTAAAAATATGTAAGAGTAATACTTTTACAATAAACAATAATACTTTTCGAGTAAAAAATGATATTTTTCAAGTAAATATTAGAATGTCTAACGGGATAAATAAAAAATAATTTTTAAGTAAAAAGTATTATATTTCAAGTAAAAGTAACCGTTCTAAAGAAAAAAGTATATAATTTTAAAAGATGTAATAACTAATACGTTTACAATAAAAAGATACTTTTCGAGTAAAAAAATGATACTTTTCAAGCAAGCATTAGTATTCCTATAAATAAGAAATAATTTTTAAGTAAAAAGTATTACTTTAAATTTCAAGTAAAAAGTAACAGTTTTAAAGGAAATAGTATAATTTTAAAAGATGTAATAAGTAATACTTTTATAATAAAAATTAATACTTTTTGAGTAAGAAATGATACTTTCAATAAAACATTAATACTCCTAAAAAGATTAATAAAAAATAATTTTTAAGTAAATAGTCACATTTGTTATGAAATAATAATAATTTTAAATATATAGTAAGTAATACTTGTCTAGCAAAACTAATTTTTTTAATATAAAGTAATACTTTTTGAATACAAACTAATCATTACCTTTTTGAGTCATATTTCAAAAAGGAAATACTAATTAATAATTTTAAAGTAAAAAATAACAATTTTTCAAGGAATTCATGATATATATATATATATATCTTAGTTAATATATTTAATTTGATAGTTGTATTTAGCTTGTTATTGAAAATAAATCTATTTTGATGGGGAATAAATATGATGGAGAACTAAGTAGTATTACTTTTCTAGTCCCATATTCGATTCCATATCAAATTAGATGTTAATAAGTCACTGGAGGAAAAGGATTAGCATGAAGCATCAAGCATGTGGTTTTGGGCCTTTTGGCTATTAGTGTGATGAGGACCGAATGACGAGAGAACGGAATAGGAAATATGAAATTGCCATAGCATAATTTTCCAAAAATGCACAACAACATTTGGGCGGATCCGTGAGATTGTCCCACATAAGTTTTTGTCAAATCTATTTATTAGAGACAATTATTTTGTATTGTAAAATATTTTGGTTCCTTGATTGGTGCATTATTTTCTTTAACATCTTACTATGAAATCTCGGTATCTAATAGGTGTTTCCTTTCTAGATGGATAGTTCTACTTTCTAGATTTAAGGAATGTTTTTGTGTCCTGAACATGATTTCACGAGCAAAGATAAATAAACAAAGTAATAATGTCCCAACTTAAAGTATTGTAAATTGATTTAGCATATTAATTGTTTGATTTACAATTCCATAGATTAGGCCATTTGTAATATTTATTTGCGCCAATCCCATAGATTAGGCTTTATTGTTATAAGTTTTAGAATGTTTAGAGATTATTTTCCAATCCCATAAATTATGCTATTAGTCACCTTTAGAAATATTCGATTGGGTTTCAATACTTTATTTAAAAA
Organism: Rehmannia glutinosa; assembly: GCA_016081115.2. Taxonomy (NCBI): domain Eukaryota; kingdom Viridiplantae; phylum Streptophyta; class Magnoliopsida; order Lamiales; family Orobanchaceae; genus Rehmannia; species Rehmannia glutinosa. Next base: position 15,118,746 of record CM071935.1, on the reverse strand, counting down.
AACATTGATTTCCACTTTTACACGGATACAAAAAAAAAAAAACAAATTAGATAAAGTATTGATTAAAGAAACAAATAATAAGGCCCACCCAATCTACGACCCAAGGCCAGTGAGGGTAGGGTTTTCCTAGCCTCGGCCTTGGCCCGCCAAGGGCAGGCCGCCATGGGTTTCTGTGCTAACACGCTCCATCGGCCCGTTTTGACAATTCTCAATGCTCCTCAAAATAGGTAAATTCACTATTTTAGTTTTTTTTTTGAAATCAAAAGGGAAAGCTTTTATTAATATACAGATCGAACCGCACTGCTACAAATAAATAAAGAGAGGAGGTTCTAATCTCCACTAACGATACCATACACAGAATATGATGCTATACCTAATACGTGAGAACCACATTCACGATCTCTTGATAAACACACAAGAAACATTTGGTAGACCTTCTAATAAATTTCTACAATCCTTAATAATATCATAAAAGTAAGAACCATCTCGTGACTTTCCTCTCAAAGCTTTGATCACTGTCAAGGAATCAGACTCCAAGCTTATTGAAGAATCATTCCAATAATTTCTGATCCAACTCAAAGCTTCTCTTATTCCCAAAGCTTTCGCCACCTCTGGACTGAATGAGCCCGTTGAAGATCCATGCTTTGCTTCCAAAGAAAACCAGACCAGTCTCTCATCACACATCCGTAGCCAATCTTGTATGTATCTGAAAAAACTGTTGCATCAATATTGCATTTGAGCCATCCATGAATAGGTTTTTGCCACTTAGTTGTACCATCACCCGCCAATAAAAACCAGTCCGCAAGAGGAGTAACCTATGCCGCCGACCACTGAAAAAGCTGAACGTGTGCAAAGTTAATAATCTAGGTTGCTGTACAACTTTTCTGGTTCCAGATAATGTCATTTCGATTTTTCCCTAAGTCCCATAACAACATGATAATTAAACTCTTAATCTCACCACTCTTGTTCAACCAAACTTTGTTCAAACAGAAGAGAAAGGATGCAGGTTGAACCAACACCTCACCTGGAAGAATGACTGTCATACCCCAAACGCGACGCGATTTACTTCACTCAATCACTTAAACAGAAATTTAACAGTCTAAACCAATGATACAAAACTCCAAGTGAAATAGAGTATAATGCAGCGGAATAAAGTACACACAAGTACGAATTACATCTCAAGGTCCAACAATATCCGATTACAATCCATCAAAATATCTCAATTTAAACTTACAAAGTCCAACTAAAACAAAATGAAGGAGTTCAACAATAACAAAAGCAAAGAAAAGGTCGATCAACATCAATGATTATAGGAACTAGTACGACAGGTGGAGCACGGATTCATCCGTGGTAGGTTCGGGCGTCTTCAACGTACTCCTCATCTAATGGTTAGAAAACAGGAGGGGATGAGACATAAATCTCAGTGGATGAGGTGATCGTGGTGAGAGTGTGGCGATGTATAGTTAATGCGAGAAAACGGTTGTATGAAAACGCGTGAGGTATGATGCATGTTTTCACACATAGTCCACAAGCATCGTGATAAATATATATTAAGTAATATACTTATACAATTTAAGAAATAGTTCGTGGTCACACAAGCACTATGATTCAGTGCAAGACAGTAGGATTGCGTGACGGAATGTAACGCCAATCCTATGCAAACGAGTAAAGGTTGCGACGGATTTGTAGCACCAACCAATGCAATACAAGTAGCGATTGTGTACGGATTTATAGCGCCAACCAATCGCTCCGATTAACTCCGAAATCGTGTGGATCGATAACAATTCCTTCATTCTTTCTTGTAACTCCCCATTCAAGATGGTCCAAGACTGTCACCTTATCGCTCCATAGGCAAAGACAAAATCCACATTGGAGCTTGCAAGGCTCGGATTCGTCATAATCATGATTATACCTCAAGTACTACGACCCGCTTCCTTGGACAAACTCCGCCCGCCGGTTGCGGGATTAGGACGATGGGGCCAGAGAGTGGAATAGCGGCCGAGCTGCCTGTTCCATCCCCGACGTATCCATTCCGACCGTGAGCTTGACACACCAAGTTGACTTAGACAGAAAGTAAGTACACGTTCGGGTAGTCAACCGCATGAGTATTATTGATTGGGAAGTATTTTAGGAAAGTTTTGAAAATTACGAGTGTCAATTATGGCGTTGGTGGAGTTATTTGGATGAAGATGATTATCGGGAGGATAAACAATCTTCGATATCTTGAAAGATTAGGTGGAACATAAGTCCCGTTATAGATTCGAAATCGCAAGATGAGGAAGTTGCCCCACGATCGCATATTAATCGGTCAAGACGATCCGATAATTCGGGGATTTTTGGGAAAATAAAATATTTTAATCAATAATTAAAGTCGAGGGTCCAGGCCTGTTTTCTTTAAAAGAAGAATAATTCGAGTTAGGTTCTTGTAAAAAGAAAATTTTCAATTTGCCCCGATTTTGTAAAAACCAATTCTTTTGGGGTTAAAAATTAAATAAATAAATGTCCCGACCTTGAAAAATTATGAGGTCAGTTCCTAAATTCTCTAAATGGTTCAGAGATTCAGGTTTTTAAAGTTTTGAGGTCGAATTTTTATAAAATTCTCATATTAGCCCTAATTTTGTTAAAATTATCATTTCGGTCTCTAAGTTTAAAATAATTGGAACTCACAACGTGGAAGGGCTTTTAATGTGATTCCAGTTGGAAAATGTCACTAAGGTCAGTGGGATATTGGAACAAAAACAGTTTTAAAAAGAAATAAGTATAGGACCCTTAACTTTTGAAAGTCTCATTTTTGTCCCATTTTGAAATAATTGCCTTTAAGACTTTTAGGGTCCGATTATTATGAAATTTGAACCTTGGGTCCAAAATATCATTATGTTATAGTCAAATTAGTATTTCCAGGTGCATGGACTACATAAGTCCTGGAAATTTTATTTTGGTCCTCAATTTTAATCTTTTACAATTTGGTCCCTTCAAGTTTTATAAAATTACTTTCCAAGCTCTAAACACTTGGATTTTTGGAATACACTTAAAATATGTTATTTCCAGTCCCTTAAGAGTTAAAATTTCAAATTTTAAAATTGGGGTCTGGTACAGTTTGAAAATTGGAAAATAGCCCTTAAACTTCTAAAATATTACAATCTAGTCCTTCGGCTTTTAAGGGTTGATTTTATTTATCTAAAAACTCTTAAAACTTTATTAAAATGTCAAAACATAATTTTTGAACCTGAATTCAGTCCCAAAATCAAACATTACAGAGGGGTCCCTTAAGTTTTATTTTCTTGCAATTAAGTCCACCTACTTTCGATTTTTACATTTTAAGTCCAAAAGTTGAAATTTAATCAATTGTGCTCGACTTGTCCATGTTATAAGTCATTCAAAATATATATTTCAAGAGTCATACACATACATATCCTTCTCATACAAAATTTCATCAAGTATAACAATAAAGTGTACATGTATTCCCTATTTTTCGATAAATCGCATTTTTTAGCAACACTTGAGAATTTTTCCTACTTGAAACAAGAAAATAGCATGCAATACATAATATATATCTCAAGTGCTCAAAATCAAAATACTACATGCATTTTTAAGTAAAACACCTAGAAGATATGAAGAAATGTTTGAAGATATGACGAATGTGTGTTTGAAGATATGAAGAAATGGTTGAAGATATGAAGAATGTGTGTTTTGAAGATATGAAGATTGTTTGAAGATTTGAAGAATGTGTGTTTTGAAGATATGAAGATTGTTTGAAGATTTGAAGAATGTGTGTTTTGAAGATATGAAGATTGTTTGAACATTTGAAAAATGTGTGTAATTTGAAGATATGAAGATTGTTTGAAGATTTGAAGAATGTGTGTTTGAAGATATGAAGATTATTTGAAGATTTGAAGAAGAAGAAGAACTTATGCTTAGAGAAAATGTTGGAGGATTTTTGGAGAGAAGTTGGAGAGAAGATTTGTGTTTTGTTTTGGTTAAATGATGAGTTAGGATAATAATTGGAGAAGTTAGGACATTAATTAATAGCTTGGTTACTTTCTTAGGGACAATTGGCCAAAAGCTAGGTTTTAGGGAATCATTTTGTTTTGTTTGACCAAGATGTAGTGGGATTTGTAGAGAAACTTTTAAATTGTAGGCTTGCAAGATATAAAAAAATAGAAATGAATTTATCAATTTATTTGTCCAATAATTAACTAGTTGGGAGATACAAAATTATAAAATAGTGGTAGAAGAAAAATTGAGTTAATTTTCCCATTTAAAGTGGTAATTTCGAAAATTAGGGGAAAAGGAAGAAGAAAAAAACTCTTCGGTTTCTTTTCTTTATAAAATTGAGGGGAAAAAATAAAATGTATAGATATCCATAATTAAATATTTAGAAACTTAAAATATGAAGAAATGTTTGAAGATATGACGAATGTGTGTTTGAAGATATGAAGAAATGGTTGAAGATATGAAGAATGTGTGTTTTGAAGATATGAAGATTGTTTGAAGATTTGAAGAATGTGTGTTTTGAAGATATGAAGATTGTTTGAAGATTTGAAGAATGTGTGTTTTGAAGATATGAAGATTGTTTGAACATTTGAAAAATGTGTGTTTGAAGATATGAAGATTGTTTGAAGATTTCAAGAATGTGTGTTTGAAGATATGAAGATTATTTGAAGATTTGAAGAAGAAGAAGAAGAACTTATGCTTAGAGAAAATGTTGGAGGATTTTTGGAGAGAAGTTGGAGAGAAGATTTGTGTTTTGTTTTGGTTAAATGATGAGTTAGGATAATAATTGGAGAAGTTAGGACATAAATTAATAGCTTGGTTACTTTCTTAGGGACAATTGGCCAAAAGCTAGGTTTTAGGGAATCATTTTGTTTTGTTTGACCAAGATGTAGTGGGATTTGTAGAGAAACTTTTAAATTGTAGGCTTGCAAGATATAAAAAAATAGAAATGAATTTATCAATTTATTTGTCCAATAATTAACTAGTTGGGAGATACAAAATTATAAAATAGTGGTAGAAGAAAAATTGAGTTAATTTTCCCATTTAAAGTGGTAATTTCGAAAATTAGGGAAAAGGAAGAAGAAAAAAAACTCTTCGGTTTCTTTTCTTTATAAAATTGAGGGGAAAAAATAAAATGTATAGATATCCATAATTAAATATTTAGAAACTTAAAATATGAAGAAAAGTTTGAAGATATGACGAATGTGTGTTTGAAGATATGAAGAAATGGTTGAAGATATGAAGAATGTGTGTTTTGAAGATATGAAGATTGTTTGAAGATTTGAAGAATGTGTGTTTTGAAGATATGAAGATTGTTTGAAGATTTGAAGAATGTGTGTTTTGAAGATATGAAGATTGTTTGAACATTTGAAAAATGTGTGTTTGAAGATATGAAGATTGTTTGAAGATTTCAAGAATGTGTGTTTGAAGATATGAAGATTATTTGAAGATTTGAAGAAGAAGAAGAACTTATGCTTAGAGAAAATGTTGGAGGATTTTTGGAGAGAAGTTGGAGAGAAGATTTGTGTTTTGTTTTGGTTAAATGATGAGTTAGGATAATAATTGGAGAAGTTAGGACATAAATTAATAGCTTGGTTACTTTCTTAGGGACAATTGGCCAAAAGCTAGGTTTTAGGGAATCATTTTGTTTTGTTTGACCAAGATGTAGTGGGATTTGTAGAGAAACTTTTAAATTGTAGGCTTGCAAGATATAAAAAAAATAGAAATGAATTTATCAATTTATTTGTCCAATAATTAACTAGTTGGGAGATACAAAATTATAAAATAGTGGTAGAAGAAAAATTGAGTTAATTTTCCCATTTAAAGTGGTAATTTCGAAAATTAGGGAAAAGGAAAGAAAAAAAACTCTTCGGTTTCTTTTCTTTATAAAATTGAGGGGAAAAAATAAAATGTATAGATATCCATAATTAAATATTTAGAAACTTAAAATAAAAATGTGAACTAAGAAATATGTACTCCAAAAATAAATTGGAAGTTGGTTGGGATGAATTATAGAATAAGATGTCACCAAGGCTACGATAATCTAGAGGAGGTGAATAGATTATCTCCTCTTTTTCGATTATGGCCTCTTTTTCGAACAAAACAAGCCAAGACAATAATAAAAATGTGGAATGTAAACAACACGCGTCGATTTATAGAGCTTCACCCCACCTAGGGACTACGTGCTCTACCACCCCAAGATATCCCAGGGATGGGTTTCGAAAAAGAAAAAGAATTTTATTAATTACCAAAATTAATACAAATTCAACTTACAACAACAGCTTTTGAAGAGCACCACACGCTTCTTCAACACCACCTTTGAGATTACCACAATCTCTCTTGAAGATTACCACAATCTCCAACGGCACCTTGTGAAGATTACCACAATCTCCAACCTTGAAAAATACCAAATTCTTCAACACTTCGACAAGAAGATTACCACAATCTTCTTACACCTAACACCTAGATTACCCAAGTGTGTTCTTACCATAAGAACACTCACAAGGATATCTTGTGTTGAATGATTACCCAAAAATTCAAGATTACAACTCGATAATGAATTATACAATTGAGTGCAAGTGTAATCAAGAATAGCCTAGACCTCAAAAATGTGAAAGTGATAAGCTAGACAAATTACAACAATAATAATGACAATATAAGACCAAGTGTTTGCTTGAGTATTTCTTGTTGTGATGTATTGTTCTCTCTTGTAGTTGTGCTTCAAATCTTCCTCTATTTATAGGAGATGATTGATCATTGATAGGCTACTCTTGGAATCTGATATCTACAAAAAAAAATTCAATTAAAATCAAGATTATAGCTGTTAGACATCAATCCCACAATTTAAGGAAAGTTTGTCTGCACAACGGTTAGAATTTTTTGTGTCAAACTTGAGGCGATCATCGCACGTAAATAGAGTTTGGAATGAACATATCAACAATTAACACGGACGACCGATCGACGTAGGGTTCGACCGGTCGCCCCATATTTTAGCCGATCGCACAAACCAAAAATCAATAAGGCAGAGTTTTGTTTCAAAACATGGCTCGAGGTACCGGCCGACGCCACGGCCGACGCGTCTGGTCGACCTGGTCGACCTGGTCAAAAATTCCTCCGTCTCATTTTCTTTTCCAAAATTCATCTTCGGCACGGGTTGCCCTATAGGGCGACCGGTTGACATGCGAGATTAAATGTTGTCCAATTTTTGTCGAAAATAAACCTCAAGAAATACTCCCAAAATTTAGTAAAAACATTTTAAACCGATCGGAAGTATTTAGACAATATTTAGGAACCTTGTTTTGATGTAAAAACATATTAACATAAAATCATTGAAAGTCTTTGCCCAATTTTATCTAAAATAAAACTTGAAGAAATACTCCGAAAAATATAAAAACCATTTTAAATCATTTAGAAGTATTTGAACAACCTTTAAAACCATTGTTTTGGTATAAAAACAAAATCATCAAAATCGTGATAAAACCATTTATCAAACAATCTCCCCTTTTTGATGATTACAAACCAAAACAATTTACCAAGATCGATTTTGAAACCTAAACAATTTTACCGGTTAAAAAAGAACTATCCTTTGTGAGCGACAACATTCCACGCAACATAAACACAAGGATGAGAGTAAAGATTTTCAAAAAACATTTTTGCAAAAGCCTCCCCTATCAACATGCACAACATGAGTAAAGTAGAAGCAATTAACCAAAAGCTAAAAGCTCAGCTTTTACATATTGAGCTTAAGTAACAAGAGCTTATAAGCTCCCCCTGTCAACAAAACATCATTTACATGAATATGAGTCCATAATACATCAAATGGACTAAGTATAATCCACAACTTATGGCTTTTAATAGCCACAACTTATAGCTTCTTTCTCGAGCTTATTTTAGCTTCTTTGAGCTAATAAGCTTATAACCTATTTCTCCCTTTGGAATCATCAAAAGAATGTTAGCACGATAAAAACATCATATATGCATATCAAAGTGCGCAATGTAACCAATTTATCGAGCTATTTGAACATTGAAGCTTATAGACCAAATAGGAGGGAAAAGTCAATCATACGACTTGTAGAAGCTTGTAAAAACTCATTTGATTTGCAAAACATGATCTCTTATAAATATACAAGACTTTTGAAATCGAGAGAATCATGTAGGTGATGAATTTTTCATTGAAACATTTTATCGAACACTTGGCGGACGTCAAAAATAGAAGAAATTATATATAGCCCTTGTTAATATAATCAAGCCAAGTTTTTCATCACCAAAAGCAATTTTACAAATATCATTCATCAACAATCATCATATACAACATATTAATACAAGAATTTCATCAAACTAGCAATAGACAAGAACATTCTCAAGGGTTCAACCCAAATGAGATTAAAAAGAGAAATTCTTACCATTCAATCGGTAAAGATGAGTAATGATGATGATAATTGAGCAACATAATCCCCAAAATGTGTAAGTTATGTAATAAAACACATTTGAAGTGAATTGTGTGTGAAAATGTCAAAGGGATGAAGATAGAGTAAAATGAGCCAAAATGGCGTAACATAAGAACAGAGACGATTTTAATCAAAAATCTGGTGGGCGACTAGTCCAGGCTTAGGCGACGGTCGAGCAGGTGGGCGACGGTCGCCCAAGCCCTGGCAGCCCACTATTTCGATTTTTGTTTGCAAAAGTCCGAAATTTGATCCAAAATCCAATTTTTCGCCCCTAAGTTTTAAAAACATGCAAAATGTAAACGTAGACCTCATTCAATATACATTGTGTCATAGTCAAGCTCGAAATGGAGTAAAATACTCTTGGTGAATGATTAAAAAGTCCGCGAGTTATCCTCTTGAGACAATTAAACACATCTCAAGTTTTTGTTAAACATGCAATCCCTTAGAAAAAGATATCGAATCTCAATATGTTTAGTTCAATTATGATGAACCGTATTTTGAAAAATTATTATCACCGGACTTGTTATCCGAAAATAAGAACGTTTTAAGACTTTGGATACAACAAGTCATAAGGAAAAGTGCCTTTCAAATATTTGAAAATTTCTTTTAACGGCACTTTAATGAGATTCATTAGGATAGTTTTTGAAGCCGAGCATATAGACATAAGGCATATTGAATATCGAGTCTATGGGAGTAATAAAAGTTAATGAACATACCTCGAATTTGTTTGTCGACCGATATGCCTTTTTCAACCTTTGTCAATCTTTACATGGTAGTCATGGAGGTTGAGATGGTTCTTTCTTCTTCAATGCCTCACTTCTTCTTTTGTATACTTTGATTGTGAATTATAATCACCTTCTTGGCATTGTTTAACTTGAAGTTCAATGAAGAAATTTTAGCTTCCCCATCATGATCATCTTAAGTTCACCTTGCATCAACTTAGAATATAACTTGCACAATAATTCATTAGTAGCACCATAAATGATATCATAAATTTGTACAAGTAAACAATCTTGCCCTTTTTCAAAAACAAAGAGAGTAGTATCAATTTTACCTCTTGTAAAACCATTTAGCAAAAATACCTAAGTCTATCATACCATACACGGGTACTTGATTTAAACCATACAAGGTCTTTTATAAAAACATTTGGCCAAGAAAAATTTTAAACCCCGGAAGTTTTACATAGACTTCTTCTTGAGTAAAACCATTTAGAAAAGTGGATTTAACAACTATTTGGTAAAGCTTGAAATTTTCTTAAAACAAGAATAAGCAAGCAAAATGTGAAAAACCACGGAAGCAAATGTATCATCAAAATCAATACCTTCTTCTTGATAATACCTTAGAGCTACTAACCTTGCCTTGGTCATCAAGCTTGTTTGTTCCAAAATATCAAAAATTTATGCAAAATCTTAAAAAGATATCTTATACAAGAGCATAGTAATATCGAAAAATAGAGACATAATAACAAGTAACACATACTATGCTTTCAAACAAATCATCAAGAGTTTCATAAAACATGTAAGTTCAAATAAGCTTATAGGAAGCTATATAAGGTCTCTTTTCAAATTTGAAAGATTCAAGAGCATATAGTTGAGACCTCATTTACAAGAAGCATATGAACAAGAGTTTTGACAAAGGAACCAATAATAATTTTATATGTTCAATAAAATGCATAACTTAAAAATCAAATGTTTTATCAAAAACAAAATATAATCCTTTACAAATCTTGGATAAAACAAGCTATGTCAAATAATGCCTTTTAAAAATCAAAAATCCTCTTAATAGCACTTATATAAAATACTTTGAAAAACAAGCACATAGGCATATGACAAAAAAATATATCGAGTCTATAGGATGAATACCAATGATGAGCGTACCTCGATAGTTTATGTCTCCTTGTCAAATAATGAGTAGATAACCAATGATGAAGATATATAAATTCTACACAAATCTAAAAACAATTTTGCCCAAAACATAGTAATGGAAGTGTAGGCTAAAGCAATAAAAGATATCACAATTATATTATGCTTTAAAAATCCATAATGAACAAACAAGGTTTTGAGACTACACAAGAGTTTATATAATCATCATACAAGGTCTCCTTTTCAAAATATTTTAAAACACAAATATATATTGAAGACCTTAATTTAAAAAATATTTGAAAACTCATTTGAAATTAAGACACAAATAAAAACATGCATAATTAACAAAATAAAATGCATATTTAAATGGAGAGATACGGTTTACCAATTTCGCCATTTCCACGGGTTATGTCTCTCCCTTTGTTGGTAGTATCTTCCTCTTGAGAAATCATCTTGTTGATGATGTCTTCTCCAATTTTGCCCATTTCTAGAGTTTTGTCCTTCCCATTTTTGATAGTGTCTTCCTCTTTGAAAATCATCTTGTTGATGATGACTTTGCCATTTCCAAGTATTGTGTCCTTCCCATTTTTGATTATATCCTCTTCTTGGAAATTTATTGTGGTGATGTCTTCTTCTTTGATCAAATGAGACGGTCATTTGATATCTCCTCAAGGCGTCATGAATTTTCCTTGATCATTATTTTTCCGGGCACCTAATATGACATTTCTTTGTGGTACCCTCAAATGTTTGAGTCCTTTGAGATTAGCTTTGGAACTTTTAGGTCTCCAATAACAATTAGAGCTATTTCTAGCCCGACAAGTATTAGCCGTATGATCCTTTTTACCACAATAAAAACAAGTAATAATTCTAGGAGCATAATGACTATTATGCATAGAGACTTGATTCTTTTTCATATGTTTAACGACAATAGGCTTATGATCAAGTTCTAGTTTCGAATTATCACAATTATGAATATCAACAATTTTGGTCATTTTATTGGTACTCAAGTTGGATTGAGATAAATCTTTTTTTATGCAATTAATATCCTCAACAAGAGTACTATTTTCTTTTTCAATGATTCTAACCTTATCAAGAGTGGTGGTGTGAGCACATGATAGTGATTCATAGGAGGTAAATAAACTATCCTTATCATTTTTCAAAACATTGAATTCCTTTTTCAAATTTTTGTACTTAACAAGTAAACTTTGGAATTCATTTTGAAGGTCATCAAAATCATTTTGCAAATCACTATAATCATTTTGTATAACAATATCATAGGAAGTAGAGGGTTTAAGACATACCTCATTTTCTTTTTCGATGCCCATAAAACATTGTTCGACTACTTCATAGTTGGAAGTTGTAAAAGGCTTGTTCCTTAGATTTGACCTTGTATCCCTTTGAGAAGTAGATGTTTTTGAGTTGCTCCTATCATTTGCATATACTTCATGAATGGCTTCTAATTTTTGCCATACTCCATGAGCCGATCGAATTCCTACGATATGATCAAATTCCAAATTGGTAAGTGAACAATATAAAATATTGAGAGCTTTACCATTTAAGGAGATGATTTTCTTTTCTTCATCATTGAGCTCCTTGAGAGCTTTGTAGGTGTATAGTGTGTCTTTCATCGGAATAGATTCTCCATTGATGACGATGTTCCAAATATCGAACCCGCAACCTTGTAAATAGCATTCCATTCTTTCTTTCCAAAATGTAAATTTTTGGAATCAAATCGAGGTGGCTTGGTGGTGGAGGTGCCGGAAAGGTGAGCTTCATTCGTAGCCGACGATCGTTCCTCTTCACTCGCGATGTGAAACGAGCTTGCCAAAGAGTTTGGCTCTGATACCACTTGTAAGTCCAAGCGGCTACGATAATCTAGAGGGGGTGAATAGATTATCTCCATCTTTTCGATTATGCCCTCTTTTTCGAACAAAACTAGCCAAGATAATAATAAAGATGCGGAATGTAAACAACACACGTCAATTTATAGAGCTTCACCCCACCTAGGGACTACGTGCTCTACCACCCCAAAGATATCCCGGATGGGTTTCGAAAAAGAAAAAGAATTTTATTAATTACCAAAATTAATACAAATTCAACTTACAACAACACCTTGAAGAGCACCACAATCTTCTTCAACACCACCTTTGAGATTACCACAATCTCTCTTGAAGATTACCACAATCTCCAACGGCACCTTGTGTAGATTACCACAATCTTCAACCTTGAAGAATACCAAATTCTTCAACACCTCGACAAGAAGATTACCACAATCTTCTTACACCTAACACCTAGATCACCCAAGTGTGTTCTTACCACAAGAACACTCACAAGGATATCCTGTGTTGAATGATTGCCCAAAAATTCAAGATTACAACTCGATAATGAATTATACAATTGAGTGCAAGTGTAATCAAGAATTGCCTAGACCTCAAGAATGTGAAAGTGATAAGCTAGGAAAATTACAACAAGAATAATGACAATATAAGACCAAGTGTTTGCTTGAGTATTTCTTGTTGTGTTATATTGTTCTCTCTTGTAGTTGTGCTTCAAATCTTCCTCTATTTATAGGAGATGATTGATCATTGATAGGCTCCTCTTGGATTCTCGATATCTACAAAACAATTGCAATTAAAATCAAGATTATAGCTGTTAGAAATCAATCCCACAATTTAAGGAAAGTTTGTCATTTGCACAACGGTTAGAAATTTCTTTGTCAAACTTGAGGAGCGACGTCGCATTTAAATAGAGTTTGGAATGAACATATCAACAATTAACAGGCGACGGTTGACATAGGGTTCGACCGGTCGTCCCCATTTTTAGCCGGGTCGCACAAACCAAAATCAATAAGGCGGGAGTTTTGTTTCAAAACGTGGCTCCCAGTGTATCGATTGACGGGTGTCGACGGACCGACGCCACGGCCGACGCCCTGGGTCGACCGTCGACCTGGTCAAAAATTTCTCCGTCTCATTTTCTTTTCCAAAATTCATCTTCAAGCACGGGTTGCCCTATAGGGCGACCGATTGACCTCGAGCATTTAAAATGTTGTCCAATTTTTGTCGAAAATAAACCTCAAGAAATACTCAGAAAATTTAGTAAAAACATTTTAAACCGATCGGAAGTATTTAGACAACATTTAGGAACCTTGTTTTAATGTAAAAATATATTAACATAAAATCATTAAAAGTGTTGTCCAATTTTATCTAAAATAAAACTTGAAGAAATACTCCGAAAACTATAAAAACCATTTTAAATTATTTAGGAGTATTTGGACAACCTTTAAAACCATTGTTTTGGTATAAAAACAAAATCATCAAAATTATGATAAAACCATTTATCAAACATAAAATGAAATATTCGGATAAGGGTCGGAATATACTCCTAAATTATCGAGGTCCAAAAATTCTAAAGTCATAGTTAATCGACCAAGTATTAGTACTAGAGGAGAATATGAAATCATTACGCTCGAAAATAAGGAAGACGTAATTGACATTGGAAGAAATAAATAAAAGTCGAAAGTTGCGTTTCATTAATAATAGGTTTGTGATACATAGCCGAATAATAATCACTACATAACACCGTATCTCACATTTTTAAAATTCGGGGCCTCACATTCACCTGCTTAAAAGAATTTGGTCCCCAAATTCTCTTTAGAACAACTCGGATATTGATTCCTCATGTCTTCTTCCATCTCCCACGTTGCGTCTTCATCTCGGTTGTGGTTTCGCCATACCACTTTAACCATCATAATCTCTCTATTATGCAATCGACGATCTGGCTGGTCAATGATCCGGATTGGTTTTTCGATGTAGGATAAATTTTCCATCATAGGAGGAGTATCTTGGGCCGATGATATGCCGGGATCCGGTTGATACTTCTTTAACCTCGAGCACGTGGAATACATCGTGCATTCCCGCATATTATCCGGTAACTCGAGTAGGTAGGCTAACTTCCCGATCCTCGCAAAATCTTGTATGGTCCAACATATCTCGGGCTCAACTTGCCTCCTTTCTTTGGATTGATCAATCCTTCCGTGGCAAGAGTCCGAGAAATACTTCATCTCCGCTTCAAATTCCAAGTCTTTTTTCCTCTTGTCCGCGTAACTCTTTTGGCGGCTCCGAGCCGGGCGCTCTGTTCCTTGATCGCTTGACCTTCTCCATGGCCTCGAACTAAGTCGACCTTTGGAATCGAGGGCGACTTTCGTTTTCTCTTTTGGAGTCCATTGGTCATCAATCTCCCGAGTGTAGTGGAGATCTACACTTTCGCCCGTACAAGGCTTTGTAGGGTGCCATCCCAATTGTGGCCACGATAGTGTTTATTATAGGCGAACACGGCCAATGGTACGTGCGAATCACAACATCCTTGAAAATCCAACGTGCAGGCTCGCAAAGATATCTTCCAGGGTTTGAATCGTTCGCTCAGATCGCCATCGGTTTGTGAATGTCTTCTTTGTCTTTGAAATTTAGCGAGGTACCCAATTCCTCGTGCAAGCACTTACGTAACTGAGAGACAAACCTTAGGTCTCTGTGTCGACACAATGTCGATGGCACTCCATGCGGTCGAATGATCTCTCGATATAAATCTGCGCGAAGTTTTCGCAAGTTGTCGATTTTCTTCATGGGTAAGTAAGTGTGTAAATTTCGTGAGTCGGTCTCACGACTACCCATACAACATCATGGCATCCTCTAGTCATTGGTAGATCACACGAAGTCCATCGTTATGTGTTCCCATTTTCACGGAAATTCTCAATGGTTGTAATAAACCGGATGGTCGTTGGTGTTTCGCTTTTACTCGTTGACAAGTCAAACATCTCGCAACGAACTCCGCTACCTGGTTCTTCATGTTTACCCACCAATAATTCCATTTCAAGTCCTTATACATCTTGTTTCCTCCAGGATGTATAGTGTATTTCGACGGTATGCCTCTACGAGGATTCTGTTCCTCCTAGTCCTAAATCGCCACACTCAGTACATAAACTCAATTTTTGGAATCTAATAATTGCATCTTCATGTACCGAGAATTCTGAACTCTCTCCCTTAAGTATCTTTTCTTTAAGTTTTTGAAGATGCACATCTATTCCCTGTTCTTCCTTGATCTCGTTCACCGGATCGGGTTTAACCGAAATGTTAGCACATGAAATATGAGTATTGGTTCTCGTCGGATTCCAAGTGCTCGGCTCTTCTAATGATTTCCACTCTCGAATCATTAGTACGGCTAAACTCGCGTTTTGCTCAAGGCATCGGCTACTACGTTAGCTTTCCGGGATGGTACTGAATATCAAAGTGATAGTCCTCAATTAACTCCATCCATCTCCGTTGCCTCAGTTGAGGTCTTTCGAGAGAATAGATACTTCAAGCTCTTGTGATCTCGTGAAAATCGTTAAGGTTGCTCCGTAGAGATAGTGTCTCCATTTCTTTAACGTGAATACTATCTCTGCCAATTCCAAGTCATGCGTTGGGTAATTGGCCTCATACGGCTTGAGCTTTCGTGATGCATAAGCGATGACCTTTCCTTCCCGCATGAGCACACTTTGCTCCTAGTCCTTCCTTTGATGCATCATCAGAGAGACGACGAAGTTTTGTTCCCTTTGGAAGGGCTAAGATCGAGATGTAGTGAGTCGCTTTTTCTTGACTCTTGAAACTTGCCTCACACTTGTCATTCCACACAAACTTGACTTGCTTCTGGGTTAGTCGAGTGAGTGGTCCGACTATCTTGGAGAAATCCTGGATAAATCTTCGATAATATCCAGCTAGTCCTAAGAAACTTCTGATCTCCGTTACAGACTCTGGTTATTTCCATTCAACCACTGTCTGTACCTTCGAAGGATCTACGGCGATCCCAGTGTCGGATACTATGTGTCCTAAGAATGCGACTTCACTAAGCCAAAATTCGCACTTGCTGAATTTGGCATACAACTTGTGCTCTCGTAGTGTCTCCAAAACAATTTTCAGATGACGTTCATGCTCTTCTCTAGACTTAGAGTATACGAGTATGTCATCAATGAATATCACTACGAATTGATCCAAATAAGGTTGAAAGACTCAATGCATCGATCCATAAACGTTGTCGGTGCGTACGTCCGATCTGAAAGGCATCACTACAAACTCGTAGTGTCCATATCTTGTTTGAAATCTTTGTTTTGGAAACGTCTTCTTCATGGATCTTCGTTGATAATATCCTTGTTGTAAATCAAACTTCGAGTACACCGCCGCTCCTTGAAGTTGATCAAATAGTTCGTCTATCCTCGGGAGGGGATATTTAGTGGTAACATCTTGTCGAGATCGTGTAATAGTCACATCCTTAATGTATCTTATCCGTGATACCTAAACCACAAATCAAATTCCTTACTTAAGCTTGTGCAAGTACTTGAGAATGAATAACACAATGGTATTATCATTGATCAATATACTTAGTGATTCCCCTACTATCATTTTCCCAAAGAATATCATTAGGTGTCTAGATCCCATAATATATCACATCCAAATCATATACTTATCAAGAGATATCCTCATTTTCTTCGAGTGTCACCATATTAGGCATTATAATCTCTAAATCACGGATTTTCTAAATCACCTAACGCCTAAATAGAGGAATATCCGGATATCTTAACACTATAACAACCCAAAAGAATTCAAAGATTCATCCAAGATTCAACTTAGGTCATCTAGTAGCGGTACCCAATCCAAGGTCGAGGAACCTATCCGGGTCCGCTCGGTGTAAGTTTTCATCTTACTAGCCGAGCTCGATACCATAATTGTCACGCCCAAACGCGACGCGACGACGATCAATCACTTAAACAGAAATAATTCAACAATCTAAACCAATGATACAAAACTCCAAGTGAAATAGAGTATAATGCAGCGGAATAAAATACACACAAGTACGAATTACATCTCAAGGTCCAACAATATCCGATTACAATCTATCAAAATATACGAATTTAAACTTACGGTCCAACTAAAACAGAATGAAGGAGTTCAACAATAACAAAAGCAAAGAAAAGGTCGCCGACATCAATGATTATAAGAACTAGTACGACAGCGGAGCACGGATTGATCCATGGTAGGTTCGACGTCTTCAACGTACTCCTCATCTAAAGGTTAGAAAACATGAGAGGATGAGACAGAAATCTCGGTGGATGGGCGATCGTGTGAGAGTGTGGCTATGTATATAGTTAATGCGAGAAAAAACAGTTGTATGAAAACGAGTGAGGTATGATGCATGTTTTCACACATAATCCACAAGCGTCGTGATAAATATATATTAAGTAATATATTTATACGATTTAAGAAATAGTTCGTGGTCACACAAGCACTATGATTCGGGCAAGACAGGTAGGATTGCGTGCATTTTAATATAACGCCAATCCTATGCAAACGAGTAGAGGTTGCGACGGATTTGTAGCACCAACCAATGCAATACAAGTAGCGGTTGCGCACGGATTTGTAGCGCCAACCAATCGTTCCGATTAACTCCAGGAATCGTGTGGATCGACAAAGCGATTCCTTCGTTCTTCCTTGTAACTCCCCGTTCAAGATGGTCCAAGACTGTCACCTTATCGCTCCATGTGCAAAGACAAAATCCACATTGGAGCTTGCAAGGCTCGGATTCGTCATAATCATGATTATACCTCAAGTACTACGACCCGCTTCCCTTGGACAAACTCCGCCACTCGTTGCGGGATTAGGACGATGGGGCCGAGAGTGGAATAGCGGCCGAGCCGCCTGGGGTTCCATCCCCGACGTATCCATTCCGATCGTGAGCTCGACACACCAAGTTGATCGAGAAAAGTAAGTACACGTTCGGGTAGTCAACCAGGATCGAGTATTATTGATTGAGAAGTATTTTAGGAAAGTTTTCGAAAATTACGAGTGGCAATTATGGCGTTGGTGGAGTTATTTGGATGAAGATGATTATCGGGAGGATAAGCAATCTTCGATATCTTGAAAGATTAGGTGGAACATAAGTCCCATTATAGATTCGAAATCGCAAGACGAGAAAGTTGCCCCACGATCGCATATTAATCGGTCAAGACGATCCGAGGGTCCAGGGCTATTTTCTTTAAAAGAAGAATAATTCGAGTTAGGTTCTTGTAAAAAGAAAATTTTCAATTTGCCCCATTTTGTAAAAACCAATTCTTTTGGGGTTAAAAATTGAATAAATAAATGTTCGACCTTGAAAAATTGTGAGGTCAGTTCCTAAATTTTCTAAATGGTTCAGAGATTCAGGTTTTTAAATTTTTGAGGTCGAATTTTTATAAAATTCTCACATTAGCCCCAAATTTGTTAAAATTATCATTTCGGTTCCTAAGTTTAAAATAATTGGAACTCACAACCCGGAAGGGCTTTTAATGTGATTTCGGTTGGAAAATGTCACTAAGGTCAGTGGGATATTGGGACAAAAACAGTTTTAAAAAGAAATAAGTATAGGACCCTTAACTTTTGAAAGTCTCATTTTTGTCCCATTTTGAAATAATTGCCTTTAAGACTTTTAGGGGTCCGATTGTTATGAAATTTGAACCTTGTGTCCAAAATATCATTATGTTATAGTTAAATTAGTATTTCCAGGTGCATGGACTACATAAGTACTGGAAATTTCATTTTGGTCCTCAATTTTAATATTTTACAATTTGGTCCTCAAGTTTTATAAAATTACTTTCCAAGCTCTAAAATTAAACTCATGGAGTCTTCTAAAACCCAAACCACCTTGATTTTTCTGAACACACAATTTATCCCAAGCTAGCCAATTTATACCTCTATCCGATTCTCCTCCCTTTCCCCACCAAAAAGAGTTCATCATTCTTTCTTATTCCGCATACAAGAATCTCAGGAAGTAGAAAAAGACTCATTGCATAAATAGGTAAGGCTTGAGCAACCGTTTTTAATAGAACTTCCTTACCACGCCGAAATAAGATATTCTTTTTCCAACCTTGGAGCCTAGCCCACACCTTCTCTTTTATGAATTCAAACACTCCCTTCTTACTACGCCCGATCAAAGACGACAAACCAAGGTACGACCATGGTTATCTGTTCTTTGAACATTTAGAAACCGACATACAACTTGAATAACATCATTTCGAGTGTTCTTTCTTTGAACGAGATGGAAGACTTTTGATAATTAATCATTTGACCGAAGCCATTTAATAACAATCCAAACATTGTTTCAACCATTCACATTCAGCCATATTAGCTTTAAAAAGAGAAAGCTATCATCCGCAAAGAATAAATGTGTCACACTCGGGGCTCTTCTTGCTATCTTGCATCCATGTAACCAGCCATCGCCTTCGTATTTCGAATAATTGTCGATAGCCCTTCTTCAAATAGTATAAATAAATAAGGAGACAAAGGATCTTCTTGTTGCAATCCACGTTCCGCACACAAAAATATCGATTGATTCTCCTTGTAAAATTTTGTACCTAATGGACTTTACACACAACATGAGTATGTCGACCCATCTCCGATTGAAACCCAACTTTACGAGGACCACATTTAAATAACTCCACTCAATTCGATAATGTGCCTTACTTATATCGATCTTAAACGCAGCAACCCCCTCCTTTCCTTGTCTTTTCCTCTTTAGATAATGATTAATTTCGAAAGCAACCATAATGTTGTCCAAAATCAACCGCCGAGGAACAAAAGCACTTTGAGTCTCGGAAATAATATGGAGAACCGTTTCAATCTATTCGCCAACACCTTTGAAATCACCTTATAAGAAACATTACAAAAAGCTATGGGCCTTAAATCAAGAATCAACTCGGATTATTCTTTTTTGAATAAGCACTAAATTAGTATCATTGAAACCATCCGAAAAAGAACATGAATTCATAAAGTATAAGCACGAAGTCACTAAATCGGGGCCCGTGATATCCCAAAATTTTTGGAAAAAGCCAGGTTCATCCCACTGGACCTGGTGATTTATCGGGAAACATAGAAAAAGCGCTTCTTTAATCTCCAACTCCACAAAAATGTGAAGTTAGTTGTCATTTTTTGTGGGCTTACCTTTGTTTCAATACAGTACCCAAAATCTGGTTCAAGGACACAACTGTGGATGTAAAAATATTCACAAAGTAACTTACAATGTGATTCCCAATCCACTTTCCCAGGTAAGCCAATCTCCCATGCATTCTTCAAACGATCAATCGAATTGTGATGTTTCCTCGAAGAACCCACCGTATGAAAATATCTTGTATTTGCATATTTTTCTTTTAACCAAAAAAGCTTCGCTCGTTGTTTTAAGTCCTCTTGTTGAGCCAACAAGAAAGTATATACTTTTCTTGGGCCTTCTTAAACTCACCAATTGAGAAATCATCCCTACCACTTCGGTATAGCTTCATTATGCGACTAACTTATCAATTCTGTTCTTAAATGAATTGTTCAATTGCTCTCCCCATTTAAATAGCTCAAGACCACAAAATTGAATTTTACTCAGTAAATTGCCGTCCAAACCATTGCTCCATCCTTGCTCCACAACTTTCCGACAATCAATCTTCCTTAACCAAGCATTCTCAAATCGGAATCTTTTTACTCTCTTGATTCTATATGTCATTCCCAATTCTAAATAAATAGGCGAGCGATCCCGCTACATATAGCGGGTACTCTTTCACACACCCTAATTTTTTTATTATTTTTTTTTTTAATTGGTATATTTTGATTTATTTAAATGTTGTTTTTTGTTTCTCTTTTATTTCTTATTTTTCCATTTTTTAGTAAGTCTCTTATTTCTTAATTAGTAATAGTAAAGTAATATATTATGTTTGTAATTATCATGTAATTGTTTCCTTGTAAATCAATATTTTACTGGTAAATGTTATATTATGTTTAATTTTATGTTCAAGTAAATTCGTATTTTGTGAAATCCTAATTTTATGTTCAATTTGACCGATCAATTTGTTAAGGATTTAAATATAATTTTTAAAATTAATTAATTTTAGAATTAATACAAATTATATTTATATTTAATTATAAAATAAAATTAAATACGTACTAAACCCAAATATAAAAATATGCAAAGGTATATATTTGTTAAACTATTGATAAATAAAAAAATAAAAATAGAATATTCCAATTTAGAGTGAAATATAGAGTTGGCTTGGAGTTGAATCTCGAGTTCCACCAAATTTCCCCCAAAAATAGTGTAAAAATAACATGAAAATTGTGAAATTAACTTTGGAGATGCTCTTAGATTTACAAATTTAGAGAGTGTTTGCAAACATTTCATTTCAGCTTTTCTAAAAAAATAATTTATCGTAACCGAAGCAAAAATAGTTGAAAATTGGGATCAACCTTGTACTTTAGTGGCAAAATCTTGTATTTTCAAGACAATTGGCCCAGTATGAGTGTGTGTTTTGTCCCCTATTATACCACTAAAAAAAAGTAGTTGAAAATTAGAAGTTGATAGTATATGCTGCAAATAGAATCTAAAATATTGAAAACTCAAAGTTGAAGTATTTGAGTAAAAATATGTACAAGTTTAATTTCTGGATAGAAAGACAAAAAACACCCATATGGCCAACCATGGGTATTTAGGAAGAAAAAGACAAGTTGAAAATTTGAGGATAAAAATGTCAAAAATAAATTTCTTCTTATATATCTAGAAATTTCCAAAATTAGAAATACCCCCAATTTTTAGATTTTGATTAAATGAAGCACAACAAAAATAAAAACTGACATTTGCAAATATTAAAGATTGACTTTTTTAGTTGAGATCAATATTTTTGGTGTTTGCAAACACTCTCATCTTGAACTTCGTCTATGATCACAAATTTCACTTTAACTAATAAATGTAATATTTACCCAAAAAATTATTTTGTCCCGTTATTAAAGTAACAAAAAATAATTTATCTTTCCATTGAGTCATAATTCACAACAAAATCTCTACTTTAGTTATTGAAATAGACTTTCTCATTATTTCCATATATTTTGGTTGAATTTTAGGATTTATAGCCAAGTCACAAAAAAAGTACCCCTTATGAATTTTGAAGTCGCAAACAATTTCCCATATTGTGATCCCTTTATTTAGCAGAAGACCACTTTTTTCATTCAACATACTCGAGTTGTCTCCTGTTCTTTTGACTCTTACTATAAACATCACAATTACAAAATAATTGGTCCATGTGTATAGATATTGAAGAAATTTCTATGGTTGCAAATGCTAAATAATTGTTGCAAAATTTAATGAGAGGTGGACTCACAAATTAAATTTGATGAGAACACCATCATCACATTTGTTTTTAGACAACTTTTTGTTGCCACAATATATTGCAATGTGTTCTTTTCTATATTTTCCTTTCTTCTCCTTTCTTTTTTCTTTGCTATACTCAATGTGTTGAACAATTACTTTGTAAGATATCGAACATAAAATGTTTGTGCGAAAATATTTCCTATACACTAATTTATTAGTTCGTGTAAATAAGAGGTTATTACGTGCTATTTCATGTACAAGGAAAATCGATTGCATAAATTATTTAAAATTTATAACATTTATGTGAATATGGACCACTTTAACCTATATAGTATTGCATGATGACCAAAGACGGAGCCAGTGGGCTGGCGGCGGAGGTCTCCCCACTGAACTTCATTTTTTTCTAACTAATATAAATTTTGTATATAAAATTATTAAATGTTAAAAAAATCCCCTAAAATAATTAAAAATTACATCTTCATCTCTAGTTTTAAGAAGGAAAAATAAATAAATATAGCCTCCTAATCTTCATTTTTGGCTCCATTGATGAAACAATCAACGATGATAACTGGCATTGTGAATAGTTATTGCTCAGAATAATTTAATAATCTTACAAAAGATGTTATATCGTGTAAATGTTTTAAGACTACGCATCTCCGATGAGATCTTCTGTATTTCAAGAGAGTGTTTCATCTCCTATTTTACCGTACGGATAATGGGATAATTGACGCATGTATGAGAAAATAATTTCATACCTATTTAGAGGAAATCATGAGAAAAAAAAAAAAAAAACAATCAAAGGATATAAAGCATTAATTCGAAAATTATCCTCGATTGTAGCCTTCAAGGAATATTACAGTAATATAATTACACTTTTTTGAATTCATATTCTTTGTTACTCTCTGCAAGTAAAGTCCAACGTAGAAAACTTCATCCTTGGAAAGATCAAACTTTTGCTTTGTTCTTTCTTTTCCAGAGATTTAGTCGCATTTTCACACTATAACAACATAAATGCCTCCCAATAATTTGACGGAAAATATTGAAAGATAAGCCTTTTTTTCCTTTTTTTTTTTTCCTTTTCCAATTTAATTTCTTCCATACCCCAACGTACAGGCAGTACTTCACCTATTTATCATCACTAAACTCATGGAAATACACTTAATTTTTTAATAGAATCACAATGTTGATATAATTGGAATTATATATATATATATATATTATTTTCACACTCGTCAATATATAAATTGAAATTTGATATGTGGATATCTATACTGTTAATAAAATCTAAACAACTAACACAAGAAACTATCTAGCCAGAAAATTGTACCAAGATCAGTACCTCTCCAGGCACCGTGATCCTGTTCTTTTGCTATTCAAAAATGGCAGAAATAATGGGAAAAAAAAACAAAGAATTGTAAAAGATTATATATACCTTGAATGATATATATGATGCATCATGTGCCAAAAATCATCGAAGGGGCGTCGCCAGGCAAGTGATCAATGTCTGGAAAAGATTTATAGAGTTGAGGGGAATGAAGCCTGGTCCGAGACCATTTCAAAGAATGTATATTTATGGACATCCAAAATTGGTCTCGAACAGACAACATCCCCTCAACATTTCATTGCAGAGACAAATTAAAGGCGTGTTGGGTTGGATTGGGGGTGGAGAGAACTATATATGCTTGACTTTGATATGGCCATGCATTTTTTTCTTCATGGGGCCTTATATATACTTGAGGCACAACGGGTTCTCTTTTTGACAAGTAGTTACACTTTTTGTACTTTTCGGATTAGAAGGCAGTTGAGATAAGTTCACTTGTGAGTTATCCCATATTGATTAATTAAGGAAAAAAATAGTCCACTTTATAAGCCAAGTGAGCTACTCTTTCTAGTCCTATCACCAATTAGTTTTAGGATAAAACCTCACTTGATGGGCTTGAGCCTCTCTCCCATATAGACGCTTATATGTAGGATCATATCAAATCCCCTAATTTAACAGAACGGAGCCAAAAATATGAAAATTGAGGGAGCGAGATTTACATTTTATTTAAAATAGTCAATAAAAGATGTTTCTTTAATATTTTTTTGGGGATAATATTTAAAATCTAATAATTATTTATATTAATTTTATAATATTTTATGAAATTGGAGAGTGCGCCACTGCCGCCAGCCACATCTAGCTTCGTCCTTGTTCCCTGTTAATTGTTACATATGTTTAGATACGTTATTCATCGGGTGATTGGATGATGTATTAATGAAACATCATCGGCTTGAAGTCGGATGATATCTTATGTTCCAAAAGGGTACTTAATCTCATATTCCATTGCACGATGATTGACACATTTATAAAAGATACCATATTAAAACTCACAATTTAAGCTTCATTTATGCTTGAAAATTAATATTGTATATTTTATACACGTGATAATCATCCGTGCGGTGAACTTATAAAAGATGAAATTAATACCCTTTTGGAATAGAAGATCCCCTTCCTAACATCATGATTTTTAACACGCGATAATTCATTGGTATTCCGTCATTAATTATGATATCACATGAGTAATTTTTGGATCCATATTATTAGTAAAATAACTGCATAGTTTCACAATTTATTTCTGAAATACATTTTGATTTAAGGACAGGCATTCTTGAAAGTTATATAGGGTTAGTTTGGAGAGTGGGAAGTCAGCTCCACTCGGCCATGAAAATCATTATTCAGCATTATCAACAATTATTGTTATTATGAACCGAGCTTTAATTAATTAAATTCCTTTTTGTGATTATATGAGGGTGTTTCTCTATTGGCTTTTAGCAATAGGAAAAAGCAGAAGAGAAGACAGAAGTAGAGGACTTTAATCAATGAAGTTAGGGGCGGCGCTATTGGCACCCCCAAATTTGATGAAGACACCCACCTTATAAGTTCACCCACCCCCACTTTTTTAAATATGACCCAATTGATGAGTTCACCCCCTTTTTTCCAATTTTACCCTTAGTCTTATTTTCCCCAAAATACACCCTCCAACCTCTCACCTCCCCCACTTTCTCAATTTGAAACAAAAATACACTCACCCTCCCAAGAGACTATTCTATTCGACGGCAATGGTTAGAGAAATTCAAACATACCGGGAGAAGAAGGATGGTTCTTCCCGATGATGATGACGACTTCGTGGATGGTGCACCACCATCCACAACCGGCCGAGACGAGACACAAGCACCGCACCGCACCGCACGCACCGACAAAGCGCTCGCGAAGAAAATGACGACGTATTGTTATAACTCAACTTTTCCTTAAAATAACTTGCATTTTTGTAGTTTGAGTGTGCTATGTAGTTGTATGGGCATGAGTTTGAGATGGGTATAGTTATGGCGCCATTTGGATCAGAAATTTGAAATATGGAACTTTGAAGAAGGCGAAATGGCACGGTCGATGAAGCCCTGGGTGGCACGATCGATTGTACGATCGTGCCACTTAGCACGACGGCTTAGTCATCGAGCGTGCCACCATCGTGCCACCTAGGCACGCGATGTCTTATTCATCGATCGTGCCACCATCGCGCCTACTGTATTACACGATGGCTTATTCATCGATCGTGCCACCATCGCGTGCCTTGATGGCACGATGGCTTTACTCTTGGCACGGTCGATGAATAAGCCATCGTGCCATAGTATTGCCAATTTTTTAGAGTTCTCTATGTGATTTCTTTGATAGTAGTTGATTGCTAATTTTGATTTTTTACTATTTTTCAGTGGGCTTGGAAGAGGTCGAACTTTTCTCGCAATAAAGCCTAAGATCAATTTGTATAGCAGGTTGTCGATTCTTGACGACTTAGAACTCGAGTTGCATGATTGCGGGATTTTGTGTATGAAGAGTTTGAAAGTCCTGTTTTGGTTTTGTATTGCGGATGGACAACCGTGCGGTTAGTTGTAATGCCGCCCTTCATGCCGTTATTGCGAAGGAGGTTGTTAAGAAAGGTGCAAGGGACGAATTTTGATTTCGGATTGGAAACCGTTTGATTCGGTTCTCCAAATATGAGTACGCTTTAATATCTTTGGTCTATCCGTTGCCCCCACCACATTTAATCCGAACACCAACCACGTGCCGCCTCCCAATGGGTTGTATGATAGACACTATCGTGGTGTTAAGGTGACGATGGAGGATCTACTCTTGCATTTTGCAGGCGGTGCATTCCGTGATGATCCTTCTGATGAGTTGAAGGTGGCAAAGTTGTTGGTTGCACATTATTTGCTATTCGCATGGGGATCCAAGGTCCACGATCATTGAGGATTCGTGGTGGACTTTGGTTGACGCGTTGATCGGTGGGAGTCTTCTGGCGGGGAAGTACTGTTGCCCGATTTTATGCCACTACCTTTCACTGTTACCCACCGAGCCCAAGAGTACTTTCCGTATTTACGGATTTGTTTGGGCTTTCTTGGTAAGTGATATTAATGTAATTTACATCTTATAATTTACATTTAGTACAAACATACATCTTATAATTTAACTATTTTTATTGTTCTTCTTAGATATGGGCGTACGAGGCCATACCCAATCTGGGGGATTCATGTGGGGTTCCAGCCTCAGACATTGCTATTCCACGCTGCACACGCTGGAAGTTTCCGAAGTCCTCCGTGAATCTGCATGGCTTTCTTGACCGTCAGGTACAAAATGTAATTTGCATTTTTCAAATTTTAACTTATGGTAATAATTAAGTAATTACTGATTTTGATCTTGCAATTTTGTAGATTGATACGAGGACCTTGACTGCGAGGGACAATGAGCTTCCTTATTTATTGCATGTCAATCTCCGCTCCGATCCGGTGTTGTTTATGTTCATCGGGGTAACCCGATCGGGAAGAAGAAGCCCACAAAGCGTCGACGCACCACACATGAGTCGACTTCATTGATGGATGATGATGATAGCCTTGAGATGGGTGATTATGATCGTCCAGCCCCCGAGGGCGTTGTTCCAGATGTTCCTCCACACACCTCTGTTCCAGATGTTCCTCCACACACCTCCACACCCTCTCTAGCCGCCGATCGAGCCCTATTAGAAGAATTGGTGCGGCGGCAGGAGGCCATTGTGCCGACTTTGGTTGAGCGTGCCATTGAGGCCTTGGTCGCGTTTAGTACGGCGGGAGGTCGAGGCGTTGGTTCCGATTTGGTTGGTTTGGGATGCAAAGATGAGGTTCTGCGGCGGTGCGGCAGAGGTTCCACCTTCTCGTGCGGCAGGTCGTGATTTAGTCCAGGAAGACGATTCTACGCTATGGTACCGCCTATTGTGCGGAAGGAGGTCGTGGTACTAATTGATCCCGCCATTCGGCGACGGATCGCCTTTCAGTGCGCATTTATTTGTTTTTCTGTTAAACATTTAGAATAGAATATCTTTTGAATTATGTTATTTAATGAAGTTTCCTTCATTGTGCAGATTCTATTCCCCCACTACGGCGGTGGGTGCGCAGATTACTCCCCGGGTGGGCCACCGGACTACTTCTCCTCCCCGGTCAGCAGGGGCCGTTGGATCTATCCCCTACGGATGTACGGACACCGTTGGTATTGGTGCATCGTTGTGGGTTCATCTCGGAGGGGATGATATGTCCGTTCGTGTTGTGAGAGCTCGATGCCCGTCTAGTGTACCTTCGTAGCCCTTTCACGGCAAACGAGCGCCGTAAGGAGGATGCCACACATGCCGAGTACATGCGGTTCTTAGATAGCGATGAGGCGTAAGTTAAATCAATATATGAATTCAAATACACTATTGTTGTTTTGTGATTTTAACACGAGTTTTTTGTCTCACCGCAATGTTGGATATGCGTTATGCACATTTGGCGTAGTTTCTTTAAGGATATCGAGTCGCCGACCATTGATTTGGATTCGCGGGTAACACAATGTTAATGTTTTTTTCTTTCATTTCCAGTGGTGTTATTTGTTCATGTTCATTGGCAATTGATCTTATTGTTTGCTTGTTACTGACAAATTGATGCCTACCTAGTCAGACTACATTGCCCATTTGAGTTGGGTTGGTGTAGTGGTCCATCCCCAAGTGCGAGGTCGTATGGGATTGGTTGACACACGAGTTGATTCATTTTGTAAGTTTCATGTATTTCTTAGATAAATAGTCCATAATGTGTCATTTATTTTGTTTCGGTACATTCGTGTTTTTACTAACAAATATGTTTTCATTATACTGACTTGATCTAGGCAAAGTATGGACCGATCTACATGGAAAGGACCCACCGGTTGGAGAGTTTGTGATGTCGTGCGGAGGTCATACCGGATGACCTTCGGCGCGCCGTTGGTGGAGTACGTCCGTGGTGAACGACCACTTTGGGGTGGGGTGCCTCCATGGAGTTCGTTGGACCACGTAAGAACTATCTCTTTTCGGTATAAATTAATTAACTAATTATTGTTTTGTTCATACTCCCTAATTTCTAATCGATTTTTGCAAAGTTGTTTTTATCCACAACATCGGGTCATTGGATTGTTGTGAGGATATCATTTGAAGGATTGCACGATTTGGATTTATGACTCAACATCCACAAGCTACCGCCGAGGTTAGACTTGACCGTGGCGCTGCTCTCTATCCGTTTGCACGTATTATTCCGGTTTTTTCGAACTAACGGCTTCCCAAGGTACCGTGATTTGTGTTGAAGTTTTTAACACTCGTGAGGCGCCGGACATTGATTTCGAGGGACTACCAGGTTACACTCGTAACAATCCGTTGGAGTTTGATGGCTACTCTTCGATGAAGGTTCTCGGGATGATGTTGAACGCCGTAAGGTGACACCGATTAATTTGCCGGCAATTGGTGTCCATTTGTGTACTAGTTGGGTGGTTGTGCGCTATGTTTGTAATATTTGTGCGTATGTTGTGGTTGGTAATGTACTGTTAGGTTGTAATGTACTATGAAGGTTCGTAATGTACTATGGAGGATTGTGATGTAATAATAAAGTTGTTATGAAACGTTTTCAACGTGATGATATAATACTATATCAACGCATGTGGATCATTGCATTTACGACCGTCGCAACTATCGTGCCTTTATAGACATGATGATAACAAGTGTGTGACCGTGCCACCATCGCAGTCTATGTAGCACGATCGTGGTATGCGACCGTGCCACCATCGTGCCTTTATAGACACAACATGTGTGTGACCGTGCCGCGATCGTGTACATGTAGCACGATCGTAGTATGCGATCGTGCCACCATCGTGCCATTTGGCGGATCAACTTAACAAAATACCGTAACAAATGTGCCACCTTAAAACAAGCATTTCGACAAAGAATCACACCAATTAAAAACACATGCATTTCCAACAAATTTCTTTAACTTATCCAATACATAACAAACAAATAATTCTAACATAGGTTTATAGTCTCCGTACTACGGACAATGGACTATTTCCTACACTTCCACTATACAATTCAAGTTGTTTAGTATACAAATTCTTCCAATTTGTTGCACATTCATGGCGATAATTATTCCATGTTGCGACCACGGGAGGCAATGGGTGACCGCCACTCAAGAAAACCTAC
The DNA here is from genome assembly GCA_016081115.2 of Rehmannia glutinosa. Taxonomy (NCBI): domain Eukaryota; kingdom Viridiplantae; phylum Streptophyta; class Magnoliopsida; order Lamiales; family Orobanchaceae; genus Rehmannia; species Rehmannia glutinosa. The sequence goes on along the minus strand of CM071935.1, from coordinate 15,088,725 downwards.
AAATGAAAAAAAATGGTTATTGTAGTTGAGACGAGACAAATTACTCAATTTTTTAGTTACCTCTATAAAATGGTTATTGTTCACAAATCCAACACAAATTAGCTTCGGAGCAATTGGCGCTTCTATTCGTAATGGTAGATATGTGAGGGACATTCGCTGATCCAAACACACAAACGCAACATTGTAAGCCGACGCAACCAAGTGACCCATCTCGGGTAAACAAAACCAATGTTTCTTATCTTTTGTCTCGTTATAGTAGTTGAGACGAGACAATATTTTGTCAACACTACCATGTTTGACGAATACATGATTGTACAACCCTTGGTTTTCGTTCAACTCATGACATAGGTCTCCTCGAACCCGACCCCATGAATCTTCACCGTATCCAAGTAGGTCTGCTACGGCACGGAAACCACAATGACCATCGCTCACAACATCCTTAGTACCAATAATATGTTTATGTAAACGAGTTGGAAGTTGCTCCATAAAACCACTAATGGTCACTTTCTGGTCCTTTTGACGCACAACCTATTGAAACACAACATGAAGAAACGTGGGACATTATCAACAAATATGTCATGTGTACATGCACAAATAAAAGACACGATATTTACGCAGTAGCTTTTGATCGGCATCGGAGAGAACATAGGTTGATTCGATGGACCAACATTAAAGATTACTTCTTCACATGGTGAACAACTATCTTTAATAGACTCGACATATTCGAACTTACTCGGGTCACGTTTGGTTGATTTGGATTGTTTAACCTTTACGGACTTAGGGCGACCACGTGCGAAGTCGTACTTCTCGTGCTCAATTAGTGAGGTTGTTCTTGGATTCGTAATCTCCGTAATTCTTTTCAAAATTAATAACCCTCTCGATTCGGGTGCTTGTTCAAATTTGGTGAAAAGATCACCAAAACATCGAGTCCATCGAGACCCAATTTCGGGCCCAACTCCGTCTTCGCCTTTGCTAGTCGGTAATATATCTAATTTTCGCCAAAATGAAGCCACTTGATCAAGTGGAATTGGCTTATCCAAACTCACATATTCGGAAAGTTCATGAGCACATGGGAGTCCGCACGTCTTTCTCAATACACAACCACACAACAAAGGGTCTACGCTACCCTCGCCTACACGATGCATTTCAAGATAGATCAAATTCAATGCATGTATAGACACCATACCTCGTAGTGACATAAATACAATCGATTTGTATTTATGTAAGACTACATTTCGCTCTTCTCAAAAGAAGAGCGGATTGCATTGTGTGATGTCTCGAGGAGGGTGCGAACTTTCCCAACATGTCTCGAAATTACCCCGACTAGACGCAGTTTGTCTTTTCAATGCCGCATGGTGACTCTCCGCCCTATAATGATTTTTCAAACAATATTATATTAATTTTTAGGATTGTATATGATATAACATAAATGCAATGATGAGCACAATAAAGTAAATTACCTATTTGTTGTGGTGTTGTCGAAATGCATGACATTATTCGTCAAGGACACAAATCTTTCTTTATACGGCCCCATCCATTGCTCCATTACATATTGTACAGCGGTAATTTGGATATTCACAAAAAATTACATTCGCAATCTCCTAATTAAGTCATAAAATGATTGCTCGGGAATCTGCGATGACCAATAAATTACAATAGAGGTTAAAAGATTCCCACTTCTCTTCGTGGCCAATATTTTTTTGCGGTTTGCCAAAATGTTCCTACTAATGTGCCACCGACAGAGAAAATGTCTCAAGTGGGAAATGTCGTCTCTATTGCATTCATTAGAGCTAATTCTCTATCATTAATAATCACATTTGCGGGAAGATGGGTCCATCAATGATTTTAAGACCGAGCAAGCCCATATGTAATTATGTTCGCTTTCGTACTCCATATAAGCAAATCGCAATACAAAATGTCATATGTGTCGATGTCACATCAACAATCTCCAACAAAGGTAACTTGTACCTATTAGTTTTGTGTGTGCAATCTATAAAAATGACACTCGGAAAAGCACGCAACAACTCAACGCTTGTAGGGTGAGCAAAGAATATATCCTTCACGGTGTTACTCGTCTCGCAACGCCTATGATGATAGAAATATCCATGCTCCTTCAATTTATGCATAAGTTGTTGCATTTGAGATCGACCATCACGCTCGACAACTCTATTCTTCATACGGGCATTGTAGATAGTCCGTATGGTGGACTTATTATCTTGAAACTTATTTTGTAGACCAAACAAAATGTCCTTGCCGAGTATTGCCATGTGACATATCCAACACATATTCTTCCTCACTTTTTGATAATCGACCGGCATAAGAGTGACCCTCCAAATATTGTGCAATTGGATGATTATGCACACCACATTCAACATTTAGTGACCATTCTCCTTCAATTGTTACTTGTCGACCCCTCAAACGAAATGGGCAACCACATTTCTTAGTTCGCATTCTCTCTTAGAGACTTTTTTTCAAATTTCTTAGCATCATTTTGTTCGACATCTCTAGTCTTTTTTGAATCACGGTAATGCCCACTACGTTCACAAGACAAAAATATACGAGGTCTTTTCTTTCCTTGACCACCGTCCGACCTACTTATTACAATTACCATGTTGTGCTCATGTCCTCTCTCACGCACCCAATCAAATAATTTATCCCGAGAAACAAATAACTCATGCGTCGTGAATACATGTGTGTAATCGGTAACAACACCAAGCTCTTCAATATTCTCATCATTCTTGGGAGGACAAACAACACTATTTTCCGTAGGCAATGAGCCATACCCTATTAAAACAAAATCAACAAGACAAAAAACAAATGTCAAAATGGCACGATCATGACCATGATTGTTCCACCTTTGATCGTGTCACATGGCAATATGGCACGATCATTGAACATGTGATCGTGCCATATTGCCACACGGCACGATCGACGTGATGATCGTGCCATCTTTTTGATCGTGCCAATCGGAAAACAATGGTGCGGTGAGAAATATCGAACGGCAAAAATGGATAAATTACATAATTTTGAGTTGATAACCAAGAAGATACTTACAATATTTGGAGGAATCAAATCTTTGTTGTCCATTTAAGTTGTTGTGTTGGTGTCGAAAAAACTAGGGTTTATGAGAACAAGGTTTAAGTTTTTCTCAAGAAAAAGAATAAGAAGAAGAAGAATGTAGTGAAGGATGTGGGTGGGTGTGTTTTAGTAGATTTAATTGAAATGAATGATGTGGGTGTATTTAGAGATTGGGGGTGTATTTAGAACTTGGCTTTTTAGTAAGGGTATTATAGTCTTTTGACTTAATGGCATTTTTGAAATTTTAGAAAGTGGGTGTACTCATCAAATTTGGGGGTGCCAATAGCGCCACCCATGAAGTTAATAGGGAGTGTAAAAAAAGTGAATTTAGTGACCCTAATTGTGTAAGACATAATACACTATGCTAAAATTAGCTTTAGTTCTAATCTTTGTGGAAAGTAAATCCACTTTGGAATTTTGAAAATGACATAGGTACAATGGCCTCGATGCAACACATGTTGCTATATTCGATAAACCAATTTATCGAGTGTGTAAATGATTAACAAATTAAATATCTTAATTGTTAATCATTCAAACACCCGATTAACAATACACTGAATATAATATGTATTAAACATAGAGTCAAGCTTTCGATGTGGCCCGATCGGCCCGATAAAAAAAGGATCGACAATTTTGTGTTTTTAGGTCCAAAATTAGGCCTATTTGATTCGGCCCATCCACCCCAATCGACCCATTTTTTTAGTGTATTTTTATGATCGAGCTCCAAAAATAGCGACTTGATCACTATTCGACCCAGCCCGTCCCATTTGACACATCTAATTACACCTGATGTGACATTGTTATTTGTTCATCAAAATTGTGCACATCATTAAACAACTTATATGTGGTAAAATTGATTATTTATCTCCAATTAAGAAGCTAAATTGAACATTGAAGATGAGCCACTATTGTGATAAATAAATAAATAAACTAGAATTTGTTAGTTAGTTACAAATGTAATTGTATGCCTTCCTCTATAAATACTTGTAGCTACTATTCATTCTAATCAATGAAGTCAGTTCTCAATTTCAAGTTTCTTATTTTCTGTTATGGTATCTAGAGCTAGGTTACTTCTGATCAAGAAACCGTCTCTGATTGTCTTCTCCGATCATCTACAGTGGATCTCCGGTGTACTTTTTTCCAGCCATGTCTTCTCCTCTCTCCTTTATCTCTGCAATTCCTCATTTCACGCCACTTTCTATTCGGCTTGATCGTACTAATTACAATTTTTGGCGAGTGCAAGTTCTCCCTACCGTAAGTGCTCATGGTTTTGAGGATTTTTGATTGGCAAATCAGCTCCTCCACTCAATATATTGGAACTTGTTGCCTCGACACAAATTTCGAGTCCTGAAATTAATCATGAGTTCCTGTTATGGAGTCGCCGTGATCAGTTTCTCATGAGTTGGATGTTGTCCTCCATTGCTGAGGCAATGCTTGGTCATGTTAATCGTTGCCGCACTGCTCATGAGGTTTGGATTGTTCTAGAAAATTTGTTTGTCACACATTCAAAGGCTTGTTTTCTACAACTTCGATTTTTACTTCAAACCTTGAAAAAAAGAGATCTATCCATTGATGATTATATACTCAAAATGAAAAATGTTCTTTGATGATCAATCATGTTGTTGGTCATGTTATTAATGATGATGAGTTTGTTATGTATATACTTGCTGGTTTAGGATTCGAGTATGAGTCTGTAGTTGTGAATCTTATTACCAGATCTGATTCGATTTCTTTACAAGAAGCTCACTTGTGTTGCAAACTCATGAAATGCATCTCGGTTCAATTGTTGCAAATACTAGCATTCTTCAACCTCCTACCCGGTACTAGTCAATCTCCATCGCAAATTTAGCCTCTTTTCCTGGTGGTTTCAGAGGTGGTAGTAGGTTCTATCGTGGTCGAGGTAGAGGGCGTCCTGGCAGAGGAGGTTTCTGTAGGAATTCTAATAAACCTACTTGTTAGTTGTGTGGGAAGCCAAATCACACTGCACTCAAGTGTTACAAACGATTTGATATTAATTTCACCTTTGGTGCTACTTCGATTCTTCTTCTAATTCTCCTCAAGCTTATCTTGTTGGTGCAAGTTCCTCTTCTATGGATGATCCTCACTGGTACTTTGACAGTGGTGCTACAAACCATATAATTGCATCCATGGACAATCCCATTCTGAATTCATCTAACTATCAAGGTCCTGAGAAGCTAGTTGTAGGTATTGTCCAACTTTAAATATTTCTCATACTAGTTCTTCCTTGTTTCATACGTATAATCAGTACAAATTCTTACTTCTCAACAACATCCTATATGTTCCTCAAATATTCAAAAACCTTCTTCGCATATCTCGGTTTACCAAGGATAATAATGTTCTAATTGAATTTCATCACAATTGTTGTTTTGTCAGGGACAGTTCCAACAAGCAGACACTTCTGGCAGGAGTACTTAAAGATAGGCTATATCAGCTTGATTTCACTCATCTTAAGTCACTCAAGTCTCTCAATCAGCTTTCATCTTGTAACTCTGTTTCCTTCTTGTAATTATGTTTCTCTTACCAAGCAAAGAAAATATTTCTTTACCCGTAAGTTGTGTTGCTACTACTAATAAAAATGACATTAATGTTTGGCATAATAAGCTTGGTCACCCTTGTTCCTCCTGTCTTGTCTCACGTATTGCATAGCTTAAATGTTAAATCTCACATATCTTCCTTGCATTTTTGTGAAGCACGTACATCGTGCAAACTTCATAACATGTCATTTCCTTCCCACCTACAAAATTCATTTGTTTTTCAACTTATACACTCGATCTCTAGGGGCCACCCATGTTTCTTCTATTGATGGATACAAATATTACATCCATTTTGTGAATGATTTCACCGATATACATGGATCTTTCCATTAAAGCAAAAATCGAGGCTTATCCTACTTTTTTTCAGTTTAATACCTTCATAGAGAGGCAATTTCATTCCAAAATCAAATGCCTTCAAACTGATTGGGGTAGTGAATATAGGTCTTTAACTCACTTTCTTGCTCAGTTAGGCATCCAATTCAGACACCCATGTCCTCATATGCATCAACAACATGGAAAAGTCGAGAGAAAACACTTGCATATTGTAGAAATGGGACTTTCCATGCTTGATCAAACTCATATGCTTCTAAAATTATGGTGGGATGCTTTTTATTCTGTTGTTTTTATCATAAACTAGTATTTTACCCATGCGATACACGGGATGAGATGTGTAGTTGGGTCTCAATTAGATTTGTTTGAGATATAGAGGACAGATGAACGGGTAAAATATATAAAAGACATTTACTATTACAAATTTTGGAATTATAAATTTTGGAATATTTCTTTGTACACAACATTTTTTGTCTGTTTGTTTTTAGATTTATCGTCATCACAAACTAAAATTTTCAAACCCTGACGATTGGTGACTCTGGAAACAACAACATATAATTGACCATGACTGAAAATAGGATTTTTCAAATAAAGCCCGGCATTAGAGAGCGATTGTCCTTGGCTCTTCTTTATAGTCATAGCATATGAAACGATCAGAGGAAACTGTCTCCGTTGAAACTTGAAAAGTATTCTGAGGTCAGATGGAGTTAGCGTCATTCTTGGAATCAACACCTTATAACCCGCGTTGGCACCAATTAGAATCTTAGATTCAAATACATGCTTCCCAAGTCTCGTTATAACCAATCTTGTACCGTTACACAATCCAATTGAATGGTCTATGTTCCTCAATAGCATAACCAGAGTCCCAACCTCCAAATGTAATTCATGATTAGGAATGCCGAAATATTTTATTCCGTTTAGAAATTCCGACGTGTGCAGATCATGCAAGAAATCTATATTGGCGTCCGATTTGCATGTGCTATCAGAACTCAAAAATGTATGTCCCTCCGATGAATTCAAAGAAGTCATGTACTAATTAGTGGACTCGACAACATCAAGCATAGGTGCTAGAATCGCTCTTTCCTACAAGTAACTGGGATCATCTATGGTATCTCTAAACATTAGGTACGCATCTTTAATGATTTGCAATTGGATCATTAGAGCTTTCGAGCAAGATATCTTCAGGAATAACAATAGTGGCACCACTATCTTCTTCTTCTCCAATAGTTCCATCTCCAATACTGGCTATCCATCCCGAAAGTTTAACCAAATTAGCATAATCATTAGTTTGACCGAGACTTTGAAGACGCATGTTCTTAGTTAGCCTCAGAATAGTACAATCATTCCACAAATACGATGCATTTATCGTGGCATTAACAATATCTTGTCGACTCCCCTTCGATACAATAGGCAATATATGTCTCAAGTCTCCACGAAACACGATTATTTTTCCTCCGGATGGGATATCATGATTATTTGGGTTCTCAAGCCGCATAATATCTCGTAATGTTGTGTCAACTGCCTCAAAACCGTATTTGTTCATCATTGGGGCTTCATCCCAAATTATGAGTTTACAACGAACAATCAATTCGGCAAGCGGACTCCCTTGATGTATATTGCAAGTTGATTGTTCATTTGGATTCAAGGGAATAACAAATCGAGAATGTGTCGTCCTTCTTCTCGGGTAAGAGAAGAGATGCTATAACACTCAATGCCATGTTCAACACAATGTTTCCTTTAGATCTCAAACGGAAGATAAAGCCCTCCACAAAAAGGTCTTACCAAGATCTGCCGTAACCATATACAAAGAACATACCGCCTTCATTGGATTCCACAAAGACGGATTATTTTTGAATACATGTGGTGTTGTTCATCATCATTTTTGAAAGAAGATTTGTGTGTTCAACGAAAAAAAGCGTTACGATCATATCTCAACTCATCGTATATCAGTCTATTCTCGATTATTTTCAATACTATCAAAATCCGGGAATAGCATCGAGTTAAATCGGCGTAGACTCCTCCCGTGACTCGCAATAATTTTTCGATTTCTGTCAGCGCTAGATTCTTGATTTCATTCTCAATCAGAGTCAGCTCTATCAAATAAAAAAAATGAAATGTGATTGTTAGAGTAGTTCATAATAAAACAATATCACAGATGAATACATGGAATTAAAAAATACATATAAATTAAAAAACAATTTCTTTAATGTAATACCTTCATGCTGTAGAAGCAGACGTTTCTTATACAGAATATCATCAGAAAGATATTTCCAACATTTATCCCATACTTTGTCTGGCATGCTCAAGGTAGATGACAACATATATACAAATAGACCCCTAATATTCTCTGCAGATGCCCGGTGACTTGCTTCGATGATGTCATCAATATACTCTTTATCGTCTTCCAACAAACCTAAAGCATAGCAAGCTTCACGATACGAAGAATGTTGAACACCATTGATCTTTTAAAATCATCGTGACACGTAGCACAAAGAATAACATTAATAAGACGTCTCAAATAATACATATCACCAGCACCGAGAGGGACGTAAAAGACTCGGCCTATAGATTTTCCTGTCTAAGCACCCACTTTCTTAGTTTTGGTTTCCATGTAAACTTCGTGGGAGCTTCAACATAAGTTAACTCTCTAGCTTCAAGGTATATTTTATTGGCTTTCATCCATGCAAAAAACATGCTCTCCTTAACACTATTCCTCCTAAAAACGTCATCTATTCATTCAGAATCATGAAAAATAACGCTTTGTTCATTCTCAAGATGAAAACTCAAACGTTCAACATGAGGGTATTTATATTGAAGTTCAAAGCCCAACAATCTCCATGAAGCCTCACATGACGAAACATATCTACAATCATAGTACATCTTGACCTCGTAATGATTTCCCGATTCTTTCACCAAGACTCTTTATAGAATGATGCGCTTTACGATCATGTCCCTTATTGACATATTTGAATAAATACTTAATCGATCTTGATTGATTACACCATTGAACATTAATGTGAGCCCCATACTTTAGTAACAATCGGTGATTATGGGGTCTGTTGTCAAAAGGGACACCATTTTTTTCAACAATTCTCCCATTGTCTCTACGTTTATAACATGGATACCCTTCTTCATCAATAGTCATAGAATCAACAAATTTCTTGGGAAAATGTTTGGTGCACCGACCTTCCACCATGCAAGGCGAGTTTTTCCTAACTTCACCACATGGCCCATGGATCATGAAATCTCTTACTATTGCAGATAATAACAGGGATCTGTAGCTTCATTGGGTATTTTCGCTGATATGATTCAATCAATTTCGCTTGGAGTTGGGTATTTGTCATCTTTTGCCAGAAAGAGCAGTATATGAGCATGAGGCAGTCCACATTTCTGAAATTCTATCGTGTATATAACTGTAATGAAAAACAAAATATAATTAATAAAAAAAGAAATAATGAGTAAAAATATTTAAACTATAGTTAATAATATATAGACACAAAATACTTTAAAATATTCACAACCTGCTATTACTTTCCCAAAAATTTCGTTTTGTTGCAAATCTTTGATGAAAGCATCAAGTTTTACTTTAAAGATTCTGCAAACTATATCGGGGAGGTCCTCTGGATTTAGTTTATTTTTCTCGAGAAAACGAATGATCTCTGGCCATTTGGGATTGGAGGTGAATGTTATAAATAAACCAGGATAACCCGCCCAACGACAAATAGCCATTGCATCCTGATAATTTTAGCTGGAAGGTAATATAACACATTTTCCCTGAGTACTGGGATCAATGTCTCCATGCAACACAACATCTGTCAGGCCCTTGTACATGTCGCAGCGCAATTTACTCTGATGCAAGCGGATAGACTTCAATCTTGATGATTCTACCATCGTATAAGCATCCACAACAAATTGTTGAAACAATCGATGGGAAGACAAAATAATAGAGGATTCTTGTAACCTGTCGTGCAATCGATACGCAAAGAATTCTCAAACACTTATCGTCTTTCTTCCAAATTGACTTGTTTTCTTGAGTTCCGAAAATGGTATGTCTTCTCTGAAACCATCTTCGCCACATGGTAATAACAAAGGATATTGCAATGCTAAATAGGAAGCATTCAATTCGTTTATGCGTTTCAGATGACCTGATTTTGTTTCGACCTAGTATATCTCTCTCCTAAAGCTTGATCAAAATCACCGACAATCAACGCAACAACTTCAGAACTCGATGGCAGATTGTATCTCCTCGCATCTGTATTTCTTTTTTCAATTAGACGCAATTTAACATCTGAATTTGTGGATTGTTGAATTTTTTCTTTTGCCATTCTAAAAGTTTTCACCAATACATTATTTTCATCCAATATTTTTTTAAAATTTTCAACTATATCTTCGTGCAAGTTATTAATTTCACTTCTTTGCCTACAAAAAAGTATAAGGTAAAATAAATTAATTTTATCATCAATCGCATAAATGTAATAAATTGTATTAAAATAATAATTAAAAATAAATAAACCTGACACAATTCAATCTATTTGATATTTTATTTTCAAAGTGTCATATATATACATCCTGGGCAAATTTTAGAGTCGAACCATCAGAGGGCAACAAACTACCAATTAGATGATAATTTTGGCCATGCATGCGAAAAATTGGAGGACCTTGACTATTTATATCGTTGACGATCTTTTTCCCCCATTGAAGTGAAACTGAACATATTATTGTATGAGCTTATGTTCTCTTGAAAGTATTTACGCTGGTCACTATCTCCAAACAATAAATTTTGAAGTACAATAGGCGGTTGTTTGATTGAAGGTAGTTGAACAATTGCATGACGACAAACAATTAATCGAGGATTTTTGATTTTGAATATCATCTTAGCCTTTCCTCGTACCAAAATAATGCACCACAAAATTGACATGTGCATTGTGCATCACCGACATCCCAATATTTTGCAATTGAAACAATAATTTAATTTAATTTCTATCTTTACATGCAATATATTTATATCTAATTAATATGTTAAAACAATATATACTAACCATTAGATGTTGAGGTAACAGTCTCAAGTAATTGAGATGGATTCACATCAGTGAGAATGTTATCATCTATCATAGTATTTGGTTCACCTAAATCAATTTGATTATGATCATCACAATCAAGATCAATTATCTCTGCTGTTGTAGAACTCAGGTTCGAAGACACCACATATATATTATTAAATCTACTTCTAACGTTACGGATATCCTTTTGAGACTCAATTGTTGTCCTGGAAACTGCAATGAACAAAATGTAAAGCATATGTATTAAATAAATAATTAAATTAACAGGAAAGAATTTTTATTTATATAATTAATATACCATTTGTGATGTCACTAAAAGGATTGCTCGAAAATGTGTACAGAATCCAGCTCGAAGTTAACTGTGAAACTTGTTTCTCAAAGGATCTCGAATTTGAACTTACTGATATTGACTGATTTTCTGCAGGAACAAAAATTATATAAAATATACAAAAAATAAAATGTATAAACAAATATAAATAGGATTTATAGAAATTATGATATCAAATTCCTAGCAAATTTATATAATATATGTTAATTAAGATTTACATAAAATAACAAAGTGAGAATATAATTTCATAACCCATAAAAAAACAAATAGGCCACATAAAAATTTAACACTACAATACCAAATTTAATTCTACAATAAAAAATTTATACAATTTCTTTGGCATAATTTTATATGTACTAAATATGAAAACAACATAAATTTATTTGTAATAAATAGTATAAATGAAATTTGTTAATAACATAAATGTATTTAAAAGAAATAATAGAAGCTTAGATTAATTCCAAAAATACTAATTCAATATTATTATTACTTTTATAAATCAGTATTTTATATCTATAAAAATAATTTATAAATTTTCTAATTTTAAATAATTAAAAGTTATTATGTGATACATATTTTTTCAAGAACATATTTTTATCCATTTTCGTAATTCCAAATACTTTTTTTTTAAATTTGAAATAACACAAATATATAATAAACTAAAATTTTGCGAATTTTATTTTAACCAATTAAAAAAAACAAATAAATCACACATATAAATTAAGCCCAAAATAAAATCAAATAAATCCACTTTCAAAAAAAAAAAGATCCAATTTTAAGGCCCAATTCAAAAATACCATCTCTCAAGCCCAACCCATACTCTAGAACATTCCTACCTGATCTCACCTGATAAAAATCAAAGGACACGATTTACACACATGTCATTTTTAACGGCTCAGAGTAACCCTAGATGATAAAAGAAACATTTCATTCATCTCGGTTACCATTCTCGAGAATCGGTGCGATTTGCTCTCTTCTCTCTCACTCGAAAAGTATCCGGAAAAAATGTCTTACCCCACTCATCTCTTTCTCTCTCAATCGAAAATCTAACAAACCCACCCCATTTCTTTAAACTTTGAACAAATCCGAATGATTTGTTCACAAAAATGATAAATGTTTCGGTTTTTTTTGTTCGAGTTTGGTAATTTTTCGATCTAGGGTTTCCATTTCTCCAAAAATGGGGTGTTTGGCTATGACCGCTCTCTCTCTAAAAATGTTATCTTGGTTCACGAAAATTTCATTTTCTTTACAAAAGCGCAAACCCAACCCATTTTTGTATTTTGTGAACAAATCCGAACGATTTGTTCAACTAAAGAATAGATCGGTGGGTTTTTGTTATTGATTTTTGTGATGTGATCGATCTATAGTTTCCATTTCGTGAAAAACAACGGTGCTTGACTATTTTCGCTATATCTCCGAAAATGTTCTACCGGGTGCTTTTTTCGGCCATTATTCTTTTCAAAAATTACGAACCCACCCTATTTTTTGGATTTGTGAACAAATCCGAGTGATTTGTTCCATCTTTATTTTCTCAAAAAAACCCTATATTTCTATTTGTTTACAAAATTAATTTTTTTTCAAAATAGTTTTCAGATAGTATTTTTGTTCCAACTCTTTCAAAAAGTCCGATATTTTTTGAAAAAATCTCAAACATTTTTAGTATTATAGATCTACGGTTTTATCTTACATGCTAACCTCAGATTTATGTACTTCGAATATTTCGTGGTAAGTGTTTTTCGAATTTCGATTTAATTTATTTTTCTTGATGTTATGATGAATTAATAGTGTTTTTTAATTTTGCAAGTTTTTTTTGTTGACTTACAACATCATCGAAAATAATCTTCTCTCAAAGCGTCCCCAGATAATTTTTTCCAAACATCTTTACTGATATCCAATTAATAAATGTTTTTTTAACAATTTTTATGTCCAAATGCATGTCAATATATGTCTATTTTTTGTTTATGTACTCGAATATTGTTATTACAATTTTGGAAAATTACGTTTTCGGTTTAAAATGTTAAAAAAATGAAGTCATTTTTAAAGGTGTAAAAACAAATTTCCAACTACTAAAATTTCATGCATTTTTCTTGGTTGTTATGTTTTTTTCCTCTTAATTCATATACAAAGAATACCTTAAGCCAAAACACCTTGACCCTACACTAAACGTTTAGTGGAATCATGTTGGTGTTAGGACTTTTCAATAGTTATGTTTTAATATTTCATAATTAAATTTCGATAAATGTACTCGAGTTTGAAATATAATATAATTCTGGGGTATGTATTCTTGAAACACCAAAACAAAAGTGTTGAATCTTGTAAGTTATCTACATTTTGTTTAGGTTATACAATGCACTCCGAGTTGGATAATGCACATGCCCAAAGGCTTTTCTCTACATTTTATTTGTGGTAGTTATATAGTAAGAGATTGTTAGTGTGATATATGAAAATACCCATTATATTCATTATATCATCAACAATTATGATTTAAACAAAAGAGTTTTTGCAGGCAATATGTGAAAGTATAGGCAAAATCTGACCCTGACCAATTACAACACATTTTGTTTAAAGATAAGTATATTGTTTTAACTATAACATTTGATACATTTTTTATCAATCTCCAAAATGCTAAGTTTATAATCAATGTATTGTGTTTTGCAGTGTCCGATAAAGTTGGAAGAAGACATGAATTACAAAAATTGCAAATAATCACTTTCGAAATACAGAACATAATATGGTTTTTGGACAACAGGTTATACATATGAGTCTAAAATATTGCATATTGATAAAAAAAAAACTATAACAAAAAAAACTCTATTACATTATACGAAAATATAGACATAGGAACTTATGTGTATTAGAAGTATTTAGTACATTGCAAACTTTCATCTGCCATCTTGCGTTTACTGCACAAAACTATTTTTCCCGTCAGCTTTCTCATTACTGTAAATCTTTCTGGCTTGATTCTGAATCCTGTTTTTTGTTTCAAATGCTTGTGATATTCTTCTTGTGGTTGGGTCAGATTTGTGGTTGATCTTCTTGGTAACTGGATATATGATATATGTCTGCTTCTTATTCAAAATTTCGACAGTACTTAATGGTGTCAATTTATATATATATATATATATATATATTGGATCTTGATTTGGTTTATTATGGTAAATTATAATAAGGTATTATTTCTAACATTTTATTCTATTTTATGGGGATTCAGATCTCGCTTTGTCTATTTATAGAATACACCCCTAGAATCGTGTGTTAAAAATATTCATTGATCATGCACATAAATGAGTAATATGCTCATCTATATGGTAACATAGTTTTTAAATTTGATTGATAATATGGATTATTTAAAACAAATTTGATTGATAATGTGGATTCTTTAAAAGAAATTTGATTGATAATATGCGTTTATCTTACCATGTAATTTTTTTATCATTGTTTCATTACTTGAAACAGTTTCATTAATTGTGTAGATAATGATAGAATTTCTAACATTATGCCATCTGCTTTACATCTGCATGTAATTTGAAATACCATTGGGATATATAAATTATAATATATATTTGACGAAAATTACAATGCAATTTTTTCTGATTATTTTTCTGTTTTTATATTATTTATTTTGAAGATTCTGAGCTAAAAGAGCCGCTTGACCGTACACCAAGAGTGTATTGGAATCCTGTTGGTGCGAGGACCTATTCTTTTCATTGTTTAGAATTTTATCTAATGTAGTTATATTTATTAGATATGTATTTTAACAACTAATATATTGTAATATATATATAGAGATATATCCCAATGGTAATCTGTATTGCATCATAATCTTATATTTTTGCATAATTAATTGTTTAATAGATTTAGATGTCTGTAGAAGTAATCTTCTTGAAATAAAAGTGTATTTCAGATGGTGTCCTTGAAAAAGAAACTAAAATAAATACTTTTATAAAATAAACTTATATATGTAGTAAATGAATAATTTTTAATAAATAAATATATTTATAATAAGTAAATAAATACGAAGCTAAAATACAGTAAATAAATAGTAAATAAATATTTTTTAATAATTAACTTGTCGAAACATGCAGTATTATTGTTAAATAAATATCATCTAATCTTAATATATTTAATAGTTTTAATTATTGACATATAAATTTTTAATGTGACATATAAATTTTTGACATTAATTATTGTTGAAAAGTAATATGGAACCATAACAAAACATGAAAGATAACGAAAGCATAAAGACAAAAGTAATTTAATAAATTTAAAAATTTTATTCATCAACAATCTTACAACTCTGTAGACAAATGTAGGAATAAAAATACAAATGGAATCCCTTGACAATTAGTTGTATTCTAATCTACAATAATATTTACAATTCTTTTACGTCATTCTATAACTGATGTAGTCTGAATATAGCATCCAAGCTAAAAGTTCCACATATCTTTAAGTCTTGAAGCCAGCTCCCACAAGAACAATCATGTGACACATAAAATTCAATACACCATATAAAAAATAAATAAAAAAAACTGAACTAAATATAAAAATTTAATAATGATGACAAAACAAATACACATTTTTAATAAAATACATAAAAATAAATAAAATTACTAAAATATTCGAATTATTATTCATTAAAACAAAGCGGAAAAAATATATTGTTCAAATGGAAATAAAAATGAAAACAAAAAAAAAAAAAAACACTCTAAATGTCTTTCTTCTTTCAAACAGTTGTTTCCTAACAACTATCTATTTCGTTATGTATGATAACTCCTTCCACAAAAAGTACACATCATCAATTTTGCGATACTTCAGGTGATTCTTCAAACATGATGGACAAACGCTGCAAAACAGGCTCCATATCTTCAAATTTTTAAACCAAACCCAACACGAACAATCCTGAAAAGGAAATGAATGAAAAACAATCATATATTAAACAGAAACTGTGTCACGCCCCAGATGGGGACGCGGCGATGATCCACAACTTAAATACAAATAAACCAAACAGTCTAGACGAATATCAACGAAAACCCAATGAAACAGAGTCAAATAGCAACGGAAATAAAGAACAAGTACGAGTTACAACTTACAGTCCAACAAACATCCAAATTACATCCCCGAAATCAATTAAAGATAACAACTTTAGTCAAAGGGTCCTACGCCCTTGATTCTGACCGGAATGAAAAGAGAATAAAAGAGTCCAACAGGAAATACAAGAAATAAGTCCAGCAACAACAACAACAACAACAACAACAGGTAGTAAGTCCAACAAGCGGAGCACAGGAGTTCAGTTCGTGGTAGGTTCAACATCTTCAACAAAGTCCTCATCTAAAGGTTAGAAAACAGGAGGGGATGAGACAGAAATCTTAGTGGATGGGGTGATCATGTGCAAGTGTGGCGATATATAGTTAATGCGAGCTTGATTGTATGAAAACGCGTGAGATATGATGCATGAATTCACACACGATCCACAAGCGTCGTGATAAAATATTTAAGTAATATACTTATACGATTTAAGAAAACATTCGTGGTCACACAAACACTATGTGATTCGCAAGATAGGTAGGATTGCATATGGAATGTAACGCCAATCCTATGCAAGACAATTAATGGTTGCGCACGGATTTGTAGCGCCAACCAATGCAATATAAGTAGCGGTTGCGTGCACGGATTTGTAGCGCCAACCAAACGGGTCCGATTAACTCCGAAATTGTGTGGATCGACAGCGATTCCTTCGTTCTTCCTTGTAACTCCCGAGCAATGCGCACGGATTTGTAGCGCCAACCAAAGCGGGTCCGATTAACTCCGAATCGTGTGGATCGGCAAGCGATTCCTTCGTTCTTCCTTGTAACTCCCGAGCAAGATGGTCCAAGACTATCACCTTATCGCTCCATAGGCAAAGACAAAATCCACGGTGGAGCTAGCAAGGCTCGGATTTGTCATAATCATGATTATACCTCAAGTACTACGACCCGCTTCCCTTGGACAAACTCCGTCCCTCGATTCTGGGATTAGGGACGATGGGGTAGGAAGAGTGGAATAGAAGCCGAGCCGCCTTGCGGTTCCATCCCCGATGTATCCATTCCGACCGTGAGCTCGACACACCAAGTTGACTCGGCAGGAAAGTAAATACAAGTTCGGGTAGTCAACCCAGACAGTCGAGTATTATTGATTCGGGTAAGCGAGTTTAGAAACTTTTCAAATCGCGAGTGGCAATTATGGCATTGGTGGAGTTATTGGATGAATATGATTATCGAAGGATAAACAATCTTCGATATATTGAAAGATTAGGTGGAACATAAGTCCCGTTATAGATTCAAAATCGCAAGACGGGTAAGTCGCCCGCGATCGGGTATTAATCGGTCAAGACGATCCGATAAGTCAAGGGTTTTTGAGAAAATAAAATATTTTAATTAATAATTAAAGTCGAGGGTCCAGGGCTGTTTTAGTAAAAGGAAAATAATTTGAGTTATGTCATTGATAAAAAGGAAATTTGCAATTAGCCCCGTTTTGTAAAAATCAATACTTTTGGGGTTAAAAATTGAATAACTAAATATCCCGACATTAAAAAATTATGAGGTCAGTTCCTAAATTCTCTAAATTGTTCAGAGATTCAGGTTTTAAAAGTTTTGAGGTCGAATATTTATAAAATTCTCCCATTGACCCCAAATTTATTAAAATTGTCATTTTGGGCCCTAAAATAATTGGAACTCACAAACCGGAAGGGCTTTTAATGTGATTCTAGTTGAAAAATGTCGCTAAGGTTAGTGGGATATTGGGACAAAATCAGTTTTAAAAAGAAATAAGTGCAGGTCCTTTAACTTTTGAAAATCTCATTTTTGTCCCATTTTGAAATAATTGTCGTTAAGGCTTTTAGGGGTCCAATTGTTATGAAATTTGAACCTTGGGTCCAAAATATAATTAAGTTATAGTTAAATTAGTAATTCCAGGTACATGGGCTGTATAAGTCCTGGAAATTTCATTTGGGTCCTCAAGTTTAATATTTTACAATTTAGTCCCTCAATTTTAGTAAAATTACTTTCCAAGCTCTAAACACTTGGATTTTTGGAATACATTTAAAATATGTCATTTCCAGTCCCTTAAGAGTTAAAATTTAAAATTTTGAAATTAAGGTCTGGTACAGTTTCAGAAATTGCAAAGTAGCCCTTAAACTTCTAAAATTTTACAATCTAGTCCTTGGGCTTTTAAAGGTTGATTTTATTTATCTTAAAACTTTATTAAAATGTCCAAAAGTCATTTTTGAACATGAGTACAGTCCCAAAATTTGAAATTTACAAAGGGATCCCTTAAGTTTTATTTTCTTGCAATTAAGTCCACAAACTTTCCATTTTTGCATTTTAAGTCCAAAAATTGAAATTTAATCAATTATGCTCGACTTGTCCAGGTTATAAGTCATACAAAATATGGATTTCAAGGATCATACACATGCATGTTCCTTTCATACAAGAATTCATCAAAAAGAACATTAAATTGTACATGCATGCATCTAAATTTCAATAAATAGCATTTTTTATCAAACACTTGAGAAATTTCACAACTTGAT
The DNA here is from genome assembly GCA_016081115.2 of Rehmannia glutinosa. Taxonomy (NCBI): domain Eukaryota; kingdom Viridiplantae; phylum Streptophyta; class Magnoliopsida; order Lamiales; family Orobanchaceae; genus Rehmannia; species Rehmannia glutinosa. Next base: position 15,069,810 of record CM071935.1, on the reverse strand, counting down.
ACATAAAATTAACATGCAATACATAAATATACATATCTCAAGTGCTCATGATCAAAACACTACATGCATTTAGCAAAATCCCTAGAAGTTGAAAGCATTTTTCCACCCACCTTGTTTGTTTGGTTGATTGGTGTAAAGTGATATGTCACTAGACCTTGAGGATTTTAATCTTCACTTAAGGCAGCCCCTAAGTCAAACAATACAAGGATTTTTGAGTTAGAAAATGAAGAATTGAACTAAGGAGGGAAAAAGAGAAGGAATAGGCCAAAGGTACCACACTTACCTTGTGTAGTTGAAAGTTATAGTAAAAAATTGATAGTCTCTTAAGAACTTGATCACCTCTTAACCAAAGCTCCAAGGTCAGCCCCTAATCACTTCTAAATGTGATTTTTTTTTGGTGTTAAATTCGAAATTAATAGGGAAGAAGAAGAAGGCGCTAAAACTCCAATTTTACCTTGATATCTTGCTTTCTAGTGATGGTTGAAAGTCATTTCAAGCTTGTGTCCAAGTCTCCTTAATAACTTCAAGTTGAGACCTTTAAGTGTACCACAAGATGGAAAAATAAACCCAAATTAGTAGGGAATGAGGTAGGCTTGAAGGTTTTAAGGAGTGATTGAAGAAGAAGAAGAAGAAGAATTTTTCTTACCTTGTCTGCTAGGTGGTTTGAATTTTTTTTAAGCATGAGAGGAAATTCTTGTGTTTTTTTACAAAGTTTAGAAGAAGAAGAAGATGATGATGAAATGTAGGGAGAGTTGGGAGATTTTTCTTTTGAGAGAGAGATGAAAGTGAAATGAAATTTATCCCTTTAGGCCATAATGGTCGTCCATGAGAGAGGAGAGGTGGGGAATATTTTTGTTAAGTCTTGTGTGTGCTGTATGCATGGGGGACAAGTATATGGTCAAAGTATGGGGCTAGGAGTAAAACAAATAAATAAGAATGTGTGGTGTTTGGTGAATGAAGTTTGAATAGATTAAAGAATAAGAAAGTGGGAAAATGGGGTGAATAAAATAGGATGGAGTGGTAGTGAGGTGGGGAATCAACTACAAAAATTGATGGGTGTCTAATTGTTAAAGTTCTCTTTTTCCCTACCATAATGGACGGTCAATCACCAAATTAATGTCTCAAATTTTCTTTCTTTTTTTTTTCTTGTCCAAAAGTTGATGATAATTGTGTTAAATATCAAGTCCAAAAATCACTTTACAATTCCACAATCACTTATCATAAGTCAAGCTCCTACACTAATAAATTATCTAAGGTACTAAATAAAATTTAAAATCAATGGTACAAGTCAAAAATATCAATCAAGCAATTAATTACATTAAAATTATTTTAAAATATATATAAATATCAATTTCAAAAATTACTAAATATATAAATTAATATTTTACTACAAGAAAATTAATAGCTAGTCGTTAAGAAAAAAATCCAACCGGTCAATGTAACACGTTAAAAGTTGAAAGAAATCGACAATCGTGAAAATAGGTGTTATTAGTATACATCATAAAATAAAAATGATTCCAAGTATAATGATGTATCTACTAGTTAAGTCAACTAGTAGGTAATTTAACAAATAAAGTATGAGACACTTGTTATTTCAATATAGAAGTTGAATTTTTAATTAAATAAACCGCAAGTGCTATTGTTTGAAAACAAAAGAGAAATTTTACTAAATGAGTTTTCAAGACAAAGATATTGTATTTTTAGAATACAATTTAGTAGTAGATAGCTTTCAGAGATCATAAATATGAAAAGGTTTGATTGTAAAATGCGAAATCGAATTTTTGAAATAGTGTTAAACACTACTATAATATGCTAAGAACACCAAAATTTTATAATACAAGTTTGATATAAATCAAGATAATAGATTTTTTTTTTAATACTTCTTAATAATTCAAGATGAAAATAGATAATAGACATCGAATTTGATATATGATTCAAATAATATTGTCATGCTGTTAGGTTTTAAGTATCGCTAAAGCCGATAACATAATATGTTATGCAAAATAGATAGTAATATGAGAATAAATTATTGGAATAGTAAATATTATATCGGAAATAAAATAACCGTGATCATGTCGCCTACGGTTGAAAAATATGGGGCCTCACAAACTACCATTATAATTTGATAATTAAATTAAATAGTTAAATATAAAAAACAAACAAAGAACATACAAAAGTTGAATTAAAAAAAGATAAAAATCAGGGAAAATATGATCAAACATGTATCTAGGACTGAAAAACTCCAAAATAACAAATACTAAAGCTTAAAAATGGATAAAATATTCAATTGGGGAAAACATTCCAAACCAATGAAATTCTACAAAAGGGAAACAATTCCCAAATCCAACAAAATAACCGGAACAAAAAAAACAGAGTTTTAATTCAACAAAAATCCTTCATTCAGTAGAAAGCAATCCCACGAACAAAAAGTCTAAATCTTAGATTCATCTTCCAACTTAATCTCCTTCTTGAGCTTCTTGCTTTTTGATGTAGATTCTTAGAAGAAAAATCTTTTGAGGAAGACTTTTTCTTCCACTGAATCAATCTTCTTTTTCAGCCTATTTGGGTACTCACTTCGTCACCAGAATTTGATGATTGTTGAATGAAATTACAATAATAATGTAATGTTCTTATCGATATGATTTTTAAAATAATAAAAAAATAAGTTATTTACCTTGTCAAAATCTTGTTCCTCTCCGTGAAGTTTGGACATGAAATCGGACTCCTGCATTAAAAATTAAAATAAGATCTCATTCATTGAAGTTATAAGTAATTTTTATAAAAAATAACCAAAGAAATACCTGGCTTTCAATAAAAAAATGTAGCATATCTTTTAAGAAAATTAATGCCCGTAATCAATCTCATCACCGAGAAACAGCCAGCAAAATTATTGATCTGATCAGCCCTTACTTGAACCTTGAAGAGAACCTTTCTATCAACCAAAGATGCCAACTCATCTGGCAAATCTTCCCAGCCTTCTCTCTAATTGTAATACACAACATTTTAAAATTATTATGGTGATTTAAAGTAAAATTAATTGTATTTGCAACAATATCATAAATTAATAAGTTAATATATACCTCAGCCATTTGTCTTTTCAAAACAGAACATGGTGTTTCAATTAGTGTCTCACAATCTCTATCCCAAACCAAAAGTTGGCATTTGCAGTGTCATCACCAACCTCTAACTGAATCTTGTACCTTTAATTAGGAATTGGGAAATAAGTTAGTTACAATTTTTAGTCTTATATACCGAAACAATTATACTATTAATTACTTGAAATTTCCAGTTTGGTAGAAGTTGTCACAATGTTCACAGTAGAATTATTCCCCAGTTTTTGTGAGCTTCTTAGGGCATCGCTTCCAAGCCAAATACCACCAATCTCCAATAACATTAAAAATTGTGGCACTAATCCAAAAGCTATCAGCCTATATTAATTTCAAAAAAATAATTTCATTATCAAGTACAAAAAAACAAAATAATAAGTAAATCAATAAAAATATATTACCTCTTTATTTGTATAAAGATGATCAATTAAACGAAAATGCGAATCACCAGGGGCCAATTCTTCATCAATTGGCATAGTGATTGGATAAGAGACATGACTAATTGAATTCGTTGGGTTGCTCACGGTACCGATCCTGCACAAAAATTTAGAACGTCATAAAAATATTTTATAATAAAATTAATCTTAGTAATTAGAAATATTTAAATATATAAATTATAAACATAGAGAGTAAAACCTCGATCGAAAATCCTCAATCTCTTGAACATCCCCATTTATGATCATCTTCGTAACATAGAAGTTGTTGGAAACTTTAACCTCATCTGAATTTTTCAAAAATAATAATTAGTTTATATAAAATAGGAATAAATTTCGAAAAGAGCACAATACATTTACCTCTAAAAACTTTAGACCTAAGCACATTTGCGAATAACAATAATGGGTTCAAAAGTATTATTTTCAGGTATTGCAAAATTAAATCAACATACTCTTCCCACAACATACATGAAACGCGATTATTTCTGTGTAAAAAAATTGATTTTAATAATTAGTAAATATTAATTGAAGAAAAAAAATAAGTTTTTTAGAAATTATTTACTCCAAATCTTCTAATGTTATTTCCATAAAACGGGTGATCTTGCCACCAAATTCCTTGGTCTGTGCATTCTGCATGGCAACAACTTTTCCGATGATATCTGCAAAAATATTAAAATCATAATTTAATAACTTCAAAGAGCATAAATCAGAATTTTATACTTGAAAAAATCATATCATACCGAAAAGCACGCTCTCATCAACAGTTTCCACATTAGATAATTCTACAAAGTTCAAAACTAAATATAAGTCTTGAAATGTTTCATCATGCACTTGCACAACATGGGTCTTGCCATGAAAAATGATTTTGTATTTTGTTGTTGACTTTTATATTATTTGTATTATTGGAAATACCAAAATCCTTTATAGCATATATGTTGCCCTCGGCCAGAACTCATTTATACTGTGCAATATTCACTTTTCGTATACTACCATGTACTCGATCCCCCTGCAGAAAATAATTCACAAAAAATTAGTTTTTATTAAGAAAAGTGTTTTAATAATATACTTAAAAAATTCGAAAACATACCTTAGAGTCGTGGAACACACATTCCAGACTGTTTATATTCATCTTGTCATTGTAAGCCGGTTTTTTGTGCATACGCACCAGGCATAGTTTCATAGTCCAATTCGATTTTCTCATATTCAAATCCTTGATAAGCGATAGCAATGGTGCCATTAAAGCAACAACATCAATATTTTTTGCAAAAGAGATCGAAGAATGGTGAATTCGGAATGAAAGTTGTACGATTATTTATAGCCAGTGCGAGAGTAAATAATTAAAGAAACTATACTTATTAATTATAGATAAATTTTGTAATATGATTTCCAGCCACATGTTTAAATTCGACCATAGCAATGATTGCCATATTATTCAGTAGATTTAATGGATCCGGGATTTTTTTCCCTTTTCTTTGTAAGATATCAATAATTATGGATTCAAATTTTATTTTAGCATTGCCTTTCTCCTTTATTTTTCTTAATTAGATTATTCGACTGACATAAATAAAACAAATCCAAAAATTGTGATTATATTTTTTGGCTCAAATCTGATTTAGAATAATCACGGTTTACACAAATAAACATTGATTTTCCATTGTAGTTTCAATCGTCGGAAAATGCATTAAAAAGTGAAGAACGGACATAAATAAAAGCCTTGTAATTGAAAAAGATATTTTTACAAATCAGAATTTCAAACATTCTATATAATGTCGATTCTAAAGTCAATGTAATTTTAATTTATGCAAAAGTCGTGTAATATACAGAAAGCAATTTAACAAACTAAAAAAAAAATCTAGCAAAGTTGTTATTCCTATATTTAGGCGTTGAGTTTAGGTGGAAAAAATTATGATTACTTTTTATAAGTGGCATGCTTATTATATAGATATAGATAAGCTTCCTACTACAGCTCTTCAGTTCTCTGCTCCTCACAAAAATATTTTTGGTCTTAATCCTAATTATACTTTTCTTAAAGTGTTTGGTTGCAGCTGTTACCCCTATTTTAGACCTTATAACAATCATAAATTCCAATTTAGTTCTGGAAAATGTTTATTCCTTAGTTATAGTCCTGCTTATAAGGGTTACAAGTGTCTCAGTGCCTCTGGTAGGATTTATATTGCATGCACTGTGGACTTCAATGAAATAAAATTTCCTTATCCTTCCATGTTTCAAATCAAGTATGCTCATCTTGTTAATACACCTCATACTTCTTTTCTTCTTGTTCTTCCTCTTCTTACTAGCTCTCCTTCCTCCACTCTCTCTTCTTCTTTACAATCCAATTTCAATTCTCCTTCATTTCCTTCTCCATCTCCCCCTGAGATTCAACTCATTGTTGAGCTCCCTCCTCTTTGTCCTCCTGCAGCCCCTCCACTAGCTCCCCCTCTTCTTTCTTCTTTCCATCCTATGGCTACTAGATCTCTTGTTGAAATTAAACCTTGCACTGTTGTTGAGGCTTTGAAGGATCCTAGATGGAAGGGTGCAATGTAGACTGAGTTTGACACCCTCATGGATAAAAATACTTGGAGTTTGGTTGCTTTTACCCCTGATATGCATGTTGTTAGTAATAAGTAGGTCTTCAGGGTTAAATACAAGGCGGATGGCTCAGTGGATAAGTTCAAAGCCAGGTTGGTTGCAAGGGGGTTTGAACAAAATATTGGTGTTGATTTTGTTGAGACTTTCAGTCATGTTGTGAAGCCCTGCCCAAATTGGACTGGTTTTCACCCTGGTTGTTACTCATAAGTGGAGCATTCAACATATAGATGTTAACAATGCCTTCTTGAATGGGGATTTAAAAGAGACTATGTATATGTCTCAACCTGAAGGCTTCATTGACAGCACCTATCAAACTCCTGTGTGTAAACTTCACAAGGCTTTGTATGGTCTTAAACAATCACCTCGTGCTTGGTTTCTTAAGCTCACAGGTTTCCTATCATCTATTGGGTTCACACAATCAGTTTGATACTTCTTTGTTCTTCAAACATACAACTGGGTTCCAATTGTTCATTCTCATTTATGTGGATGATATTCTTATCACTGGTAGTGATTCTAAACAAATTGCAAGTTTTATTAGTCTTCTTAATCAACAATTTGCACTTAAAACTCTTGGGGAAGTAAATTACCTTTTTGGGTCTTCGCAAGGGTTGGTCTTAAGTCAGACTAAATATATCCATGATCTGTTACTTCATACAAACATGTTACAGTGCAAGCCTTCTCCCACTCCCATTAGCACTGGTCAGAAATTATCCTTGGAGGATAGCAAGTTGTTTGATCATTCATCATTGTACAAAGGTGTTATTGGCACCTTACAGTATCTTACAATTACAAGGATCGATATAGCTTTTTACAAATCAACAAACTCGGTCAGTTCCTTCATCAACCAATCGAAACCATTGGATCGCATGCAAGCATCTTCTCGGTATCTTTAGGGCACAAAATCTTGGGTGTTGTCTTCACTCCAAAAAAAAGAATGCTTCTTAAAGCATTCTCGATCTTGATTGGGCAAAGAACATAGATGATAGAAAGTCTACAGGCGACATTGCATTCTTCTTGGTGGATATCATTTGTTGTGGAATGCTAAGAAACAAGGTGTTGTGTCTAGAAGCGATGCGGAGAGTGAATACATGTTGACATTGTTTTCGCTCAAGTCTTTACTTCAGGAAATTGTTCGCCTTATTTTTTTAGCTTCACGCAATGTTGTGTAGTTTATAGAATAGGGTAAGCAAGGTCGTACCCACGGAGACTAATAAATTTGTGCGCTAAGTATTGAACCAAAATAGTCTTATTTTTATTTAACGATCGAAATTGGAAGATTGTTGTATTGAGATTAAGACAATTTAAATCACTAAAACACAAGATTAAGATAATACAAATGATAGAAGTATAAAGATAATGAAATGGATTTCCGAGTTAAGGTTTCGATTAATAATCCTCTTGTTGTCCGGTTTAATCAAGCCACGTTATTATCAATATTCCTATAAGACGATCACAAAACTAGGGATGTCAATGGGGATAATGCGGGTCGGGTCCGCCTAGACCCGAGTTGTTGCACCCGCATCTTTCCGAGACCCGTCCAACCTGGACCGTGTTTAGCGGGTAAGACCCGCTGACCATTAGACCCACCTATGTCATCCATTTTAACTTATTTTTTATTTTTTCCATTATATTGCCACCAAGAATAATAAAAATTAGTAATATATTGAAAAAATTTACATGCAATGTTATTGAAACAATGATTAATATATTGAAACAATTAGTAGTATATTGATAAAAATAATTAGTAAATTCTCGCAAAACCAAAAAAAAGTAATATATTGAAACTATTTACATGCAATAATGATAATTGAAAATCAAAACAAAAGCAACTTATATCTAAGTTTAAAATATTCACAGGCTTACAACACAATCAATTTGATTTTGGAGTGAATAATAGATCAACTAAGGCCTTTCCTAGTTCCTACGAGTTCATTTGAGAAATTAAATTTAGATAAATTAATGTAAGTCAATTAAAAATATAACATTATAACAAGCATGTAACAAAGAAATAAATTAGATTTATAAATGAGGGTTGCAAGATAAATTGTCTTTACAAAAACAAAAAAAAAAAATAAAATATATATAATTAAACGGGTCGGGTATGGGTCGGGTCTCTTTAAGATTACCGACTCCGTACCCGGGTCAAAACATATACCCGTTACCCGCCCCCATACCCATTTACTTGTCCCATACCCGCCCCAAATAAGGGGTCCGGGGTTTAAACCGGGTCTTACCCGGACCCATTGACATCCCTACACAAAACTATTTTATCCTCCCTCTCGAGATGCATATAAAACGTAGATTGAAATACTTATGCTAGCATCTCTACTCAACATGAAGCATTCAACTCCCAAAAGTTTAAAAGATCAAGTGTCCTCACAAATATTTACAAACCTCTCGATTCATGCAAATATTTGTGTTTAGTATTCAAGATCTAATATTGAAATTCATCTCTCAAATTATGAATCAATATATCAAACAAGTTAAATCATTGATCAAGTGATAAAACAAGAATAAGCTCAAAATACTCAAATAGGCTTCAAGATAATAACTTCAACTAAGATTAAAACATCCAACAAGAGTTCATTAATCTACTTCCAAAACCCGGAAATCTCAAGAGTTTAGCTACACATGATTTCTAAACAACTTATAAACAAAGTGTTCAAAGCCATTACAAATGAAAATGAAAGATTGAAACTAAAAAGAAGCAAGAAAAACTTAGGAACGCCGACAATCTCTCGATATATCTCCGTTCTTCAAGCTCCGATGCAACCCGATTGTCTCCTTGATATCTCCTTCCAAGAGTTGACCCTTGTCTTGTGTTGTAGATCCCAAAAATGCCAGAATCTCCTTGTGTGCGCCCCCCAAAAAGCCTTTTTATACCCACCTTCAAGTTTAGGGCATAATGCTGCAGATTATGGGATTCCAGCGCAGACGCACGGGTTACCCGTGCGCCACCCCGTTGAAATAATCTAAGTCTCTTTAGGGCGCACGGGTGGTGCGTCGGAGCACGGGCTACCCGTGCGCCATCCCGGTGAATTCATCCCTTCTCTATAGAGCGCACGGGTGGTGCGTAGGAGTGCGGCCTACCCGTGCGCCATGCAGAGACTCAAAGTTTCTTTATTCAGGGGTGCACGGGTGGTGCCTGAGGCACGCCCAACCCGTGTGCCCCCTGTCTTCTCCTTAGACGCTCAACTTTCGCTCTTTTTGGTTTCACTTTTCGTATACTTACTCAGTTTTCCGTGTTTTCACTTTGCTATCTCGTATTCGTATTAAATTTGCTTCAAATATCATGAAATTCCTACAAAATAAGCAAAGTGTAATATCTTTTCCACAAGGAGTGAATATGTAACATTTAACGCGAGTATGTGCATGTTTACCCATCATTATAATAAATACGCCTCAAAATACATGCAAAACTCACACCTATCGAAATAGGGGTCAAATCGAAAGGTCTTCCATCATTTGGTGTGACAATATGAGTGCAGTTGCCATGGCTTCTAATCCGGTGTTTCATGCTTGAACCAAACATATAGAAATTGATGTGCACTTTGTTAGAGAGAGTTTTGAGCAAGGATATTGATATTCAGTTTTATATCTTCTGAAGAACATCCAGCTGATCTTTTTACAAAACCTTTGTCTTCCAACAGGTTTCAAATGCTCCGTCATAAACTTCCATTGGGATCATGTGCTACACTCTTGCAACAGGGTGTTACCTAGTCTAGATAGTTGGGGGTGTATTATGATAAATAAATAAATAAACTAGAATCTGTTAGTTAATTACAAATGTAACTGTATGCCTTCCTCTATAAATACTCGTAGCTACTATCCATTCCAATCAATGAAATCAGTTCTCAGTTTCAAGTTTGTTATTTTCTATTAGCCACAATCAACGAGTGCTTTTTTTCCCCTTTCTTGAGCAAAAACATACAGTGAACCATTTGATCTCGTTTGAATGTATATGTTATGTTAGATTTTAGGGATAATTACAAAACTACCCCTCTTCAATTATCTTTAAAGAACAAATAACCCCAAAAGGTGTTATAAACACCTAACCTCCTTAATATTTGTATTTACCTAACAAAGACCCCATCCTGAGAGCCTAATTTTTAAAATAAAAACAAATGTCAATAGAGTAATTATAATTTTGAAAAATAATTGGGCATTTTTTATAATTAGGATAAACATCATTGGTTATTTATGTACTTATCCCTAAAATTTATTCGGATGTTTTTTTTAATAAGTTGGGAGTACTAGTTGGATATGAGGAGATAAATTTCAAGAAACTGAAAGATACAGGGTTCGAACCCTGGTTAACACCCTTATAAAGGGTGAGTGATACCACTTGAGCTACAAGCTAGTGGTATATTCATTGTAGTTGACCTCATTTTCTTTTTTCCATTTTTTCTTGAATACATCCTAGGGTTGGGAGGGGAGGGATGATCAGAATCGGACCTCATACATCTGATCTGGACTAGAGAGTTTTAATCACTCCACCACTATCTGATTCCCAGCTGACGTCACGATTTGAGCAGAGTCAAGTAAGGCATGTTCAAATTTAATTTGCTTAGAACCAATAAAAGTGGAATAAACAAGGTTTACCTTAACCGAACAACTGCCATAACAAACAGGCCAAATGGTTTTCTGCACATGGCAAATCCCAAAATACAACCACTTCTTCAACTAGAGATTATTCTTCTATGAATACCGTGACAGGGCACTTTATGCTCAGAAGAAAGTCATTCTTTACACATTATATGCACACACACTTGAATGGAAGGTGCTTTAGGCATATTTCTTTTGATTTAACACACTTTTCATGATAACACTTACCATAATTACACAAACCAAAGGTTTCTGCCCCAATAAAAAGTTTTTTGGGCAAGCAAGACCCTTATACTGGTAACTTTTGTGTCCTTAACTGAATCATGACCACAGAAGACTTAACATCTATTCTTTCTGGTACATGGCAACCTCCATTTGTACTCATCATAGTAACAATATTTACTAAATCATACAAAAAACAGCACCATTTTGTTTTTTCTTTCTGGGATGACCCATGTATAAGTTTTTTCATATGATCTAAACCACTGTATGGATTTGGTAACCAGAAATGTGGTAAGATGACTACCTGTGGTTTTCATTAGGAATATAGCCCCGCGCTAAAAAAAGAAAAAAAAAAGAAAAATGCATTTGAGTAGCATACAGAAATTTACACTTTCACACATTAATTCAAAACAAAACACTCAAAGGGTTTTTTTTTTTTTTTTTGTGGTTCATGTAAACAACATAGCAATCACAAGACACAAGACAGATTTTATCCCTCAATAACTTAAAACTTTTTTCCACCATTAATTAGATAACTTACAACAGCTCATCAAGAATGAACAGCAATATTCATGCATCTCTCTCCAATCAGCTTAGAGTTAAAAGCCTCATCCATCTCTGCCCCTTGGTGGGCCTGTTCTCTACTTTTGCATGAAGCAGTACCATTCTGTATATTGGTACCAATTCGGGGACTGTCTCTGAAAATGGGAAAACTGTGGCGACCTTCTTGAGCTTCTCTATCAATTTTTTTTGCATCACTGCAGCTCTTCCTTCGGCCCAACTTCGGTGATTTTGCACGAGTAGGAGGTGGCTGATATTTCAATATAATAAAATCACAAACTAAGATGCTGACAAACTTTAATAACTAAGAAAAGAGATAAGTTATTTTGTTTTCAACCATAACATTCTATTCCTGAAAGTATGAAATGACATTTTTTATTTTTTTGCATTTTATAATTCAGCAGCAAGACTGTACCTTTTTGAATTCAGTCTTTGCCGGTGGGCCTTCATGATAGAAGCTTGGCATTGGGCTTGCCTTAAACATCAAACTCTTCCTTAGTTGTTTGATTGCTGCTTCAGTCTCTTCCTACAAATTTGAAGAAGTCAAGACAGTTAGATTACAATATTTAATGTTAAAATTGTTTAGTTTTAGTCCTTTGAGATTTCTAGTCATTTTAAGTTTCTAGCTAGACTATATAAGCCACTTTTTCTATGTTGTAAATCACTTTTTGTTTTGCATCACAAGAATACAAATCTTTATTTTCTCTTCAGTATCATGATCTTTGATTTCAATACTACAAGGATGCATCTCAGAGAAGGCTGAAAATGCACCCTTAGGTCTGAATAACACAGTATAAGGTGCGGGTTGAGGAACATTACATAGGAGTGAAAAATTACCTTAGTCCTCGCCTCACACTGAGTTTTCTCAGCCACCAGTGCTTGATGTTTCTCCTCTAATTTTGAAAAGAACTAAAATAGACAAGCCTCGTCAGAATAACAAGACATAATCCACATTTTACTTGGGATTTATATGCAGACAAATATCACATGCAAGAACAATTGATTGATATTACCTCCTTCCTTCTTTCGGCACGTTCACTACTCTTAAACACTGGGGCTGAGGCAAGAGTTGTCTTGAACTTTCTCGCTTGTGCCGTAGTTCTTCACATAGTTAAAGGGAAATCAAAATAAGCGGTCAAAATTAAAAATGAATAACCTTATACAGAGAAATATAAAACTTAGGGCTATTGGAGATAGCATACGATGAGGCAACTGAACAGTTATCTTCATCAGCGTGCTTCTTGTTATCAGGTTGGAACGGCTTTCTTGGGACAATAGGTGAGACTGCCTGCAGCCAAATGGAGCCCAGTATCAATAGTTGACCTACTCCTAATCCTAGATGCTCAAAGAGTCACTTCGCAACACCTTATTAAGTTTTCGTTCATTTGAATCAGGTATTCATGCAACAAAATTAACATAATAAAGAGTAAAGAGTATAAATTAGGAGCGAGCGTATGTTTGTAACCTTAGGTTACTTAGAATTGAAGAACTACTCGATTCATATGAATTACTGAAAAAAAGGCCCTCCCAAGTCATAAGATACTGTCTGATAAAATTAATGATTGAAAATATTAGCAAGAACAAAAAACCACATTCCCAGGAGAAGAAATTCAGAATAAGCATGAAATATAAAGACTGTTTTAAGGAATTTACTGGATTTTGCTTCGCAGAATTCGGATGTAAGGAAACACGAGCGTGAGATGGTTTGTCTCCAGCAGTGATATTGTCGAACTCAGCCCCATTAGGACGAGTTGCATATAAAGCACGTTTTTCGGTTGCCAGAGCAAAGGGCTGAGGAACTGTGCATTTCGTTTTACAGTTTCCAACAGTTGACTTGATGGCTTTTTTGCCGCAAGATCGCGTCTTCTTATTATCATCCATTACCTTTTGACCTTCGGATGTTGCATCTTCCTTATTCAAGTTAGTTTCACCATTGAAGCAAGGTAAACTCAGCTCACTTGTATCAACTTGACAAAGTTGTGTAACCTCGGCTGATATGTCATTATTGCATTCCTTTACTTCACAGTCCTGCACTTCAGCATTCTCGTTTAATATATCAACAGGCTGTGGATATAGATTAATAAGCTCAGGCAGTTGTGACACATCTTGCAGGCTAGAAGTTTCATAACTTGAATCATTGGTGACACCGATTGAGTACACAATGACACCGTCGGGCTCCTTGTCAATATGAACGTCACTGCCTTCCATCCCCATAACACTGAGATGATGAGCCAAATAATTTTTGTCAGGTCCTTCATTATGAATGAAACACTAGAGAATAAAGATCCACATATTGAGAAAGTAAAAACATAATAAACTAAAAAGAGATTCAAAATTGGCGATTTCAGTAAAAACCACTCACTAGTTATCATGACATGATATTTATGACATGAAACATCAAAACTCTGTTCGTTCCAGTTAAACATCGACATAGTGCATAAAAACATGACCTCATACAACTGGCTATAAATTACACACTGTTAAGAACTTCAGAAATTAAGGTAACAATAGCCAACAAGAAAGATTTTCATTCAACAAGATATTAATTCTGAATTGTTAGGACTCAGAATCTATTTTTCTTTTCGGATCATGCATCTAATCTGTTTTGCAAGCACTTACATTGAAAGTCACTCAAAGACCTCACCAGCTTGTGGAACTAAAGATGAAGTCATTGGTACTTTAGGCACCACATAACGGAACAAAAGAAATCTAGAAAATAACTGAACAAAGAGAATCGTCCTGCTTTGGAAAATGAAAACAAGCTTAAGATATGCACCTCTGCAAGCTCCGTTTCCCCTAAACATACAAACACAATAATATATGTGTGCGACACTCAGCCTAATAATTATCGTCTGTGAAATCATTTGAGTGGTTTATCAATTGGAAAAGTATAAATGGAAGTCTAAAAAATGACAAAACTCAATATATTCCACTTCAAATGATGGAAAAAAACTTCGCCCACGAACCAAATTACACACTTTAAACATCCAACCAACTAAACAAGCATCACTACGATTTTTTTTTTAAAAAAAAAAAACTATGGCATATAAACCAGATAAGACAATCCATTGTCCCCACTTCTAGTGAGGATCAGATAACTCATCCCCCAGCTATATCTTCGGAAGAGAAGGTACAACTTCCAGTGCACGAGGTGCTAGACGATATAATCACAATCACATAGTATGTTGCATATCGTTACATCTCTCTTTTGAGAAATGTATTTCTTTACGGAATCAGAAGACGACATTACCAACCCAATAAATCTTATTGAAGAATTGCATTAATCAACTTCAAATTCACCCAAATTCAGATAAATTTCACAGACAAAGCAAAATGCAAGCTGCTAAACCTTCTTACGGTAACTAGATCTGCTTGCATAAAACACATAAATCAGAAAAAAAAACAAATAACAATTGATCGAGCTACAATTATATGTGTGAACACATATCCGTAACTATACAGATAGAGAAAAATTTATTCAAAAGAATCGAAAATGTAGGAAAGTTTCTTACGGATATATATCTAAATTCTGTCCACTCCGATTTAATTTGGCTTCTGTGTTTTCCTTATCGAGAGCTTTCTTGAACTGTGTGTGTACTGTGTGAGTGCCAGTGGGCTTTCTCTGTCTCTTCTGTTGCAGATAGTTATAGTCTTATAGAGGGGGTAGAATAAAATAACGGCGTTAGTTGACGGCGGTTGAGAATTTTTGAAATGGGGTGGAAAAGAAATTGAGAATAAAGTAATGGGGTTTAAGTTGAGTCATAAAGTGTAAGGTCTGAAATGACTTTTTTGGGTCTGGTTTGGAGGTAAAAGTTTTTGAAAGTTTTCAAATTTCTTTTTCCTTATTCTTGGATATAATATAAGATTTGGATTTGGTGGTCCAAATTTTACATGCTTAGGTTTCTCCTATTTTTTATTTATTTATATGAATGATCTGGTTTGTTCTTTTTCTGAGAATGACATGACAATAAATCTGTATCTCAGGGGGGAAAATAGGTTATTTTCATTTTAAATAGTATACGTCAAGGATAATGAAATGGTTGCACTTAATTAGTTTGATAGATAAATTCTTCAAAAGAAATAAAAAAATAGCTAATACGCAATCGGGTTATAAAGAAATATGAACATGTTTGAGTTTTTTTGAAGTGTTTTGGATGAACTTTTGAAATAAGTCGCATTCTAATAAATGCACTTCAAAGAAGTGAAAAAATGTGGTTTTTCAAAGTCCATTTTCGTTATTAATTTGGAGGATACTAAAAAAGTTGATATTTTTATTTTTTCGTTATTTTATTTCATCTGTTAAACTGTCAAAACACATTTTTTGAGATTGGTTTCACCAAACATGTGTTCTTAATGGAAAATAACTTTTTGAAAATACACTTAATAAAGAGCCCAATTTCTAAATAGACTTTTATTGCAAAATTGCAGCCAGACATACACATAATATGCAACGGGATTTTATTAGTCTTACTATTTTTCTTCTTGTTTTGGTGATGATTTATTCCATGATATGAAATATATGTAGAATACTAGAATTATAATTGTTAATGTTTTAGCATATTGTGTCATGCCCAGAATATTATTTGAGAAAATGAAATAACAACTCAAGTTGAATCTAATTGTTAAAACTAAAGAATTAGTACAATAAATAGATAAAAACTTTATAGAAATTTATTAACTTTAACCCACTTTGTTATTTACAAGTATTTTATATTTTTATTTATCAAAGAAACTCTCCCCAGTTTGAATCTTCTATATATTTCAGTTTTGTGTTGCATATTACATTTTGTATATGTTGTACACGCACCACAAATATTAAAAAATAAACATATATATATTCTTTTAGGTATAGTTAATTAATTATAAATATGGGAGAGATAATTGGATCACAGGAGAATCATTTCCTCGTGTGAGTCCTTCCTCGTGTGAGTCCGTAAATCCTTGCTATTTAAGATTTAATTGTTAAGATTTCATCCTTAAATTTAGGCAGTACATCTTTCTAAGTGTGCATCAATGGACCTCTAAATATACAACAACGAACTTTTAAATATGTAGTAAAATTATTGGAGGTTGGTTTGATAAAAAAATAATTTTATCATTATTGATGGAAAAACAAAGTATGTAGCGTAGCATTGTTGTCATTCGAAGTGTGCATCAAATGAATTTAAATGTGCATTAACGGATGTCTAAATGTACACTAACTTTCTTAATTCATAATTTGGGTTTTTGAAATAACTTCAATTCGAATGCTTAAATGCAGAATTTGTAGGGCAAAATAGTATGAGTTTTGTTCCCTAGGTTGCACGGAACAATATGGTGTAATTTATTTTGAAAGGCTTGTATTTTTTAGGAAATATCGAGAAATTTTAATTGAAGCGAGATTTTAATTGAGAGAGAAACGAGAGAATTTATATACAAATAACAATAATGTTAAAGCTCATTTAAAAGTCGTTTGATTCACATTTATTTAGAGATTCATTGATGCACATATAGAAGGATGGAGATGTATATGTTTGTCCTGTGAATTTACATCCATCAGATCTAATTTATTCGATGATTGTGATTTATCCGTACGTACTCGTATAATAAAGTTGGGTGGCGCTATTCATACTCCAAAAATTGATAAATACACACACCTTCATATAATTTCAAAAAATATCATTTGTTTAAAAGACTATAATACATTACACACATAAAGAAGTTCTAAATATACCCATCTTTTATTTAAGTTTATAATCTTCTTCCTCACACCCACCCATATTTTTCTGTAAAACCCTAGATTTTCCAACACCCACATTGTTGCAAATATGGACAACAAAAAACTAATTTTGTCAAATAATATAAGTACCACCTTAATTTACATCTTAAAGTGTGTTATTTCCATTTCTACTCTTTTTTTACAGTTTAAAATTTGTTGTTGATCAATAACAAAAGTACGACAATTGGCACGATAGTACGATGGCTAAGTTCCACGATGGCATGATCAAATTAACCCGATCGTGCCCTGTGGTACGATCGAGTATACCATTGTGCCATCCAGGGTCATCGTGCCATCCATTGTCTTCTTCCCCAAACTTAGATAAAATCAGGAAAAATGGCCTTGTAGCTCCAGAAATTAAACCAAATACAATTACCCAACAATTACTCAAACTAATTCAACAATAAATATGAAATTAAAGTAAAATATTGTATTCGAAATTAAAGTACAATATTACATCTTCTTCCGTTGCCGAAACTTCTTCCATCGTCGCCGCCCTTGTGGGGTTGTATTTGAAGGAAAAACAATATAAGGTTAAAATAGAGAATTATGGGGTTGTATTTAGTAAATGGGTTATCTTTTAAAAAGTGGGTGGTGGTGTATTTATAAGGTGAGTGTGTTTATCAATTTTGGAAGTGTGATAACGCCACCCTAAAGGTTCCCATTGGGACAGTAAATGCTATAAAGTATATAAAATACAATACAAATTTAGAAAAAATGATCCGAAGTGCATTTTGTTTTAAAGTACAGTCCAACAACTCAATCATCCTTGTTCCTCATGGCTCATTGTAAATTGTGCCAATGACCATTGCCCTTGTCAAAATTCTATACACAATATCCATATATTTTGGCAATATGAGCTAACACATTTCCCTTTTATTCTGTTAATATTGATAATGAAAAAGTAATGTTGCCTTATATCTAGATATATTTCAATTCACTTCAACAATGTTTTTTTTTTTTTTTTTTCTTTTCATTTCAAATACTGAAAATGAATATTTGAATCCTGAAAAAGAAAAAAGAAAAAGGGGATGTGCAATTTCCAAAAATGAGAGACTTGAAAACAATAATAACATGTTTCATAATAACAAAAAATGTTATGTTTAGATGTTGGATTTTAGCGGTAACAATATGTAGACGGAATCCTCTGTTCTAAAAGGATATTCATCTCATATTTCACCCATGGATAATTGTTATGTATATAAAACTTATCATATTAAAATCCCATAATTTATGCTTGATTCATAGCTGAAAATAATATGGTAAATTTTATATACGTGACAATCATTCATAAGATGAAATATGATATGAAACATCCTTCTGGAACAGATGATCCCATCATCGAAAATATGTTGCTTCTTTTTTGTAAAATGCGAAAGAAATGTCTGCCTTAGTGATGAGAATCCATGGACGAAGGATCCGGTGGCGATGCAAGTTGGTCGATAACAAGGGCTCGAGCAAGGAAGTTCAAGGATGCGCTCAATGGGTTGATTCAAGCCGTGCAGAAGGAGACCGAGAGTGCATTGTCGACAGAGAAAGAAGTTTGGGTGGTCCAGTTGATTGGTGTCATCGACATTCTGGAGTCCACCTCAGACTGAGCAAGCTAAGGATGCCAAGAATACGAGTCACTTTGCGTCTTGAAGACATTATAATCAAGTCTTATTAGTGTCTTGTGTTTGTTTATCTTAGTTAGTTGTAATTTCATTCCTTTTGATTTGTTTTGATGTTTAGAGGCCAAGTAAACCTTTAAGGTCACGTCTTAAGTTGTTATTTCGAGTTTGGGTCGAGTAGAGATTGAATTCGAGTGGCAGGGAATTCTTCGAACGGGTGCACGACCACACGCACGACCCATGCGTAAGCCCGTGAGTGGCTACGGCCTGACGCACGACCTCAGCGCACGGGCCGTGCGTGAGCCCGTGCGTCGTTTGGGGAATACGAATTTTGGCTCTGTTTTATTTCCCTTTCAGTTTTAAGTTGTCTTCTTGGTAGGTTAGGGTTTGGACCCTTTATAAGGGTGAACACTTATTGTTTTTCATTCAGTTATCAATACAATTATTCTTTTACTCTCTAAATTGAGTGTTTCTCCAAGTGCTTCAAGATTTACGTTCTTGTGGCAATTATCGACTTATCAGACAATAATCCATAATTGCTTCTGGCGTACCGAAGTTCTTACTTTGCCAAGCGCATACCAAAGTTCTTACTTTGCTAAGCAACGGGTCGAGGTTTTCCACCAAATTAACCAAACTAGTGAAGATCTTGGGTTAACAACATCTTGTTGTTGGGTTATATGCACAATTGTTGATGCGGTTCACATCAGTTGGTAATTAGAGCCATCTAGCAAGGTTAAGTCTATCCTTGTTCTTTAATTCTTGTTATTTTCCAGATTTTCTCATAAACCTTAGTTCTTAAAGGGTACAAAAAACAATTGAATTGCACAGAAAATCAGCGGGTAAAGAATTGTAAACCGCGTGCAACAAAAATCAAAAATTCTGGAAAATTCAGAATTATAAACCCTAGTCTTCAATTTCATCTTATTACAATCCGTTGTTGGCTTGGTAAATTTCTTGGTGTGTTGAGGCGTACTTGCGACTGTCTGATTGGTTTATAATCGTGACAATTGTGGGTACTTGGAGATTGTGAGTTGAGTGATACACGATCGTATACACGTGAGGGAGTGATTTAAACATGACCGAAGAAAACCGACAAACAACAGATTTGGGTAACAAGTTGGATATGGAGGCGATTGTAAACATGGTAAAGAAAATAATGTTTGAGACATACGGGGATCCTAGAGAGGCGCCGCGAATCAAGGAGCCTGCTACTAGGGTGCGGAGGCCTAGGAGGTTCGAGATAGAGGAGTGGGCAGATGAGATTAATGATTTTGATTCCGAAAGGGAACAAAATTACAATCCGGGTAGAGGTCGGCGCGGAAATAGGGGTGATAGGGGACGTGAGGATGGCAATTTGAGTAACATCAAGATGCAAATCCCCTCGTTCCAGGGAAAGAGTGATCCGGATGCATATTTGGATTGGGAGAGGAAGATCGAGAATGTGTTCGATTGCCAAAATTATTCTGAGTTGAAAAAGGTGAATATGGCATCAACAAAATTTTCGGATTACGCAAGTATTTGGTGGGATCAATTAATGGTCTCAAGGAGGAGAAGCGGCGAGCGACCCATTTCCAAATGGGAGGAGATGAGGAGTTTGATGCCACGTCGTTTTGTTCCAAATCACTATTATAGGGCGTCTATCAAAGGTTGCAGAGGTTGACTCAGGGGTCGAAGAGTGTAGAGGATTATCACAAGGAGATGGAGATGCTGATGGCAAGGGCCAATATCGAGGAGGATCGGGAGGTTACTATGGCCAGGTTTATCGCGGGTTTGAATACTCCTATAGCGTATGCCGTCGATCTACATCACTGTGTCGATCTTGAGGAGATGGTGCACATGGCGGTGAAAGTTGAGCAACAACTCAAGAGGAGGGATTTCAACCGACAAGCACCGATTTCTAACTCCAATGCATGGAAGTCAAACACCAACAAAAATGAGGAGCAGAATTCGAAGGTAGCGGACCAAAGGGGAAGGCGACCGAGCCTAAACCCGCAGGTAAATTTGAACCCTCTACTGCTCGAACGAGGGATATTAAATGTTTTAAATGTCATGGGCTTGGGCATATAGCTAGTCAATATCCAAATAAGAGGGTGTTGGTATTGCGTGAGAATGGGGAAATGGAGTCAGAAAGTGAGAGAGAACATGATTATAGTGATATGCCGGAGTTGGAGGATTTACCAGAGGTGGCGAAGGGGAAGGCGTTGTCCTTAGTGTATTGGAGGGCGCTGAGTATTCAGCCTAAGACAGATGAGGGAGTCCAGCGAGAAAACATCTTTTATACAAGGTGTTTTGTGAATGGAATGGTGTGTAGTGTCATCATAGATGGAGGGAGTTGCACTAATGTAGCAAGTGCAAAGATGGTGGAGAGATTGGGAATTCCGACAATAAAACACCCACAACCTTATAAGTTGTAGTGGTTGAGCGACTGTGGGGAGATGTAGATAAGTAGACAGGCGAAAGTAGAGTCTCAAATAGGGGTTACAAGGATGAGGTGTTGTGCGATGTTGTGGGCAGGGCACATCCTGTTGGGTAGGCCGTGGCAGTTTGATAGGAGGGTACAACATGACGGTTACACCAATCAATATACTCTTGTTCATGATCAAAAACATTTTGTACTTCTTCCTTTAACTCCAAAAGAAATTTATGAGGATCAAGTAAAATCGAGAGTTGGAGTGGCAAAAGAAAATGAGAGTTCGGCTAGTGAGCATAAAAATCAAAATAAAGCCGAGAAAAAGGAGAGTTTGAGAGAAAACAAGAGTGAGGGTCCGGCTAAGGATAGAAGTGAGGTTCGAGAGATAGCCGGGAAAAAGGAGAGCAATATTAATGAGAGGGACAAAAAACAAAAGGGGGGGAAAACGGCCATGAGGTAAGAAATGAGGGGAAAATAAATTTGATGGCAAAAATGAGTGACCTTAGGAAAGCCACCACGAGTGGTTGTTCGATGATCCTCTTGGTTTACAAGGGCGCTTATTTATCTACTGACAGTCTTAACCCCGATTTGCCTAGTTCTGTCTTGTCTTTATTGCAGGAATTCGAGGATGTGTTTCCAGACAAGATGTCGGATGGATTACCACCTATTCGGGGAATTGAGCATCAGATTGATTTCATTCCGGGGACATCACTGCCTAACCGGCCAGCGTACAGGACTAATCCGGAAGAAACTAAAGAATTGCAGTGGCAGGTTGATGAATTGCTAAGTAAGAAACTTATTCGGGAAATCATGAGTTCGTGTGCAGTTCTGGTATTACTTGTTTCGAAGAAAGATGGGTCTTGGAGGATGTGTGTGGATTGTCGGGCTATTAATAACATCACCATTAAGTACCGACATCCCATACCTCGTTTGGATGATATGTTAGACGAGTTACATGGGTCTAGCATTTTCTCTAAGATAGATTTGAGGAGCGGGTATCATCAAATTCGGATGCGAGAAGGGGATGAGTGGAAAGCGGCTTTTAAGACAAAGCATGGTTTGTATGAGTGGTTAGTCATGCCATTTGGACTAACCAACGCACCCAACATGTTTATGAGACTGATGAACCATGTTTTAAGAGCTTTTATTGGTAAGTTTGTCGTGGTTTACTTCGATGATATTCTCATTTATAGTAAATCATTGGGCAAACATTTGGATCACTTGCGAGCTATCTTAGAGGTGTTGAGGAAGGAGCAGTTATATACAAACGTCAAGAAGTGCACGTTTTGTTCTGAGCAGTTGATATTGTTGGGGTTTGTGGTTAGCTCGAGGGGAATTACAGTGGACGAGGAGAAGATCAAGGCTATCCAGGACAGGCCTAAGCCTACATCGGCCAGTCAAGTGCATAGCTTTCATGGCCTTGCAAGTTTTTATCGGAGGTTTGTGCGAGACTTCAGCACTATCGCGGCACCATTGACGGAAACTATTAAAAAGAGTGTTGCGTTTCAGTAGGGCAAGGCCCAAGACAAGGCATTTGAGTTGTTAAAGGAAAGGCTAACACATGCGCATTTGCTAGCATTGCCGGATTTTACCAAGGTTTTTGAGATCGAGTGTGACGCGTCAAGAGTTGGGATTGGAGCCGTATTAATGCAAGAGGGGCAGTCGATCACGTTCTTCAGCGAAAAACTGAGTGGAGCATCTTTGAACTATCTGACGTACGACAAGGAGTTGTATGCTTTGGTCCGGGCCTTGAAAACGTGGCAACACTATTTGTGGCCGAAGGAGTTCATAATCCACCCTGATCATGAGTCCCTAAAGTATCTCAAGGGGCAGCAAAAGTTGAACAAGCGACATGCACGCTGGCTCGAGTTCATCGAGACATTTTCATACATCATCCGGTACAAGCAAGGTAAGACTAATGTTGTAGCAGACGCACTATCTCGAAGGTACACTCTTATCTCTACTTTAGATGCTAAAATCGTTGGGTTTGAACATATTAAAGAGTTGTACTTGCATGATCTTGATTTCTCTGAGTCATTTGTTGCATGCGAAAAAAGGGGCAGAAGGTAAATTTTATAGGCATGATGGTTTTCTATTTCGGGAGAATAAATTGTGCATTCCTGAATGTTTTTTAAGAGACTTACTAGTGAGAGAATCGCATGGTGGGGGTCTTATGGGACATTTTGGAGTAGCCAAAACTTAGCAGTCTTGCAAGAGCATTTCTATTGGCCACATATGAAGCGTGATGTTGAGCGTATTTGTAGTAAATGTGTTACTTGTAGGCAAGCTAGATCTCGGGTTCAAAATCAGGGACTTTACACGCCCCTACCTATTCCGACGATACCTTGGGTTGATATTTCTATGGACTTTGTTTTAGGGCTTCCAAGAACTAAACATGGGTCCGATTATATATTTGTTGTTGTAGATCGTTTTTCAAAGATGGCACATTTTATTCCATGTCATAAAACTGATAATGCCTCTTTGATTGCCGATTTGTTCTTTCTTGTGAGGTTGCATGGTATGCCTAGAACCATTATGTCGGATAGGGATTCTAAGTTCTTAAGTTACTTTTGGAAGACCTTGTGGGGTAAATTGGGAACTAAATTATTATTTTCTACTACATGTCACCCCCAAACAGACGGTCAAATAGAAGTAGTCAATAGAACTTTATCTATGTTGTTAAGGGCTATCATTAAAAAGAACATTAAAACTTGGGAAGAGTGTTTACCGCATGTTGAGTTTGCTTATAATCGTGTTGTGCATTCTGCATTGAAGTTTTCACCATTTGAACTTATTTATGGTTTTAATCCGCTAACCCCATTGGATTTCTCACCTTTACCTGTTTCTGAGCATGTTAACTTAGATGGGCAGAAGAAAGTTGATTTTGTGAAACAGTTACATGAAAAGGCAAGACTCAACATCGAACGACGAACAGAGCAGTACACGGCGCAGGCTAACAAACATCGTAAGAAGATGGTGTTCGAACCGGGTGATTGGGTTTGGGTACATATGTGGCCCAAACGTTTCCCGGAACATCGAAAGTCCAAGCTGCAACCACGGGGAGATGGTCCATTTCATATGCTTGAGCGAATCAATGATAATGCTTACAAGATTGACTTGCCGGGAGACTATGGGATTAGTGCTTCTTTAAATGTTGCTGATCTTAGTCCATTTGATGTCAATTCGGATTTGAGGACAAATCCTTCTCAAGAGGAGGGGAATGATGAGAATCCATGAACGAGGGATCCAGTGACGGTGCCAGTTGGTCCGATAACAAGAGCTCGAGCAAGGAAGTTCAAGGATGCACTCAATGGGTTGATTCAAGCCGTGCAGAAGGACACCGAGAGTACATTGCAGACAGAGGAAGAAGTTCGAGTGGTCCAGTTGATTGGTGTCGTCGACATTCTGGAGTCCACCTCAGACCGAGCAAGCTAAGGATGCCAAGAATACGAGTCACTTTGCGTCTTGAAGACATTGTAATCAAGTCTCATTAGTGTCTTGTGTTCGCTTATCTTAGTTAGTTGTAATTTCATTCCTTTTGATTTGTTTTGATGTTTAGAGGCCAAGTAAACCTTTAGGACCACGTCTTAAGTTTTTATTTCGATTTTGGGTCGAGCAGGGTTCGAGTCGCAGGAAATTCTTCGCAGGGGCGCACGACTATACGCATGACCCGTGCGTGGGCGCACGACCAGGGGCACGCCCGTGCATGAAGCCCATGTGTGATGCCGAAACAATTGGAGCCTACGACTTGACGCACGGACCAATGCACGACCCGTGCGTGGCTACGGCCTGAAGCACGACCTCAGCGGACGGGCCATGCGTGAGCCCGTGCATCATTCCGGGAATACGAATTTTGGCTCTGTTTTATTTTCTTTTCAGTTTTAAGTTGTCTTCTTGGTAGGTTAGGGTTTGGACCCTTTATAATGGTGAACACTTATTGTTTTTCATTCAGTTATCAATATAATTATTCTTTTACTCTCTAAATTGAGTGTTTCTCCAAGTGCTTCAAGATTTACGTTCTTGTGGCAATTATCCAATTATCGGCAATAATCCATAATTGCTTGTGGCGTCTTCGCATACCGAGGTTCTTGCTTTGCTAAGCAACGTGTCGAGGTTTTCCACCAAATTAACCAAACTAGTGAAGATCTTGGGTTAACAACATCTTGTTGTTGGATCGTATGCACAATTGTTACTGCGGTTCACATCACTTAGATATTTTATTAAGGCATGCATATGGTTCGTGTGTGTTAGTGAATGCTACCCAATTGGGTAGCTACCTAAGTGGGTTCTATACCATTGGATTAACACACACCCATGTGGATGTGTGTGTGTGTTTATGTGTTGATCTTGTTGAGAATAGCTAATGCAGTTGTTTTTTGGTTATTTGATAACACTTCATTATCAAAAGTGTATTTTTCCTTGCACACGCTTTTTACTATTGTTTTTCATTTTCTGTTTTGGGTTATCCTATAAATAGCCCTTCCTTCTCAATGTAACAGTGACTGAGACTATCATTTTCTATTTGAGCTGAAACAATGGAGTTGCTACTATTTCATATATGTTCGATTATTTTACATGGTATCTAGAGCCAGGTTGGATACACCACGGAACATGGTTGTGACTGGTGGAGCTCGACGACCACCTGGTGGTGATGGCACTTCTCATCTTGGACAGTTTCACGCACTTGCGACTCCGACAGCTGCTACAGCTGAAGAGGAGCCTCTTTCACTCCATGGATCGGATCATCCAGGATTGATCCTGGTTACTAATTATCTGAATGGTAATAACTATCTCTCCTGGCGTAGATCGATGCTGATAGCGTTGGGAGCTAAGACCAAGCTAGGTTTTATAAATGGTAAGGTTGCACCTCCTGCGGCTGATTCCCCTAAGTTCGATCAATGGAAGAAGGTTGACTGTATGGTTACTAGCTAGCTACTAAACTCGATTTCTCGCGATATTGTGGATGGATTCATATATGCTGATTCAGCTAAGGATCTGTGGAATGACCTTGAGCAGTGATTTGGTCAGGGTAATGGCCCGCAACTCTATCAACTGCAGAGAGAAATAGCCAGCATTAATCAAGGTAACTCCTCTGTGATTGTGTACTTTACCGGACTTAAAAGGCTATGGGATGAGTATCAGAATCTGGCACCTATACCTGTTTGTACCTGTGGTGTCTGTGTATGTGGTATTGGTAAACTTTTAGCTGAAAAGGAGATGAATACGAAGTTAATACAGTTTTTGATGGGGCTCAATGATAGTTTTGAGCAAGCTAGGAGTCAGATCTTATTGAAGGATCCACTTCCTGATATAAACAATGCCTATTCTATGATATTAAGGATTGAGAAGCAGAGAGTGTGTTCATCAATCATTTCCTGAGGGGATGGATGGAGCTGCTATGATAGCAAACTCGGTTTCCTTCCTAGGCAGAGAAAGAGGTATGCCTATGAGGCTAGATCTACTGGTCCTTGGCCATCAGCCAGAGGTAGAGGAGGTTACAGAAGGACAAGAGAGGAGAAAGCTAAACTTACATGTGCTCATTGTCAAGCCATAGGAGATGAGATACATGAATGTTTTAAACTAATTGGATATCTGGACTGGTATAATAAACCACCAGGTGAAAGAGATAGGGCTGCAGCTAATTGGACAGATGTTAGCAAGGTGCAGGAGACACCTCAGTCAGATTTGGTGAAGCCTGTTGCACATACACACTCATCCCCACAACAGAGCTCATCCTCAGATATTTCTGGTATTGTGCAATAGGAGATTGCAAGGTATATAGCTGCTCTTTGATGAGGGAATGCAAAATATGGTGCTAATTTTGCATATTTTGCAGGGTATACAGGTATTGTTGGTACTGATTTTGCCTTGAGCACATTTGATAAGATATAACTAGTGGTGATTGGATTTTAGATACAGGGGCTAGTAAACACACGTGTAATACCTCCCATTTTTTGACCAATCTTACATCCATTCCGCACCACATCATAGTATTTCAACCAGATGGTACCTCTAAGCTGGTTACTCATGTTGGTGAAGCACATCTATCCCCCAATTCGATCCTTAAAGATGACTTGCTTGTTCTTTCTTTTAAGTATAACCTGCTCTCTATTGCTCAATTGGCACAAACCTCACATTGCAAGTGTGTTTTCTTTCCTTCTTATTGTCTTCTACAGGACCTGAAGACTGACAAAGTGATAGGAGTTAGGAAGTTGATTGGAAAGCTGTATATACTACAAACTGATTTTAATATGCAAGTCTCTCTTTGTACTGATTCTTTTCCTTCTTGTAATGTGCTTGATTCTTGGCATCATAGACTAGGACATGCTTCCATAGGTACTCTTGAACATTTACCTTTCCTGAAACATCTTTGTACTGCTGATGCACAAACATCAATAAAGAGTTGTGATATTTGCCATTTATCCAAGCAATACAGACAACCTTTTCCTACCAGCGAATCCTTCTCTGAGTCATTGTTTGATTTGGTTCATATGGATGTTTGGGTTCCATTTCATTCTGGGACTATGTTCTGTAAAACTCCCTATTTTCTTACTATACTGGATGATTATAAGCAGATGCACATGGACTTATTTGATGTCCCATAAAAGCTAGGTCCCTCAATTAATTGAAAAATATTTGCTTATGATCAAAACATAATTTGGAGCATCTGTCAAGGTTATTAGAACAGATAATGGGGGGGGGGGAATTCGTCAATCTTACCTGCCAATATTTATTTTCCCAGCTGGGCATCATTCATCAGCGGAGTTGTGCTTATACCCCTCAACAGAATGGGGTGGCAGAACGTAAGCATAGACACCTTTTAAACACATCTAGATCTCTCCTTTTCCAGTCCAAGTTACCCCTTGATTTTTGGCCCTTCTCACTCCTTACAACTACCTTTATTTTTAACAGGCTTCCTAGTCAGCTTCTTCAATGGAAATCTCCTTATGAAAAGTTGTATGGTCACTTACCAGACTATAATCTCTTTAAGCCCTTTGGATGCTTAGCCTATGCTACAAACATCTTTCCTCACAAAACTAAATTTGACCTTAGAGCACAAAGATGTATTTTCTTAGGTTATGAGCAAGGCAAGAAAGGCTACAAGCTGTTTGATCTTACAAATCACAAATTTCTTGTTTCCATAGAAGTGCATTTTGTTGAGCACATTTTTCCCTCTTTCAATCTCAGTCGTCTACCCCTCTTCCTAATGTCTCAGCCTTTGAACCTGATTACTCCTTTCCCTCTGATCCAGCTATTTCTCCATTTGTCTCTACTGATCTTTCCTTACCTATTGCCTTGAGAAAAGGTCACAGACCGACAAAAAAACCACCCTGGCTTGCAGATTTTGTCACATGTAGTACTACAACACAATTGCTTCATGCTTCTATCACTGATTCGTCTTCAGGCTGTGTTCCTTCTCTTTATCCTGTTCATACCTTTCCTTATACATGCTCTCCTTATTTTTCTCATCAATACATATGTTTCCTAGCCAATGCAACTAATCTTCAGGAACCACATACTTATGCTCAGGCAAGTTCAGATCTAAGTGGATTCAGGCAATGAATCAGGAATTGGCAGCTCTTGAAAAAAATCAGACATGGGTGCTGACTTCCTTGCCCCCAGGCAAGAAGTCTATTGGTTGTAAATGGATTTACAAAGTCAAGATTAAGCCTGATGGAACAGTTGATAGATACAAGGCAATATTAGTGGCTAAGGGCTATCACCAAGTTCGTGGAGTTGATTATTGGGACAGTTTTTCACCTGTTGCCAAGTTAGTTACAGTTAGAATGTTTATTTCCCTTTCCACCATTAAGCATTGGCCCTTGCACTAGCTAGACAACAATAATGCTTTTCTCCATGGCTTTTTGGATGAGGATATCTATATGGACCCTCCATCTGGTTATTCTAAGGCTCAACCTGGCTAGGTATGTCATTTAAAGAGGAGTTTATATGGCCTTAAGCAAGCTTCAAGGCAGTGGAATGCAGAGTTCTGTGGGAAATTACTTAGTTTTGTATTTCAGCAGTCTGTTCATGACAATTGTTTGTTTGTTAAGCAGTCTAGTGGTTCTTTCTTGGCTTTGCTTGTCTATGTAGATGATGTGTTGGTAACATGATCTAATGAAGCAGACATCCTAGCCATCAAGCAATACCTTGATGCACTTTTCACTATTAAAGATCTGGGACTTGCAGAGTATTTTTTGGGGTTGGAGATTATTAGAACTACTGATGGTACTTCCTTGAATCAGAGGAAATATATTCTAGATATTCTTCAAGATACTAACATGTTGGAATGTAAGCCAACTTCTACTCCCTTTCCACCTGGCTTGAAGTTAGTGGCTAATTGTGGTGCTCCTTTGTCTGACCCTGATAAATTCAGGAGATTGGTGGGAAGACTTCTCTAGTTGAACATGACTAGGCCTGACATCATATTTCCTGTACAACAACTCAAGCCAGTTTGTGAATTGTCCCACTTCTTCACATTTTGAAGCAGCTCTTCACTTATTGAGATATCTCAAAGGTTGCCCTTCTCTTGGGCTATTCTATCTGGCTACTAGTTCCTTATCTGTCAGGGCCTATAGTGATGCTGATTGGGCAGGTTGCCCTGACTCTATACGATCCATTACTGGTTATTGCATATTCCTAGGTGATTGTCTCATCTCTTGGAAGAGCAACAAGCAACCCGCAGTCTCCAAGTTCTCTGTTGAGGCAGAGTACATGGCTTTGAGCTCAACTGTTTGTGAGATTAAATGGATTTCCTTTGTCTCTCATGATCTTCATCTTCCTTTTCCCACACTGGCCAATTCCTCTTTTTTGTGATAATCAGGCATCTCTCTACATTATTGCTAACCCCGTCTTTCATGAGCGCACCAAGCATTTGGAGATAAATTGTCATCTGGTTCGTGATCAGTTTAAAGCAGGTTTTGTTGCCCCACAGAAAATCTCTTCTTCCTTGCAGCTAAGGGATATGTTTACTAAATCAGTTGGGCCTGGTCTTCTTCACACTTTCCTTTCCAAATTGGGAATGTTGGATTTACACCACATTCCAACTTGAGGGGGGATGTTGAGAATAGCTAATGCAGTTGTTTTTTGGTTATTTGATAACACTTCATTATCAAAAGTGTATTTTCCCTTGCACACCCTTTTTACTATTGTTTTTCATTTTCTGTTTTGGGCTATCCTATAAATAGCCCTTCCTTCTCAATGTAACAGTGACTGAGACTATCATTTTTATTTGAGTTGAAACAATGGAGTTGCTACTATTTCATATATGTTCGATTATTTCACAGATCTAACGGTATAAAACTTATTTGGATAGCTACCCAAGTGGGTAGCATCGACTTACCCGGTTCGTGTAGGTTACATTTGCATTCCTAGAACAAGTTAAGAATTTTAAATTTATAATAATAACTAAACTTCTTTGGGAATTTTTTTTTAAAGGAAAAAAACTTATTCGGAAATTTTATAAAGCTCATATTTTGAGTTTTTTTTTCTTGAAATATTGTGGTGGATCGATTTCAATAATTGGAATAGTTTAAAATCATTCACTCAAATCTTCCATCAAATTCAAATCTTTCCATAAGGGGTAGATGGATAACTATATGGTTCACAATATACAGCTAATGATAATCTTGACATTTCAACTATGAGGGGTTAGATTGTCAAAACGATGTTTATGTCTCAACTCTCCGACAAACTAATCTTAATTAGAGACAGCAAGTTGCTTGGGATAGGACCCTTATTTGATTACTAATTCCGTAACCCTTTTGATAAAGCCCTCATACCATCTAATTAATTCTAAATTGTGCTTCACTTTTTTTCTTTTATTTCTTTACTCACTTCTACCAAATCCACCAATTAAAGCCATTTATTGAATATATGTCACTTTTGAACCCCATTAGGGGCAAAAATGCACAAAAACTTGAAAGATTTAAAGAGCTTATTGCCAAAGAGAAAATTATTCTTCACAAAGAAATGAAGAAATTAATATTATTTGCGATAATGAAAAAAAATAATACATAAATATTGATAAATAAAATTGGCCGAATTGGAGCTCCTTTTGAATTCTAACCTTAATCTAAGCCGTGACACAATTAAAAAAAATTTAAATTCACGATGCACAATTTGATAAGCCATGAACTTTCTTGACTTGATAATTGTGCAAACAACCCTAGCTAGCACAAAGCACATGATGAAGCCAGACCTAAGCGAACGAAAACATTTGTTATGAACTAATTAGGGGTGTAGTCGGCTTGGCTACCTATAACCCAAGTTTTTTCCCCTAACTCAACTATTTTTCCCCTTAACACACACACACACACATATATATACATATATTGTCCATGGAGAAAATATGACAAAAAATTTGGGATACAGGAGGCCCCCTAGATCCGCCTTTGGAACTAATAAAACAAAATTATTTCGTTTATTTTTTGTTTTGTAAATAGGAAAACTGAAAACAACGTTAGAATCTTGCATTCATATCCATCGCTAATTAAGTTTTGTTCAAGCTTGAGCTTCTTGATTTCAAGTTCAATTGTTTTTTTGACATATACACTTGATCTGTTGATCATAGTCTATATACTCATTTTAAAGATTTTATAAAATATGTACGTTAACTTACGATCAAATTAGTAGAAACTAATTAATTTTTTATAATTAGCTGTATTTCCTCAAGTCAAATAGATTAAAATTAAGTTTTCTCATGCAACTATTTGATATGATGAATAATGATGACTAAAACTTAATTTAGTAGCAATTTATTGGTATGAAAGTGAAAGAAAAACTAAAAGTTGTACCATTAATGTACAAGCATGTCTGACAAAAAAACAAAAGAAAAAACCAAGTGTTAAAGTGAGGTTGTTATAATTTGAGTATTAATTAAAATTTGGCATGTTTCATATATGCTAACTTTAAGGTCAAAATATTGAAGGAATGTGCCAAAAAATGGAATTGGATTCCATGTGTTTAGGTTTATCTGAACCTAAAAATTGAACCTTTTGCTACCAAACTCATAATTGCTAATTATTTTGTTCAAACTGTGAAGTGGTTATCTAAAGGATAAAGCTTCATTTCTTACCAACCCCATAAACAGTAATCTATATAAGTTAATTAGTGTACTTTTTGGTAGGATAATAGAATATGATTATTTCAATTTTTATGAACCCCCAACACCAACTTATATATTGTTTCTTTTATTTCCCTTTAATTATTGGAACTTTATATGCCGGTCCTTTAGCGTGTTGATTAATCAACCTAACTTTTATTGTGAATTTAATTCTATTAATTTAATTCATCTTCTAAAAAATATTTTAATCTTAATACGCAATATATATAACCAACACCATAATTTGAAACTTTTACATTATAATTATTGACATGGGACCTAAGGTATAGGTGCAAATTCTCAATTAGCTTCTGGCAAGTTGCTAACTCTTAGGTGGTATCCTTCTTGCAAAGGGATAGTGCCCCCGAAAATTCTGAGCGCCATAATTAAGAAGTAGAAATCCGAAAACTATATATAGGTATAAATAAATTGTGTATCTTCAAAATGGTATAAAAGAGGCATTTATATGTATATACCTGCCAATCAATTTTTTTGAAAATTTGACTTTATACTGCAGTACATATGATACTCAAATTTGAACAAAAAAGTTTGGGAAAAAACATTTTGTCATCCAAACTAGCTATGACCATTTTCGCACTGAACTTTTTTCACACTTTGTCGTCTGAACTTCACGGGTTTTGTACTTTTTCTTATGGAGGACCTCGATTGTGAAACCTTTTGTCGTGATTCTGTCACATGCATGATACATTTTTTGTTTGTGTACTTTTTAGTCAATTACATGTTTTATATGGGCAAAATAGTGATATAACTTTTCAGCATTAAGATCAATATTTGAAATTGAACACATCAAACAGCCTAGAATTGACCGAAAGGTACAAAAGCAAAAGGCATGTCATGTAAGAAAGTGCAAAACTCGTGTATTTAGATCATGACAATGTGTAACAAAAGAAAATAACTCCCCAAGTGCTAAGAATGGCAAATTGGTTTTTCCCCATAAAAATATTAGCATAGAAATATGCATATAACTATTTAGATAGACCATTAATTGATGCCTTTTTAACAACTGAAAATTGCTATTCTTCAAACCCATTGAGATTTATGATTATGATTAGAATGGAACAAAAGATGGAATGGCAATTAAATAAAATAAAGCAATGTGACCCCCCTTTAATTTCTATCTTTTTATCAACCAACGGAATCTTTAACCAAAGGGAAGCATTATAGGACCCTGTTGGGTATCTATCTGCCTCTAAATAGATTGATACACGGAGTACCGAATAACCAAATGTTATAGACTCAATCAAAAACCTATTAATACAAATAATACTCTAGACTCTTTTGCAGTGTATAACACAAAAATATAATGGGATAAAACCCCAAGATCCGAATATTGAAAATTGTTCGGCTCAGGACCAGTTTTTCCCAAACCACGAAGCAGTCACCAGAGATTCAACCAGAGAACCAAGAAACGGAGCCCAAGCAGCCAAGCCAACAAAAGCCCTCAAGAACCCAAAGTGTTTAAACCCTCGAAACCCAGAAGAAACCCTAGAAAACCCCTCGAACCACCCAAAACCCTAATATCACTCAGAAATAGGGAAATCGTCCACAGAGGAAGTGAACAAGTTAGATAACACTCAGATCTAACACAATCACCTCAGAATCACACAGAAATCCAACAAGGTGGTGAGATTTCCATAGAGAGAGAGAAACTCAGAGAAGAATCGAGAGAGAAGAGAGAGAAAATCACAGAGAGTTGTGAATAAGGGTTCAGGGTTGGGGAGTTTAAGTAGGGTTAATGAACGAACCAGATCACACGGCAGGAATGAACGGATAGGATGAGAAGCAAAGGATCCGCGGACTAAGCTTCCGGATCCCGCAGTCCGAAACCACGACCCGGGTTCACAAATGGGTTAAACCCAATGGGCTTGTTGCATATTGGGCTGCTGACTTGGGCCAAGGATTGTTAATAAATGGATCATACAAAATGGGCCAATCAATACAACAATCTCCACCTTTGGCTCATTATGAATCATTAGACAAACTTAGGGAAAATAACTGGTCATCATCATTGCCGATTGCCTTCCCAGCATTAAGCTAAGAAGGACTTAAGTTACATCAACACTAAAGCTAACTGCAACTAAGAAATGATCTCAACAAGCACACAGCAAGTCAAGTTCCCCCATTGAATTAATATAAGCACACATCAAACATTAACTCAACAATTTTGGATTCAACAGAAACACGTAGTAACTGTCAAACCCAACATAAGGGCAACTAATCGGGTAATCAATCACCAGTGTCAAAATTTAGAATTTTCAAACAAGTTTTGAACTTTGATAAGGGTAGACACTTAGTACCCATATCAGCAGGGTTGTATTCAGATGCCACTTTTTCAAGACAAACAAGCCCTTTAGAAACAATATCCCTTATAAAATGAAACCTAACATCAATATGTTTTGTTCTGTCATGAAAAACTGGATTCTTACAAAGCTGAATACCAGATTGGGAGTCAGAAAATACAACAACATTTTGTTTTAGAAAACCAATTTCAGAAACAAGACCTTTAAGCCACAAAGCTTCTTTTAAAGCCTCAGTAACATCAACATATTCTGACTTTGTTGTAGATAGGGCCACAATATATTGCAGTTGGGATTTCCAACTTATACAAGAGCCACAAAGTGTAAAAACATAAGAAGTTGTTGATTTTCTGTTATCTTTATCATTTGCATAGTTGGAATCCATATACCCTTTTAAAACAACACCATTTTCACACTTAGAAAATTTAAGGCAATAATCAGTTGAATGTCTAAGATATCTCAATAACCACTTCAAAGCATTCCAATGCACCAAACCAGGATTAGACATAAATCTACTAAGGCAAGAAACAGCATATGCAATGTCAGGTCTAGTACTGACCATTAAGTACATAACAGATCCAATGGCATTAGCATAGGGAATGTTTTGCATAGAAGATATTTCAAGATCAGTTTTAGGGGACTGATCCCTACTTAACACAAAGTGAGAAGTAAGAGGGACATTCACAGATTTTGCATTGCTTATAGAGAATTTTTGTAAAATTTTCTCAACATATGAAGATTGATGAAGATAAAACACAGAGTTATTTCTATCCCTATCAATATTCATACCAAGTATTTTCTTAGCATCACCTAAGAATTTCATGTCAAATTTAGCACTTAAGCAGTTTTTAACATAGTCAATAGCCTTAATGCATGGTCCAGTCAAAAGCATATCATCCACATAGATCAGCAAGAAAACAGGAGACATAGCATCAAGCTTGAAATACAGGCAATGGTCAAATTTGCTTCTACAGAATTTCAAATCAAGCATGCATTGGTCAAATTTTTTATTCCACTGTCTAGGTGATTGCTTTAAACCATACAAAGACTTTTTCAGCAAACATACATGGTTAGGTTTGGATTTGTCTTCAAAACCTTCAGGTTGTTTCATAAAAATTTGTTCTTCCAAATCACCATGTAAAAAAGCAGTTTTAACATCAAGTTGCTTTAGTTCCCAGTCAAACTGAGCCACTAAAGCTAGCATAATTCTCACAGTTACAAACTTCACAACAAGTGCAAAAATCTCAGTGTAATCAATGCCTTCTTTCTGAGTAAAACCTTTTGCAACTAATCTAGCTTTGTATCTAACACCTTCATTCTCTTGTTTGATTTTAAACAACCATTTACAATCAACAATGGAACCATTAACAGGTTTTGGGACAAGTTCCCAGGTGTTATTCACATACAAAGAAGTCATTTCATCTTGCATAGCACTCAGCCATTTCACAAAATTCACAGAGTTCACAGCATCAAGATAGGTTTTAGGCTCAGAATTTTCAATTGATTCAAACACAGAGAACACATAAGAAGTTAAGTGGAAATCTGCAAACTTATTAGGGATTCTAATATTCCTTCTTGTTCTATCTCTGTTTAACACATAATCATTCAAGTTATCATTTTCAGCATGCTCATGATTCAATTCAGTATCAACAAGAGGAAATTCATCATGCTCAATATTATTCAATTCAGCATTATCATTCTCAATATCATTGTGCA
The DNA here is from genome assembly GCA_016081115.2 of Rehmannia glutinosa. Classification (NCBI taxonomy): domain Eukaryota; kingdom Viridiplantae; phylum Streptophyta; class Magnoliopsida; order Lamiales; family Orobanchaceae; genus Rehmannia; species Rehmannia glutinosa. Next base: position 15,033,376 of record CM071935.1, on the reverse strand, counting down.
CATCATTAGCATTCACAGGATCATGCTCAGCATCAATCATATCAGAGTTATCATTCACAGAGATAGAAGGCACATTAGAAAGCTCCACCTTATTAGGAGTAGTGGGGTTTTGAGTTTCAGAAACAATTTTAGAAACATCAAGGCAGGGAAACTCATTTTCATTAAAAACCACATTCCTGCTAATCAGCACTTTAAAACCATTTTCAGATTTAGACCACAATCTGTACCCTTTAACCCCATCAGGGTATCCCAAAAAAACACATTTTAAAGATCTTGGATCAAGTTTGTCAACCTTTTGGTGGACAAAGGTGAAACGACCAAAAAATTTTAAATTTGAAAAGTCCACAGTTTACGGACCAAACTTGTTCGGGGTATTTCCTTTCAAAGGTATGAGATGGTGATCTATTAATCACATAGGCAGTTGTATGGACAGCTTCTCCCCAGAACTTTTTGGAAAGTCCAGATGTACTTAACATACTTCTCACCCTTTCCAAAAGAGTTCTATTCATCCTCTCAAAGAACACCATTTCTTTGAGGGGGTGTAAAACATACTTGTGTCTTACAATGCCCGAATCAACACAAAGTTGATCAATGAGTTGGTTGCAAAATTCCAACCCATTATCAGTTCTCAAATACTTGATTTTTTTTCCAGTCTGATTTTCTATCAAGATTTTCCAATTTTGAAGTTTTTGAAAAACATCAGACTTGTTTTTCATAAGAAATACAAACACTTTTCTTGAAAAGTCATCAATCACAGATAGAAAATACCTGTTCCCACCATGTGTAAGAAACACTAGCAGGGCCCCAAACATCAGCATGTAAGTATTCAAGAATGTCAGTGCATGAAGATTGTTTAGGATAAGATAAAGTAGGGAAACTAACTCTTTGTTGTTTACCATAAATGCATGAGTCACAGAAGGGAACACAAGTAAGTTTATCATTTCCAAAACATCCTTCTTTATGCAACAATTCAAGACCTTTAGAACTTATATGACCAAGCCTTTTATGCCAAAGTTCAGTTTTATCAATCACAGAGTTCACATTGGTCATAGAGTTCACATTGTTCACAGAATTTAGCATGCAAGAGACAGACTCAGCATTACAAACATACATGTTCCTTTTCTTTTCAGCTTTAGCAATATTTAGGGAACCTTTCATGATTTTCATCAAACCCTTACCCCATCTTCCCTCATAACCATCATGCTCAAGCATAGCACATGAGATCAAGTTGTTAGACAGATCAGGAACATGCCTTACATCATTTAGAGTCAAAACAAAACCAGAATCAAGTTTCAAGCACACAGTACCAACACCAATCACTTGACATTTCTTATCATTTGCCATAGAAACAGATCCATTTTGCACAGAAGCATATGAGGCAAATAAGTGTTTAAAAGGTGTCATGTGAAATGTGCAAGCAGAGTCAATAAGCCAATCATTTTCACTGAAAGAATTTGAAGGCACAACATTCACAGAATCATGCACTTCATGCACCATAAACACATCACCCATGTGATCATTACCAGTTGTCAAGTTCACAGAATCATTGGTTTGGTTCTTGTTATTCTGATTATTGTTTTGATTATTGTTCTAGTTATTCCTGGGTTTAGTACATTCTTTTATGTAATGGCCATGTTCACCACAGTTATAACACTTTCAATTGTGTTTAGGTCTAGAACTGGACCTCCCTCTGCTTTTACTCCTCTTTCTACTAGAGTTTCTGTTGTTGTTATTCCCATTCCTCCTATTCTGAGGTCTACCCCTGACATGCATAACCTTCCCTGACCCCTGTTCATTCCCCTTGGATATTTTCAGATCTAATTCCTTACTCTTAAGGCCATTAATCACAGTATCAAGGGTAATAGAGTCTCTACCATACTTAATGGCAGATTTCACATCAGCATAAGAATCAGGGATGGCATTTAGCAACACAATAGGAGTATAATCATCAATGTTTTTATCACCAGTGAGTTTGATATCTTGTATCAATTTTGTAAAAACATCCAAGTTCTCATCCATATCCTTAGTCAAATCAAGTTTGAATCTAAAAAACTTTTCAAGTATAAAGAGTTTTGAGGGTAGGGAAGTTTCAGTGTAAAGTTCTTGCAATTTTTCCCAAAGGGCTTTGGCAGAAGTTAACTTGCCAACTTTTCTCAAAACAAAGATCAGACATTAAGGATAATGGATGAGTAAGCAAATTCATCAAGTTGATTTTATTTTTGAGATCTTTATCAGTACTTTTGATCAATAGCTTTAAAACATTTCTTTGAATTAAAATCCCCTTCATTTTTTGTTGCCAAATAGAAAAATCACTTTTCCCATTAAAGGGTTCCAAATGATAACCAGATGCACCAGCCATATTCACAGATAAAGCCACAGAGGATATCACAAGAATATAGCACAAACAAGGTATCACAGCTATCAAATATCACAGTAGAAGCAACACATAAGTGGACCACACAGAGTCCAATGACAACAGAAAATAAGAGGCAAATAATGGACCACACAAAGTCCAACACTGATCAAGATAAGCAAGAAAAGGCACACAGGACCACACAGAGTCCAAGAGAACCAAGATCAACATAAAGTAAAGCTAGGTGGATTCCCTTCGCACCTCAGGATTCCACTGCACTCAAGGCACAGGGTCAAGAGGCTAATGTTCAGGGTTTCCCTAAACTAAGTACTAACTGATAGTAAATAAGAGAGAGAGGGTAGAGAGAATCTTACAACCAGGAGCCTGTCCTGGGTTCTCACCACAACCAAGTACACCAGGGAGCCACAAGATCACCAAGAAGCTCAAGAACCAGAAGCACCAACCCACCACGAGGCAAATAGGTGCTCTGATACCATTGTTGGGTATCTATCTGCCTCTAAATAGATCGATACACGGAGTACCGAATAACCAAATGCTACAGACTCAATCAAAAACCTATTAATACAAATAATACTCTAGACTCTTTTGCAGTGTATAACACAAAAATATAATGGGATAAAACCCCAAGATCCGGATATTGAAAATTGTTCGGCTCAGGACCAGTTTTTCCCAAACCACGAAATAGTCATAGAGATGGGATAAAACAAGATCCAAAACCCGGAAGAAACCACTGAATATTGAAATTGCGGAGCCCAAGCGGCCAAGCCAACAAAAGCCCTCAAGAACCCAAAGTGTTTAAACCCTCAAAAACCCGGAAGAAACCCTAGAAAACCCTCGAACCACCCAAAACCCTAATATCACTCGAGAAATAGGAAATCGTCCACGAGAGGAAGTAAACAAGTTAGATAACAGGAGAATCACAAAAATCCAACAAGGTGGTGAGATTTCTAGAGAGAGAGCTCGGAGAAACTCGAGAGAAAAATCGAGAGAGAAGAGAGAGAAAATCACAGAGAGTTGTGAATAAGGGTTCGGGGTTGGGGAGTTTAAGTAGGGTTAATGAAAATCGAGATCACACGGCGGGGAATGGACGGACAGGATTTTCCCAAGAGGATCCCGCGATCAAAACCACGACCCGGTTCAAACGGGTTAAACCCAATGGGCTTGTTGCATATTGAAAGCGGACTTGGGCCAATGATTGTTAATAAATGGATCATACAAAATGGGCCAATCAATCAAGACCCACCCAAAGCAAATGATGGTAACCTGATAGAAACCCAGGACATTGGAACCCTGATAGAAAGTGTTTGGCCCTGGTGATACCCAAAACCCTAAGGATAAGACCCTAGCCTTAGTGAAAAGGGCAAATGATGGTATGGGCCGACTGATAGGAGGACAGTAAACTGAAGTTAGGAGTGTTTGGATAACACTCGGGCATCTAACACAGGATCACCTAGGATGGTTTGTTAAGCGTTAAATAATGGGTGGTGAGATTTCAAGAGAGAGATTGGTATAGGGCTCGGAGAAACTCGAGAGAAAAATCGAGAGAGAAGAGAGAGAAAATCACGCGAGAGTTGTGAATAAGGCGTTGAGCCGGTTGGGGAGTTTAAAGGGTTAATGAACGAAGAGGTCGATCACTATGAGAATGGATGGGATGCCTTGTAAGATTTAAAGGGTTTTGATCAACACAAAAAGCGTATTTTGAGAGATCGGAGGACGATATTCAGCGTAAAATTAGGGTTTTTAATGAGATCCGATCCAGAAATCTAATGATGACTCGGGTAACGGAATCCCGGATTTTACGGAAACCCTAATCCGAGCTAAGGTATAAAAAGGGGCTTACATTGCTTTTTCTCTCTCTAAGCTTTGCTTCCTTCTCACAATAATCTTGACTTAAGCAATGATTGTTAATAAATGGATCATACAAAATGTGGCCGGAAAATCGGGAATAGTAATTTTTGGGAGTAATCAATTACATAAGATCGTACATGCCAAATTATCGAAAAGGCACCAACAAGGTGGCCATTTGTTTTTTAATTTAAGAGTATATTTAATTATATGTTTGTAACGTCAGTATATAAAGTCTCATCGAGTGATCATGTTCAAAAGTTCTATACTGCTAAGGTTCATAGTTCAAATTATGAGGACTATATTCATAATTATGTTGTTGTTTATATAATTAATCATTTGTATCTTGACTTAATAAGTAAATGTTCACTTAATAACATTCTCCCCTAATTTTGCAAATTTAGACAAACTATAATATTTGTTATGTAGAACTATGTTCTTGTTGTCGGACCGTTGAGTAACAAACTTGTAAATTAAAGCTCACTTAAATCGGATCGAAATATTTGGATTGGAGCGAGAAATTTGTTGCTCATAATTTCAATTTTTTAGTATAAATCTTGAAAAGTTAAGGGTGGTTGGAATTGAATCTTAGACCATTGGTTTGAACATAAGAGTTTTTAACTACTGGATTAATATCCGAATCCCACTCATAATTTCACATTTAGGCCCCTTCAATAGTTTTTTTTGTTTTTTGACATTTAGGATTTTAAATATTAAGATTTAGAATGATTGCAATCTTGAGTTTGATTTGGAATTTAATCCAATAATTGCAAAAATAACTTAACATTATTGCTATAGATTATAGAATTCCAAATCTGTAGTTATTGAAAGTCATCCTAATTCAGGAAACCTAAGGAATTTGATATCAACATTCTTAAACATAAATTGTGATGAATACAAAATCCTAATTCGAATCCAAAGACAAAACATTAAAATCTTGGGGAAATTACAGAAAATATCCTCTTTCTGGTAAACATACCATAAAATACGCCCCTATTGTTTTTGTACTCTTTTTTTTCCTTTTTCATGCTCCTACATATTTTTTTGATTGTTTCTAAATTTTTCCGTTTTTTTTATTCTTGTATTGCTTTATATGATATATATGTTGTTTCGATGTTATTTAAATTTGTTTATTTGTTGTTTCTATGTTGTTTCTTTGCAACTTTTACCTATTTTTTATGATGTTTTTTTGTTTATGTATTGTTCTGTACATTGTTTCTATTGTTTATGTGTTGTTCTATAATATTTTTAATGCTGTTATAATAATTTTTTTGTTATCTCCATATAGTGTTCAATATGTAAATACATTTTTTTACCTATTTTTAAGCTCCTGTTATTCATGTGGTGTTTTTAATATTTTTACATTGTTTCTGGGTTGTTTCCTTACCTTTTTATAATGTTGTTATTAGGGCTGTGCACGGGGAGATTACCGAAACCGAACCGATATCCGGACCGAAAGATCTCCGAACCGAAAATATGCATTGACTTTTTGACTTTCCCCGAACCGTACCGTACCAAAAATATTTATGGTATGGTTCTGGGGATTTTTCAAATACTCATCGAGAACCGTACCGAACCACTCCTAACCGAGGACCCGAAGCTAGAACCGATTTTAAAGATTTTATATAAATACATATACATTAATTCTATGTTATTTTTATTTTGATATTGAATTAACTACAAACTATTTGAAATTAAATTGAATATAAAACATATTTCTGAAAAAACCATAATACTGCAACTATTATGAATTTTAAAAAACTTTGATATTAATAATAGAGTAAATCATTTGAAATTGAAATTACTTAAATGATTAGTAAATTGCACTTAAAAGAGAAACAAGTAATAGTACCATATTATAACAATATAAAAAGGTCATATTTTAATTTTTTTACCACACCACATAAATTATAAATATAAAAAGGTCATATTTTATTTTAATTATAAATTTATACAAGTTTTTATTTCATGTTAATTTATAAAAATTATTAGTTAATTATATATGTTCAATGTCAATAGAAGAACAATTGCCCAAATAATAGACTATTATTGTATATAGAGGTTATTAAGTTTAGAATTTTGTATTGTATTACCTATTATAGTTTTAGTTTTTATTTTGAGACTACGCTAAAAAGAGACTAGAACTCTATAAGTATATCCGTTTGGTGATTTTTATATTGATTTTCATTTTTTTTTCTTTTTTCTTTTTCCAAATTTGTATGTTTTATTTATGGCTAATCTCCGAATCTCCGTCCCGAACCGAACCGTCTCATCCCGTCCCATTAGAACCAAATCTCCGTCCCGAACCGTCCCGAACTTTCAGTACGGTTTGGGACGGAGATTGTTTTCTATGGTTCGGTTCTGGAGATTTATTTTCAGAATCTCCGAACTTCGGTACGGTTCTGGAGATTTCCAAATCTCTGAACCGTCCCGTACCGTGCACACCCCTAGTTGTTATGATGTCTTTTTGTTGTTTCTACGTAGTTTTCGATGTTTAAATACGATTTTTACCTATTTTTAAGCTCTTTTTGCTTATATGGTGGTTTTCTATATTGTTTCTAGTTTGTTTCTATATTGTTTCTTGATTATTTCCATGGTTTTAATGTTTTTATGCATTGGATCAGAAAATAAATTTTTTTTATTCATGTTGTTTCTATAATATTTTTAATTTGTTTGATTTTAATATGTGTTGTTTTATGTGTATATTTCTTGATTTTTTATAAGATTTCGAGGATAAAATGGATTATTTAACGAGGGGTTTTCACTGAAATCTTTCTCTCTCTCTCTCTCTCTCTCTCTCTCTCTCTATATATATATATATATATATATATATATATATAAAAGTAAAATGGTTTCTAAATATGTTTTCCCGCCTAAATGACACTTTCTAAAAAAATCGAATATTTTTGTTTTATTTTTTTATGTTTTTTAGAATATAAATTAATGTGGTTGACTTTTTAATTTTGGTATACATACTAAAATTAAGGAGAAAACATATAGGGAAGCTTAATTTTGGTATCCAATTCAATAATATATCCTCTTCATTTTAGTTAAATATGATTTAAATTAACTAAATAATTGTCAAAATAGACTTATGAACCGAAATTAAAGCTAAATCTTGATTGCAATCACAATAAATGTTGAATCTCTTTCTATAGAGCATGATATAAAATCAGAAATGTATAAATATTTGGATAAATATGGATCGAATTTATAATATTACGATAAAAAATTATCAAAAATTGCATTCAAAATTTATAATATTACTATAAAAATTATCAAAATAACAAATCTCTTTCTAAAACTGTAAGACACTTTTTAAAAATTGTTTTCGTATTTTTTTATTTTCTCCTTTATAATACAGTTGTAATTTATCAAGTTAATGGGTATTATTGTGAGATAAATCAATTTTTAGAATCTAAATTCATATGGTTGACTATTTAATTTTCGTAGGCATACTAAAATTAAGGAGAAAACATGTAGAGAAGTTTAATTTGGATATCCGATATATCTTATTCAATTTAGTTAAATATGGTTTAAATTGGTTATATGGCTACCATAAAAAACTTATGGAAACCGAAAGTAAGGCCAAATCTTGATTGCAATCAAGAATAAATGTTGCTAATTTTCTATAAAGCATGATTCAAAATCAAAAATATTTAAATAATCAGATAAATATGGATCAAATTTATAATGTTACTATAAAAATATTATTAAAATATGTAATTACTATTTATAATATGTAGTTTTCCATAAATGTAGATTGTAATGATTTTATTTATAGTAATTGCAATTAAATGTTCAAACGATTCAAATTGGTATAAAATCAATCAGCAGTATCATGCAGAATTGACCAAATCATATAAATTGATAATGTCTCTTTTTTTCTTGCATCAGTGAGAATATTCCAAAATAATTAAATTTTAAAACATCTAATCTATGTATAACAATTCATGAACCATATCCAATTATTACCATATATTAATTTACCATATATTAAATATTCGAATTGAATGGTATTATATTATAACATATATATGATGGTAATTTCCTTCAAAGTTGTTCCTACACCCTTATAAATAGTTGACAATTGTGAGATGTCATTACTGTTAGATAAATGTTTTTATCATGATTTTGATGATTTTGTTCAAATGAGTTTTTATACCAAAACAATGTCCCTAAATGTTGTCCCAACACTTCCGATCGATCTAAAATGTTTTTACTATTTTTTGGAGTATTTCTTGAAGTTAATATTCGATTTAAAATTGGACAACACTTTTGTTTCAGCTCGACCGGAAGCCGCCCTATAGGGCAACCCGTACTGAGTTGAGTTTTGAAACAGAAAATGGGACGTAAGAAAAAAAAGCGAGCGGCGGCCGAGTCGACCAGGTGGGCGACGGTGTGGTCGGACGGTCGGCCGTGAGCTAATTGCACCTACAAGTTGGATTTTTGTTCCAGGACTTCTCTGTTTCGTAAAAACGCGTCAAGCGGCAACCGGTCACACTAAGAAGGGCGACGGTCGCACCCCCTTCGACCGGTCCCCCCTGTGTAAAAATTCGCAGAATTCAATTTCAATCTTATCTCTGCGCTTGACGGCCGAACCCCTGTTTTGACAAAGAAACTATCCGTTGCATTTTAGATGACTTTTCCTATTTTGTGGGATTGATTTCTAACACTATATTGATGATTTTAAATGGTTTCTTTTGCAAAGCAAATCACTCCCCAAGGAGGAGCCAATGTCGGAAATCAAAGCCAAGACCTCTCCTATAAATAGAGGCTTCATTCAAGCAACAAGACACAACACTACATACAAGCAAAGAGCAAACAAAGCAAACACTTTCATATATCTTGTTGTATTAGCCTTAGCACTTTCACTTGCACAAATTTGAGGTCTAGGCTTTCAATTCTTGATTACACTTGTACTCATATTGTTTCAATCATTATTGAGTTGTAATCTTGATTTTGGTCATCATTCAACACAAGACATCCTTGTGAGTATTCTTGTGGTAAGAATACACTTGGGTGATCTAGGTGATAGGTGTTTGAAGGTTGTGGTAATCTTCAAAGGTGTTGTAAAAGGATTGTGGTAATCCTCAAGGTGGTGTAAGAGGGTTGTGGTAATCCTCAAGGTGTTGTATTAATTTTTGGTAAATTAATAAAATCTTTTTTTCTTTTGAAATCCATCCCGGATATACTGGGGTGGTAGAGGATTAGGCCCTAGGTGGGTTGAACCTCTTTAAATCGACGAGTGTTGTTTTATTTCCGTATTTACATTCTCGTCTTTGTTTGATTATTCGAAAAAGAGGGCAAAATTTGAAAAACCGAGATAATCTATTCACCCCCCCTCTAGATTATCGTAGCCACTTGGACTAACAAGTGGTATCAAAGCCAAACTCTTTGGCTAGCTCGTTCCGAGTAAAGAGGAAAGATCCATGGCTACGAATGACGCTTATCTCACCACCGGCGCCTCCACCAACAAGCCACCATTGTTCGACGCCAACAACTACGCATTTTGGAAAGACCGTATGGAGTGCTTTCTACAAGGGTGCGGATTTGACATATGGAATGTGGTTATTGAAGGAGTTGATCAACCAACAAAAAAAATGGAGGATGGCACCTCGGCTCCTAAACCTTTTAAGGAGTTCGATGAAAATGATAAGAAGGCTTTCTCTCTAAACGGTAAGGCCTTAAATATTTTGCATTGCTCACTTACCGCCACCGAATACAATCGCATACGAGGCATAAGGTCGGCACATGAGGTTTGGGAAAAATTGGAGACTATATATGAAGGGACAAAGAAGGTCAAGCAAGCTAGAAAGACCATGCTTGTTAAAGACTTTGAAAACTTTAACATGTATGATGGTGAAAGCATCTCCAAGATGGTGGAAAGGCTTGACAACATTGTCAATCCTCTTATGGCCCTCGGTAAAGTCATCTCCGAAGAAGACAAAGTGACTAAGGTATTGAATGCTCTTCCGGCTCATGGTCCGAAAAAGGTGACGGCAATCACGGAAGCACAAAATCTTGAGACACTCAAGTTTGACGAGCTCATCGGGAACCTCCTCATCTATGAAGTCTATCTCAAGGAGAGGAAAAATACCAAACCAACCATCAATCAATCGGGTATGCAAAATATTCCTAAAGGTCTTGCTTCCTCTTCTAATAATGCATACTATGATAATGATGATGATGATGAGGAGACGGCCGCACTTGTTCGAAAATTTGCAAAATTTGTGAATAAAAATAAAGCAAGAAAACCAAGAGATAATGCTTGCTTTAAGTGCGGAAAGCCCGGGCACTTCATAGCCGATTACCCAAAACTCAATGAGGAGGAACAAAAGAAAAAGAAGCCTTTTCCGAAAAAGAAGGCTCTAAATGCGGATGTCAAAACTTGGGATGAGCTACTCGAGACATCCGACGAGGAAGGTGAAACCGAACATGGTCTTATGGCTATAGACGATGAAAATAATGAGGTACGCTCTAACTCCTCTACCTCCTCCTTAGTTGATGAATTGCAATGTGATTTTGATGAGTTGCAAAATGAATTTCAAAAATTAATTGTTAAATACAAGAGTTTAAAGAAGGAGCATAAAGAGCTTAAAATAGAAAAGGATAAATTATTTACATCTTATGAGACTCTTGATCATGTTCATGCTATTACCCTTACTCAAATTCAAACTCTTGAAACCGAGAAACAAATGCTCACTAATGATATTGATAATTTGAAAAAGGATGTGCATCGTTTTAATTTAAGCACGGATAAGGTTACTAAAATTTTAGATGCACAAAGAGGTGAGCATTCAAAACAAGGACTTGGTTACAAACCATTTCAAAAAGTCTTTAAGAAAAATAACCAAGGTCCGACTTTCATACGTGCTAGTAGCTCTCATACTCCTACTTGTTTTTATTGTGGCAAAATTGGACATTATGCTAATAATTGCAAATTGAGAAATAGCTCTAGTTATGTTTGGAGACCCAAAGGTCTCAAAACTAACCCCATGGACCCCAAAATCATAGGGTACCTAAAAGAAATGCTTTTGTAGGTAATAGGGGCTATAACAACCATGGAGGATTCGAAATGGCTCGTGGACAGCGGATGTTCACGCCATATGACCGGGAGGAGAGAGCTTTTTACCAACATCAAGCTCCAAGAAGAGGGTATGGTCATGTTCGGCAATGGCAAAGGAAAAATTCTTGGAAATGGAGAAATTGGTAACTCTTCCTTCTCTCTTTGTAATGTTCTTTTAGTAGAAGGGCTTAAGTTTAATTTGATAAGTGTTAGCCAACTTTGTGATTCAAATTATGATGTTTCTTTTAATAAAGAAAAATGCCTTATTCTTAAAAATGGTAATATTATTTGTGAAGCAAATAGAAAAGGCAATCTTTACAAAATTTGTACTAGTGATTTGGTTAGTCAAAATGTTTCTTGTCTTGTCGCCAATAATGATTTAACGAGTTTATGGCATAGGAGACTCGGACATGTTGGATACAAGAATTTGAAAAATATTTACAAAAACCAACATGTAAAAGGACTACCCAAATTGAATTTTGAAAATCTTGGCTTATGTGACACTTGTCAAAAGAACAAATTAGTTAAGAATAGTTTTAAGCCCAAAAATGAAATTTCCACTACCAAACCCCTACAATTGCTTCACCTTGATTTGTATGGGGATATTGGTACGGCTAGTCTAAGTGGAAAACATTACACTTTCGTTATTGTCGATGATTTTTCTAGATACACTTGGGCTCTTTTTCTTGCAAATAAAAGCGATGCCGTTAATGAGTTTGTTAAGTTGTGTAGACGCATTGAGAATGAAAAGGAAGATACTATTAAAACTATTCAAGTGATCGAGGCGGAGAATTTGACGGTGAGTTTAGAGTCTTTTGTGAAACCAAGGGATATACACACAATTTTTCGGCTCCAAGGACACCTCAACAAAATGGTGTAGCCGAAAAGGAAGAATCGGACGTTACAAGAAATGAGTCGGTCCATGCTCAATGAATTTTCTCTTCCAAAATATTTTTGGGCCGAAGCCGTAAGTACCGCTTGCTATGTCATTAATCGAGTTTATATTCGTCCTAAAATGAATAAAACTCCATATGAGCTTTGGAAAGGAAGAACTCCAAATATTAGTTATTTCAAAATATTTGGATGTAAGTGCTTTATTTTGAATACTAAGGATCAATTGGACAAACTTGATCCTAAGGCCGATGAAGGAATATTTATGGGATACTCAACCAAGAGCAAAGCATATCGGGTTTACAACAAGACTAGCATGGTTGTTGAAGAATCTATTCATGTCAAATTTAATGAAGCCTCGGGTGTTGAAAGAATACCCAATGACGATAGTGATGAAGAGGATATTGTTGAACCTATTGTTCAAAGTGATGCTCATAATGATAAACCTTCTATTTCATATGATCAACCTTCAAGTTCAAATGTTCCTCAAGAAGATAGGGGTGATACTTGAATCTTCCCGTAGCATTGAAATTTAAGGAGATCACCCAAAAGATCTTATTATTGGTGATCCCCTTGATAAAGTAATGACTCGAAGGAATTTTGCCGAGAAAGCTCTTATATCTCAAAAAGAGCCTAAAAATGCTAAGGAAGCTATTGAGGATGAAGATTGGTTTTTGGAAATGCAAGAGGAGTTGAATCAATTTGAAAGAAATGATGTATGGGAATTAGTACCTTGTCCTCCATCTCAAACAATTATTGGTACAAAATGGGTATTCCGGAACAAACTTGATGATCAAGGCAACATTGTTCGAAATAAGGCAAGGTTAGTAGCTCAAGGGTATTGTCAAGAAGAAGGTATTGACTATGATGAAACTTTTGCACCCGTAGCACGTTTAGAAGCTATTCGTATTTTACTTGCCTATTCTTGTTTCAAAAATTTCAAACTTTACCAAATGGATGTTAAATCCGCTTTCTTAAATGGTATTATTCAAGAAGAAGTCTATGTAAAACAACCTCCGGGGTTTGAAAATTTTTCTAGGCCTAATGATGTTTATAAACTTAAAAAGGCTTTGTATGGTTTAAAACAAGCACCCCGTGCATGGTATGATAGACTTAGCTCCTTTCTTTTGCAAAATGGTTTACAAGAGGTAAAGTTGATACTACACTCTTTGTTTTTGAAAAAGGGCAAGATTGTTTACTTGTGCAAATTTATGTTGATGATATTATCTTTGGTGCTACTAATGAATCTTTGTGCAAGAAATTCTCCAAGTTAATGCAAGGTGAATTCGAGATGAGTATGATGGGGGAGCTAAACTTCTTCCTTGGACTTCAAATTAAGCAATGCCAAGAAGGTATCTATATTTCGCAATCAAAGTATACAAAAGAACTTTTGAAGAAGTTCGGCATTGAAGAAGGAAGAACCGTCTCGACTTATGGCAACCAATGTCAAAATTGACAAAGATGAAAAAGGCAAGACAGTTGATGAATCCAAGTATCGAGGTATGATTGGTAGTTTACTTTATTTAACCGCTAGTAGACCGGACATTCTTCATGCCGTATGCCTATGTGCTCGTTTTCAAAGCAATCCAAAAGAATCTCATATGAGTGCCGTTAAACGGATTTTTCGATATTTGAAAGGCACTATTCAATATGGTTTATTTTATCCAAAGAATGAAAATTTTTCTCTTAAAGGTTATAGTGATTCGACTATGCGGGTAATATTGATGATCGGAAAAGTACTTAGGATCATGTCAATTTTAAGCGATTGCCTAGTTTCTTGGTTTTCAAAGAAGCAAAACTGTGTTTCTCTTTCAACGGCCGGCCGAATATATTTCCGCCGCATTTTGTTGTACTCAACTTCTTTGGATGAAACAAACCTTAGCGGATTACAAATGCTCTTTTGAAAACGTACCTATCTTTTGTGATAATATATCCGCTATAAATATTGCTCAAAACCCGGTTCATCATAACCGTACTAAACATATTGAGATTCGACATCATTTTCTAAGGGATTGTGTTTCAAAACGAAAAATTGAGATATCGTTTGTGCCATCTCAAGATCAATTAGCGGACATTTTTACAAAACCGCTAACTTCCGAGACTTTTGCGTCAATACGAGCTCGGTTAGGCATAATGCATATTGAATGAGGTCTACGTTTGCATTTTGCATGTTTTTAAAACTTAGGGGCGAAAAATCGGATTTTTGGTTGAAAATTCGGATTTTGAAAAATTTGACAGAACAGTGGGCTGAAGAGGTTGAGGGCAACCGGTCGCCCTCAACCACGACCGGTCGCCCTAGGCTAAATTTTGGTTTAAGTTCGTTCTGTCTTCAGCATTTGACAGTTTCACTTCTTTTTGCCATTTTTCGTCCCCTTTGCCAAATGCACACTATTGTCACTCAAAATTGATTTTCATGCATTCCATTTATATCTTGGACCTTATATAGCATGTTTATCATCATCATTGCTCATCTTTTCCGATCAAATGGTAAGAATTTTCCTTACTTTGCTCAATTGGGTTGAACCCTTGAGTTTATGGCTTTATTGTATATTTCTTGATAATTTTTGCTTATGATCTTGTTGAGATTAGTTATTATGTTGTATTGTATGATGTTTGATGTGGATTGGTGATGAAATTTTTTGGCTTGGATCATTTACAAGGGATATATACAACTCTTTTTATTTTTCACGCCCATTAATGTGTTCGATGAAATGTTTCAATGAAAATTTCAACTTCTACATGATTCTCTCGCTTCCAAAAGTCTTCTATACTCATTGAGATCATGTTTTGGGAAATAAAACGAGCGTATGAACTCTTCATGATACATTTCTCCCATTTTCCTTGGTTTTTAAGCCTAAATTGCTCAATGGTTGATAAACCATTTCTTTGGCGCACTTTGATATACTTCTATGATGTTTCTATCATCCTAACATTCTTTTTGATGATTCCAAAGGGGAGAAACAGGAAATTGGCTCGTTAGCTCAAAGAAGCTAACAAAAGCTCATAATAGAAGCTACAAGCTACGGCTTATTAAGGCCATCGGTTGTGAAGAAAACTCACCCAATGATTGTTTTATGAACTTGTTTGCATGGATAATAAGTATTTTGACAGGGGGAGCTTCTAAGCTCATGGAGTTATTGTTTATTTTGTAAAAGCTTGTGCTTCTAGCTTATGCAATATTTCTTCTTAATGTGCTTGTTGATAGGGGAGCTTTTGTAAAATGATTTTAAGCGGATAGTTTACTCATAAACCGGAAAATTATTTTGTTTTTCGAAATCGCCCTCTTGAAAATTGTTTTGGTTTGTAATCATCAAAGGGGGAGTTTGTTAGATAAATGTTTTTATCATGATTTTGATGATTTTGTTCAAATGAGTTTTATACCAAAACAATGTCCCTAAATGTTGTCCCAACACTTCCGATCGATCTAAAATGTTTTTACTATTTTTTGGAGTATTTCTTGAAGTTAATATTCGATTTAAAATTGGACAACACTTTTGTTTCAGCTCGACCGGCCGCCCTATAGGGCAACCCGCACCGAGTTGAGTTTTGAAACAGAAAATGGGACGTAAGAAAAAAAAAGCGGGCGGCCGGTCGACTGTGGGCGCCGGTGTGGTCGACCGGTCGGCCGCGGGCGACCTGTGCACGCAAGTTGGATTTTTGTTCCGACTTCTCTATTTCGTAAAAACGTCAAGGGCAACCGGTCGGCGGTAAAGGCGACGGTCGCACCCCCTTCGACCGGTCCCCCTGTGTAAAAATTCGCAGAATTCAATTTCAATCTTATCTCTCGATAAACACGGCCGAACCCCTGTTTTGACAAAGAAACTATCCGTTGCATTTTCGCATGACTTTTCCCTATTTTGTGGGATTGATTTCTAACACTATATTGATGATTTTAAATGGTTTCTTTTGCAGCAAATCACTCCCCAAGGAGGAGCCAATGTCCGGAAATCATAGCCAAGACCTCTCCTATAAATAGAGGCTTCATTCAAGCAACAAGACACAACACTACATACAAGCGAAAAGAGCAAACAAAGCAAACACTTTCATATATCTTGTGTATTAGCCTTAGCACTTTCACTTGCACAAATTTGAGGTCTAGGCTTTCAATTCTTGATTACACTTGTACTCATATTGTTTCAATCATTATTGAGTTGTAATCTTGATTTTGGTCATCATTCAACACAAGACATCCTTGTGAGTATTCTTGTGGTAAGAAGAATACACTTGGGTGATCTAGGTGATAGGTGTTTGAAGGTTGTGGTAATCTTCAAAGGTGTTGTAAAAGGATTGTGGTAATCCTCAAGGTGGTGTAAGAGGGTTGTGGTAATCCTCAAGGTGTTGTATTAATTTTTGGTAAATTAATAAAATCTTTTTTTCTTTTGAAATCCATCCCGGATATACTGGGGTGGTAGAGGATTAGGCCCTAGGTGGGTTGAACCTCTTTAAATCGACGAGTGTTGTTTTATTTCCGTATTTACATTCTCGTCTTTGTTTGATTATTCGAAAAAGAGGGCAAAATTTGAAAAACCGAGATAATCTATTCACCCCCCCTCTAGATTATCGTAGCCACTTGGACTAACAATTACAAGCAAACTCAGATTGTAAATTCT
Source organism: Rehmannia glutinosa (assembly GCA_016081115.2). Taxonomy (NCBI): domain Eukaryota; kingdom Viridiplantae; phylum Streptophyta; class Magnoliopsida; order Lamiales; family Orobanchaceae; genus Rehmannia; species Rehmannia glutinosa. Next base: position 15,016,587 of record CM071935.1, on the reverse strand, counting down.
CTCTTGCTTTCTTTGAATTCAACCACACAAAAAATATATATGGCTTCATTTATTACACTCATGCACGATTTAAACATGAGGAAAACTATGTGACTATGAAACTTAGGTTGGTCCGCACATATGAAAGGTCATTATACAATCACAAAAATCAAGTGTTGAATCTAGAAAATCACAAAAATCAAGTGTTGAATCTAGAATGTGTTTTTCACGATAGCGTGGTAAGATTTTATTTTCTTTTCTATATCATTTATATTTTTTATAACAATATAAATGTGTTATTACTAATTGTTTTAATATAGAATATCAACCTGGGTTATTTCATTATATCAAAGATAATGAACCCATTTTTCACATTATTCACATAACAATTTTACTTTTGCAGTTTATATACATATGCTATAAACTTCGAATTAAAAAAACATATGATTTTTTTTAATTATATAAGCATTTTGATACTGCAACGAACATACTTTATATCTATTTGGAAGTAAACTGAGATTCAAGGTATTATATCCATTTTATTATTTATTTTTATCTTATTTAATTCAAATATTTGCAGAAAATTTGAATCCCACGGAAATAACATGTCAGAAATTAGATGCAAAAAATGATTTGCAAGGCCCACCAAAAAGAAAATCCCCAGATTACTCGATCGGTAATATCACAAATAGTTATTAATAATATCTCAAAAAATAATTTTTATTTACATCAAATTTCTATGGTTCGACACAACAAACCTAATATGGTCCAACACAACCCATTTCATATGATCCGACATAACACACCCCGTGCATCGCACAGGCAAAGCACTAGTTTTATTAGAAGAAACATGTTTGAAACATGTTCGAAACAATCTTGAAACAACAACGTAAAAAAGACCATAAAATTTGGGGGGAGCGTAAATTTGTCCAGAAAAAGGGCGGGAGCGTAAATTTGTCCAAAAAAGTACCGAGAAATATAAAAAACTCTCATTATCTATGAAAAGTGGGGCAATTGTGTACATTTCCCAATAACCTTTTTAATATGATTTCTTATTGATGGACTAAATCCATTTATAATCTAGGGAAAATTACACAAAATACGTTGTTTTTTGTACCATTACCACACAATACGCTCCTATTACTCTTGTGCCTATTTTTTTTACTTTTGTACCTAATTTTTTTTATTCTCTTTGCTATTTTTTGATTATTTTTATTTTTTTTCGTTTTTTTTGTTCCTGCATTGTTTTATATGTTATATAAGTTGTTTCGAGGTTGTTTAAATTTATTTCTTTATTGTTTCTATGTTGTTTCTTTGTTGTTTCGATGTTTCAAAATAACTTTAACCTATTTTTTATGCTATTTTTTATTCATATATTATTTTTTACATTGTTTCTATTGTTTCGGTGTTGTTTTATAGTATTTTTAATGTTGTTCTAATAATTTTGTTTTTGTTTTCATGTAGTATTCAATGTGTAAATACAATTTTTACCTATTTTTAAGCTATTTTTATTCATGTTGTGTTTCAAATATTTTTTACGTTGTTTCTGGGTTATTTACATACCCTTTTTAATGTTGTTCTGATATTTTTTTATTGTTTCAATGAAGTTTTCGATGTTTAAATACAATTTTTTACCTATTTTTATTAAAAGAAACATGCTAGAAACAATATTGAAACACAGAAACATGTTTGAAACATGTTTGAAACAATGTTGAAACAATAGGTAAAATTGTACCGGGAAGCGTAAATTTAGGTAAAATTACATTAGGAAGCGTAAAAGACTGGTATTAACTTAAAAAAGGTGGATATTTCTATCATAAGCCCTATAATCTAATTATAATAGAAGCCCAGATGATAAAGGCTCAAAGCCCAAACACTTGTGGTCAACGCAATCGTTAAGCCCACAAAAGGAATGTCCAATTGAACTTTACTGTTTTTTTTTTTTTTTTTGAGAGGGACTTTACTAGTTTATTACTTTATTATAAGTGTTTGTGCATTTATTTCTATGTGCTTCAATTAGAACTAGTTGAGATTCCGTGCAAATGCATGGACAGTATAGTATATCTGCAGACTGCAAGGATTCTATTTCGTATGCATTTTTCTGATAATTCTATCATCATATATTCTAATAATTTTAGAATAGAGTCAGGCAATGAACGATAAATAATTTTTAATGTTTTTATTGATAAAGTCAAAAAAAAAATTATCATACCTCAAAATCATGAAAAACACATTCAAGTCTATTATGTATTTATGTTCGATCTATGGAACCAGGTTTCTCATAAAAACCCACAGGCGCAACTTCGTCGTCCGTTGCATTTTAGTCATATTTAGATCCTAAATAAGTGTGAAGATTGGTGTTGTACTTTTCTCAAATTTAAAATAGTAAATTCAGATTCAATTTTGTTTTGGAACAAATGTTTTTGCAAAAACTGATCGTGTATGAATAATTGGAAGGTTAACATATATATAGGAGAACTAAGTATAGTAATTAAGTAAATATGAGAAACAAACATAATTTTGGTATCATTATTGATTTTATTAGATGTTTTTTGTAGATTTTTTTATTTCTTTGCACATTTTGTGTTATGTATTTTATTTATTACATTGTTAAGCCAATTTTTAATTTTTCAAAATTTTGTTGTACCAGTCCGTATTGTATTATTTGATTTTTTAATTAGTTTGTTCTATTAAGTTTTCAAATTTTGTATTTTCCAAATGCCTTGTTATACTACCAAGTAAGTATTATAATTTTATTAAAATAATAAACAAAATAATTATTGATTGTATTAAAAATATGAAATAAATAATTAAATTCTGACTTCATATTATGTTCAAACCCTTACCATTTATACATCTATCAAGTGATGCCAAAATCACATTGTCGAAATGTAACGCCCCGATTTGCATATATATTTTTAAAGTTATTTTTCTTTTAGGCGTTACTATTTTGGAAATTTACGAGTTGAAATCCAAATTACTTTTTTCAAGAAAATAGAAATCAAGTTTCACCAAACCGACATTTAATATTCCTTTAAGATCTCAACACTAACAACCAGTAATTCACATAAACTCCACGCTCACTGATGCAGGTTTATCATAAATAAGCAGCGGAAATAGTTTCAACACAAGTTTCGACTCAAAACACTACACATTATTTTTACAAAATGTAAATAAGCACACATTTAATTTAAACATAAAAATTATTTCTGACAGTAATCTGTAGTCACTATCCAGACTTCCACACCATCATTATAATCATATATCAATTAAATATTTATCTCAATATCCACAAATTATAAGCTTCTCAAACTATGCATGTCGCATATATATTGATCAGATATCTTAGACTACTCAAGTCCCACAGTAACGTCAGAAGATCCGCATAATCCAAATAAAATCAATCCACATTTTTCATAAGTCTCACTAATATAAGTTAACACATGTCTCATATATATCGTGATCAATACCCAAAACAGAAATACAAGTGCCAAATCTTACTCTACTCGAATACAAACATCCATCAATCATCATGTTAGACTAATAACCCATGTATATCTCAAATACATATAACCTTGTACAGATAAGTCACTAACCTAATCGCTAGTAATACCAATAATATATAAATCAAATTCTTGATCCAACAAGATCTGAAAATAACATCTAGGTCATTCAAATTCAACACACTAATCACTTTTAATTATAATATCTCCAAAAGTCAAGTTGCACAAGAGTAAGTAAATCAAAATATCATATGTTATCATAGTACATTATAACATAATATTCATATGATAGCTAGTATTGTTACATTATCAAGATAATTCTTCTAATGCATTATTAGCGGTGAAAGGTCCATACTTCATCTAGTACATACATAATAACGTCCTCAAAGTAACATTACAAAATCTAAAGACTAGACTAAAGTTCATCGTGATCACCTCTTAGAGCACTAGTTCTCTAGAGCTAATATGTCATGTCGTGTAGTGAAGTTTGTAAAATCATGATGCATATGTCATGTGAAAATCTTTTTATGAAAGACAAATCCATGTACTTGGTGTGAAGTATGTCATGAAATAATAATTGTACAATCATGAGCGTATTTGAATGTATCATGGTGTGAGCAGACACGCTCCTTGCCGATGAAATTATATCTCACACGTTAGCCATACGCGGACAAAGTTATGTCAAACAAGCAGAATTAGAGACTGAGAGTCTGCAAAGACCCGACCGTGTCTGTTCATCACATTTTGAATATGTAGCAATTTTGAGATTATCGTAAAAATGTAGGATTGAATCCTCATTTGAAACATAACTTTACATATCACATGTTCATGGTGAAATATTGTATATCATGGCATAACTTTGGAGACGTAGTCTCCATTGTAAGTTGTATATGTAACATTTCTTGAGATTGTAGAACATGTAAATTTGCATGTGAAATCGTAGTCATGTAATGCATGTCCTTCAGGGCTTAGTATAACATGTCGACTTTGGGCCATGTTTACTCCTAAAATCACCCTTTTAAAAATATTATTGTCTCAATAAGTCTCGAAACTCAAAATCCCATTTTGTACAAAGTTTTTGACTCGCAAGACACTTAGAAAATTAAACCTCATATCATGTTCAGAACTATTATGAAACAAGTTTAAACACACACAACTCCTAAAAATGGAATTTTTTTTGTACACGTTTTGCTAAATGATTTTGATACTAAAGTCTCTAAATAACAAAAGTCGAATCACACCTAAAATTATTCTTACGGAAAATTTTTGACTCAAAAGACTATCTGAACACAATAAGTAATAACTCTACGATTTTGGAATAAATGACCCAAATTTGTGCTTTAAACCAAACAGTAAATAACAAGGTTTGAGACCTTGCTCTGATACCACTCTATAACGCCCCGATTTGCATATATATTTTTAAAGTTATTTTTTTTGGCGTTACTATTTTGGAAGTTTACGAGTTGAAATCCAAATTATTTTAAAAAAATAGAAATCAAGTTTCACCAAACCGACATTTAATATTCTTTTAAGATCTCAACACTAACAACCAGTAATTCACATAAAATCCGCGCTCACAGATACAGGTTTATCATAAATAAGCAGTGGAAATTGTTTCAACACAAGTTTCAACTCAAAACTCTATACATTATTTTTACAAAATGTAAATAAGCCCACATTTAATTTAAACATAAAAATTAACTTCTTACATCATAAATAAGAAAAATGAGGACCTTGGATTAATTACGAAATGGTGGATCCCAGGTCGTCATATATATTTTGCCTTGTATCTGAAAATATTAAATAGTGAGGTGAATGTTTTCCAATATACTCAGTGGGCTACACTTAAGCGATTGCGTAATTAATTACAACTAGTAGAGATGCAACATACGTGGTATTTGTATGGACGGACCGTAACTTTGTAATATGTACGAGCTTATAATGTGAAGTGATCATCACCACAACACATAAATATGTAACATGTACGGTACAATCGCAACATGGGATTCCTGGAAAATGTACTAATCATGATTAATTAAACATTCAACTTGCATTGAATAGCAACATTACATGGTTAAAATTAAAGGTAACCCCACCTTAATGACGTGCAAAATGATAGTGCAAGATGTAAGTCCTAGTTGTCGGCTCAATCCCGTCTCCTACACAAAATAGCATAATATATCTTGGGAGCCCAAAATGGAAATATTATATTTTATCATAACTTAAATATACTAGAGAAAGATATCTTAAAAATTTGGGAGCATTTGAATGTGAATTGAAGAAGTTATGAGCGAAACGGGCTATTAAAGGGCATTCGGAACTCGTTTATTGAATTTAGGTGATGAAAAACTTGAGGGCATTTCTGTAATATTTGAAAATCAGTTTAAAAATGTTGGGGGCTGATTTGGAAATTCGTACAAGCTGATTTGGGGTTAATTTGTAATATCTAATGAGTTGATTTGGGTGGACTAAATTGAAACCATAGAGGGCTGAAATGAAGATTTTCAGAAATTGCAACCAAGCGCAAAACTTATTCTAGTTCTGTATAGCCTCCCCCAAACTCCATTATCCCTTACATTTGACCCTACCACCACCCCTGCCCTTTCTTTGCCACCCAACACCGCCCCCTGGCCGACGACGATGAACCGCCGACCACCTCTTCGTCCTATCACGTCCAACTTCATCCCCCAACACACACACATTCAGGGATGGATCCAGAATTTTTTTAGAAGGGGGGCACAAAATTAAATAAATACAAGGCATGAGGTTTGGGCTAATTAAAGAAAATCAGAGGTCTTTGAAAATCGTAAAAAAAAATCTTGAGGTTTGATTCCGTCTTACATTTCTCTCCCTTCATAAGCTAAAAGTATTTCACAAAATCCCCATAATATTTATAGAAATATTACAGTTGTCTGCTTAAATTTAAAACATAATCAAACTTGATTTTTTTTTATTTTGAAATATCTCTAATTTTATATAATTAGTACAAACCTTAATTATTCCTTAATTTAATTATAAATATATCTAATAAAAATGTTATAGCAATTACAAGGAGAGATCATTAAAGGGTCTATATATTCCTAACTATTAATATATAATTTAAAAAATAAATAAGTAATAGTATAAAAAAAAGTTGTGCGGGCACGTGCCCCCACAATGGGTAAGGTGCGTCCGTGTCTGCACACATTCACACACGCACGCACACACACGCGCACACACCTGCACACACATGCACACCTACAAACACACACGAGCAGTAGGAAAGAGCAGGTAAGAGAGGAAGGAAAAGGGAGAGACACCAATTTGAGGGGAGAAAATCGTCAACTTCCAACTTCAATTCACAAAAGAATTTAACTCTGATAGTAAAATTGATTGAGGGTTTTGAAGTACATGAAAAGACGAACAAAATGGTATATTACCCATCAATTTTTGACCAGTGGATCACCGGGAATCGGCGGTCAAGTTGGCGGTGCTGACGAGTTCGCGACGAGATCTGCAGAACATTCTTCGGCAATTTTCCGGCGATCCAGATCACCGATCTTGGCGTGGGAGGTGGCGTTAGAAATGCCATGGAGGCTTTCTAAAACCGTAAGGTTTGTGAAAATCTAACGGTTGGATCTTCGTAGATCTAAAGTCAAAGATTTCGAAATTTGAACTTTTACCGCGATTTACCGGCGATCGGAGCATCGTATGGAAAATCCAACAACGGATTTGGAATGAGGGCTAAAAAGCAGTTAGAATAGTATATAGTTTGTTGATTTCCACCGCCGGAGGTCGGTGGCCGGCGGCGACGGGAAAGGCGACCGCGGCGGAGCTGTCGACGGCAGGTTGCTCACATTTGAGAGAGATCAGAGATGAAAGACTTACCTTCTTAGGTAAGTTTCTATTTTTGGAGCTTTCCAAATTTAGAATGAACTATATATAATAAGGATGAGTTGATGGGCTTTTTGAATGGGTTTACGATTTGGGCCGAAAATACACTAAAATAAAGATCAATTATATTTTAATTTGGTTTGAAAAAAATAGAGAGTCCCGTAACTTAATTTTAGGTCTTCTATCCGGATTATATTCTTGAAGTAATGAATTCTTAACTTACTATAAAATCCCAAATAATAAAATTAACAATCTAAATCCTTAAATTTGCGAAAAAATTATTCTAAAATTTCGAGATTCAAAATTTAATGTCGGGTATTACACTCTCCCCCACTAAGAAAAATTTCGTCCTCGAAATTCAAAATTGACAAAGTCTTAGCAAAATTTCAATACCTAAATGGTCTCAAATCTGTGCATCATCATTGATCATATCAAATCTCTTGGTTTTGTCTTTCTCAATTCAGTTTTACCAAAAACGTATCATTGTCTTAAGTCTTAAACTCTCTGATTCGTTGAGTAGTTACACAAGCATTGTTGTCACTATTGTCTTTAATTTTTCTTTAACTTAGTTGGCTCTTGGTAAATTTTCCTTGATACCAAACATCATGGGGAAAATTAGAATTTTAGTCCGATAAGTTGACCTATTTTGAGAGTAGGTCCTGCATGTTTTCAAAATTTAGTCTTGGTCCAAAATATTTTTAATTTGTGCACATTTGGTTTGATTTTGACTGGACAAATTTAATTTGGCTGATAATTGCTGACGTGGTGTCTGAATAGGCGAGAATTGATGACATGGACAAATAATTTGGGGATTTTTTGACATTTGGCTGTTGAATTAGCAATGTGGATGATGATGTGTAAATTAATTTAAAAAATGCCATGTAGACCAAATTAATAGAAGGAAAATTTAATTAAATAAATGAATAATATATAAACTAATTGAAATCACATAAACTTTTATGTACTATATATAAAAAGATTTATTAATTATAAAAAATCACCAAAACTGAAAATTAGCAAATAAAATATAATAATAAAATTATGGTGAAATACAATAAAATGGCTAACAAAAAGAAAAGAAAAATCCCAATCAAAATCAAAAGAACATAAATCAAATCAGTAGGGCAATTCTTTTCTTCATCTTCAACCAGCCACCACCACCCACCGCCACCACCACCCTCACCACACCCTTTTGATCTTTCTTCTTTATGCTCTTCATTCCTCCTCATCTTCCCAACAAACCCGACATCCTTTCTAAAACCCAACAAACCCGACATCTCTTCTAAAACCCAACAAACCCAACCCAAGATGGAAGGCTGCCAACGCCCAAGATTCTAGCTAGATTTTCGCCCAACCCTTCATTGTTCTTCGCACGACCGATCGGAGAGAGAATAGGGCGATCTCGAGATCAGTGTTTATTTTCTGTTTTCCATTCCGTTTTTTTTTTTTTTTTGTGTTTTTTTATCTGCTCTAGTTTGTTGGTAGTTGAAGTCTTGAAGATGTTGAATGGTAGTGGTGGTGTTCGTGTCGGGCGGCGCGACTGATAAGCACCATAGTCAGCTGGCCCTCATTTTCTATTTTTTTTCTTCTATCTGTTTTGGGTTGTTGATGATTGAGGATGTCGAACGATGATGGTGGTGGTGGAATGAAGGTGGTGGTGGTGGTGTTGGGTGGCGCGACCGAGAACAACCAAAGTCAGTCGGCACCTCCTCATTTATCTACTGTAGAGTTAGATTATGTCTAAATTTGAAACTAGTTTTCATAAATCTTTAATCATAACTTCAAACAAAATTATACAGAAGTATAATAATTTTTTAATTAATTAATTTTTAGTTTTGTTCAATTTGTTTGATTAAAATGTTTTTATTTTCATTTATAGTAATTAATGAAATTTATCTGATTTTTTTGAATTAGTTTATAAATTATTATAGCTATTTAATTAAATTTTCCTTCTAAGTAATTTGGTCTACATGGCATTTTCTAAATTAATTTACACATCATTATCCACATCGCTAATTCCAGAACCAAATGTCAAAAAATCCCCATATTATTTGTCCATGTCATCAAATCTCGCTTATTCAGACGCCATGTCAACAATTATCACCCAAATTAAATTTGTCCGGTCAAAATTGGACCAAATGTGCACTAATTGAAAATATTTTGGACCAAGACTAAATTTTGACAACATGCAGGACCAATTCTCAAAATAGACCAACTTATCGGACTAAATTTCTAATTTGCCCAAACATCATGTAAGTTAGCTTTTTGTTAATGTATAAAACAACAGTTATAACATTAATTCTCTTCGTATGCCACATAATCGAACAGTCATAATTCCTCGCTAACTCCAAGACATACTTCAAGTCCTTATGATCAGTTTATATCTCATACTTTTCTCCATTCAAATAGTGTCACTAAAACTTTATGGCATGCACTGGCATTATTATTTCTAAGTCACGAGTCAGATAATTCTCATTATGTGACTTACTTGACCACAAAAACATTATGCTTTTTGCATCAATCAAAACAAGTGAACTTCACATTTTCTCCCCATTGGTTGGTTTTTCTATTCAGTTATGACTATGACTTTAATGGAATCAACTTCAATTATTCATGCCAAAATAATATATCCGAAAGACCACTTGACTAGTCAAAATTTAAACTTCTTAAATCTACCTCAGAACTTCTCTCCATCGAGTATATCCAAGAAAATAATCATATATTCTCATGTCATTCCTCAATCATCGAATAAGATAAAACATCCCATGTACATACCATCATAATTAACTCAAGTAAGAATGACACACTCAATTCACCAAGTCAATAGATAATGTTGGTGCTTGCTCAAAAATCAAATGGCATCTGGATAAATATATGATGCATATACTAGATCAATAAATTCGCTCTTGATATGTCAATTTCCTTAATTGTTATTATGTAATCAACCTTCAAACGTACACATGCATCTTTCGACTAACCAAACTAGTCTTTGTAGTTCATGGAGATACACTGGTCGAAATAACTTCTTTTTCAATATGAGACCTATTATAAATTCCACTTATCTATTTGGTGGTATGTTGGGCATTTCGTCTGGGTAAAATATTCTTATATCTTCCAATACAAATACATCATCAATGGTAATATCAATTGGCTTAGTTTTCATCATCTCATTCAAATAAGTCGGAAATCCTCATTGCTCATCATTCTCATGACTTTCATAGTAAACATTATACTTCTTGTGGTACTGGCCAAAACTTTGCCCAACGGAGACAATTTATTTCTCATCAAGCTTTTGAAACACTACTACTAGTTCGTGATATTTAATTATTGTTCGTTTCTCTTTAGGCAAAGGTAAACCCAAAAATACATCAAGATTTTATACATTAAAATATACCAATAACCAATACACTTGTCATCGATTTTTTTCTCTCCATATATTGACACGTTTAACAGTCCGATAAGCCCCTCAAATAGTACATTCACTTTCATGGTATATGTCCAATCTTATAGACACATCCTCACTCCCAAAATCACATCACACAAAACAGTATGTTGACAATCCAACATTCAAATCACAAATAAGATCAAACATCAAATATTATATCGTCCAAATATTTATGACAGTAATTCATAGTCACTATCCAGACTTCCACACCATCATTATAATCATATATCAATTAAATGTTTATCTCAATATCCACAAATTATAAGCTTCTCAAACTACGCATGTCGCATATATATTAATAAGATATCTTAGACTACTCAAGTCCCACAGTAACGTCGGAAAATCCGCATAATCCAAATAAGACCAATCGACATTTTTCATAAGTCTCACGAATATAAGTTAACACATGTCTCACATATATCATGATCAATACCTAAAATAGAAATACAAGTGTCAAATCTTACTCTACTCGAGTACAAACATCCATCAATCATCATGTTAGACTAATAACTCATGTATATATCAAATACGTATAACCTCGTATAGATAAGTCACTAACCTAATCGTTAGTAATACCAATAATATATAAATCAAATTCCTGATCCAACAAGATCTGAAAATAACATCTAGGTCATTCATATTGAACACACTGATAAATTTTAATTATAATATCTCCAAAAGTCAAGTTGCACAAGAGTAAGTAAATCAAAATATCATATGTTATCATAGTACATTATAACATAATATTCATACGATAGCTAATATTGTTACATTATCAGGATAATTCCTCTAATGCATCATTTGCGGTGAAAGGTCCATACTTCATCTAGTACATACATAATAACATCCTCAAAGTAATAGCACAAAATCCAAACACTAGACTAAAGTTCATCGTGATCACCTTTTAGAGCACTAGTTCTCTAGAGCTAATATGTCATGGCGTGTAGTGAAGTTTGTAAAATCATGATCCATATGTCATGTGAAAATCTTTTTATTGAAGGTAAATCCATGTACTTGGTGTGAAATATGTCATGAAATAATAATTATACAATCATGAGCATATTTGAATGTATCATGTTGTGAGCAGACACGCTCCTTGCCGACGAAATTATGTCTCACACGTTGGCCAGACGCTGACAAAGTTATGTCAAACAAGCAGAATTAGAGTCTGAGAGTCTGCAAAGACCTGACCGTGTCCGTTCATCACATTTTGAATATGTAAAATACATAGAATTTTGAGATTATCATAAAAATATAGGATTATCCTCATTTGAAACATAGCTTTACATATCACATGTTCATGATGAAATATTGCATATCATGGCATAACTTGGGAGACGTAGTCTCCATCATAAGTTGTATATGTAACATGGCTTGAGATTGTAGAACATGTGAATTTGCATGTGAAATCATAGTCATGTAATGCATGTCCTTCAGGGCATAGTATAACATGTCGACTTTGGGCCATGTTTACTCCTAAAACCACCTTTTTAAAAATATTATTATCTCAATAAGTCTCGATACTCAAAATGCCATTTTGTACAAAGTTTTTGACTCGCAAGACACTTAGAAAATAAAACCTCATAAAATGTTCAGAACTATTACGAAACAAGTTTAAACACACACAACTCCGAAAAATAGAATTTTATTTTGTACACCTTTTGCTAAATGATTTTGATACTAAAGTCTCTAAATAAAAAAAGTCGAATCACACCTAAAATTATTCTTACGAAATTTTTTTGACTCAAAATACTATTTGAACACAATAAGTAATTTAACTCTACGATTTTGGAATAAATGACCCAAATTTGTGTTTTAAACCAAACAGTCAATAACAAGGTATGAGACCTTGCTCTTATACCAGTGTGTAATGCCCCAATTTGCATATATATTTTTAAAGTTATTTTTCTTTTAGTCGTTACTGTTTTTGAAATTTACGAGTTGAAATCCAAATTACGTTTTTAAAAAAAATAGAAATCAAGTTTCACCAAACCGACATTTAATATTCCTTTAAGATCTCAACACTAATAACCAATAATTCACATAAACTCTGCGCTCACAGATGCATGTTTATCATAAATAAGCAGCGGAACAACACAAGTTTCAACTCAAAACTCTACACATTATTTTTACAAAATGTAAATGAGCCCACTTTTAATTTAAACATAAAAATTAACTTCTTACATCATAAATAAGGAAAATGAGGATCTTGGATTAATTAAGAAATGGTGGATCCCAGGTCGTCATATATACTTTGCCTTGTATCTAAAAATAGGGTGAGTGTTTTGCACTACACTCAGTGGGGTAAATTTAAGCGACTGCGTAATTAATTACAACTAGCAGAGATGCATCATACGTGGCATTTGTATGGACGGACCGTAACTTTGTAATATGTACGAGCTCATAATGTGAAGTGATCATCACCACAACACATAAATATGTAACATGTACGGTACAACCGCAACATGGGATTCATGCAAAACTTACTAATCATGATTAATTAAACAATCAACTTGCATTGAATAGCAACATTACACGGTTAAGTGTAAAGATAACCCCACCTTAATGACGTGCAAAATGATAGTGCAAGATGCAAGTTCTAGTTGTCGGTTCAATCTCGTCTCCTACACAAAATAGAAAAATATAACTTAGGAGCCCAAAATGGAAATATTATATTTTATCATAACATAAATATACTAGGAAAAGATATCCCTAAAATTTGGGAGCATTTGGATGTGAATTGAAGAAGTTATGAGCAAAATGGGCTATTAAAGGGCATTCGAAACTCGTTTATTGACTTTAGGTGATGAAAGGTTAATATTGGAATTTTGGAAAACCCTGCATATAAGGAGGGTATGATGAGGTTGTGGTTCGAATTTGGGCTCATGGAGTTCGTTTGGCCCCTTTCGGGTTTAAAACGAGAAAGCTAGGATTTGAAGAATTTTAAATTTAAAACTTGAGGGCATTTTTGTGATATTTGAAAATCAGTTTAAAAATATTGGGGGCTAATTTGGAAATTCCTACAAGCTCATTTGGGGTTAATTTATTATATCTAAAGAGTTGATTTGGGTGGACTAAATTAAAACCACAGAGAGCTGAAATGAAGTTTTCATAAATTGCAACCAAGCCCAAAACTTATTCTAATTCTGTATAGTCTCCCCCAAAACTTATTTACAGAGTTCCAAATTTAGATCGTGCTCATTAATTATATCCAAAATAAATTATATACAATGGTAATATGATTGTAATTTGATTTGTTATTATTTATTTTTCAAAACATTGAAAACAACATTAATTATAGAAAAAAAATTGCAATTTAATAACAAAATTTATATGTTGGAATATAAAAATAAATATATCATGAAAAATCTTACCAAATTTTTAGAAACCGAATTTATGGGTTAAAAAAGATGACATATTTTTTTTTGTTATTAATTCCCTAAAATACAGAAATTGTATTTATGGTCGCAAAAATGCCAGAATTATGCATAATCTACAAATTTTAAAACTCGTTATTAAATATTGAATTTATGTACAAAAGTTTACCAAATTTGAATCATTAATCTAGATAGAAACTATGATGTAAGCCTTAAGTAGATTTTACTATTTTTATCAAAATATTTAAGGCGGGAAAATACTTGTTGAAATAGGTTTGTTATTGTTATTATACTAGTATATATCGCCCGTGTGATGCACGAAATATAATATAATAATATATTGTACAATTTTGATATTAAAAAATTGAGACATTATAGGAATGATAATGGAGCGAGGCAAGGCGGACATCCAAGGCCCATCCTGGCCATGTCTATTGAACTGAAAAATGGTTACAGGATGATACATTTTGACCCGAACAAAATAATTTAAGATTCATTAAATTATTATTGTCATACTGATTTAATATATTTTCACAAAATATTATGTTAAATATCCAACAATAAATTAAAATTCTAGAAAAATAAAAAATAATAAAAAAATGATTATATATTTGAAGCAAGTTTATGCACCTATTGAAATACACATGTTGAGTTGTCTAAAACTTAAAAACATATATGATTCTTAATAATTTTCGACAACTAAATTAAATTAGATCGATTGAAACATAGTTGAAATTTATACCAACAAATTACAATATCATTCTACTCAAATCATGATTATTTGAGAAACTATCTTATAACATAAAAGACTAATGTTTGACAATAACAAATAAATATAACATAAGTGTGCAATAAAACAAATAAATAGTATTTCTTTTATGTATAAGTATTTACTTATTATATATTTAAAAAAGTATGGAAATATAATATTTAAATTATATATATAATTTGAATCTTTTTATAAGTATGTATATATGTATATGGCATTTCATACAATATTTATACATGGATTATTTTATTAGATATAATACATAGATACGAAGAATTATACATATATAGGGCTTTCATATTTCAGGTATTTCATGTAATATTTATGGTGGATAATTTTCTCAAATATAATACATAGGTACATACAATTATATATATACATCTAAAATTTATATATTTATTCACGTTTTTGTAAGATAATTTTTTATTTCCAATGTTGTTGTCCAGATTGATATTCCATGTTTAACTTTTTGGAGTATTGATTATTTACTTATTTTGTTGTGTATTGTTCGGATTTTTTTAAAAATTATGATAGGATATTTTGTGTTTTCCGTAGTTTTGATAAGAGAAAATACGATAGAATATATACTTGTCTAGCGAAATTTCTTTTTGGTAAGAAAATAAATATGTTGTTAATAAATATTAAATTATTAAGTATTACATTATGATTTCACAATATGCCGAAAAGCTTACCAATTATAAAAATATAAGCATCCATATCACTTTTTATACAGTGATCTTTATTATTTTTTTGGAGATGAAAATATAAAATTAATTATTTTAAATTATAAAACATGAGTTATGTGAAAATTCGATTTACTAAAACTAAGAGAATTTTATTTTATTAAATTAAGAAAGTATATAAAAGTTATTGTCGAAATAATATTACATTAATAATCAGAATTTACCAACTTATGGTGAGGGTGAAAACCCGATTTACTGGAAATAAGAAATGACAATAGTCAAAATACATGAATATACAAATTGTTCAATAGCCCAAATGCATAATTTTTAAAACCCACTGCAAAATAAAATTTTGAGTAAATATATCTTTTTATTTATTTATTACATTTATTTTGTATTTTATATGTGCAATATGGTTGTCAACTGAAGATCGTAAAAAGATCATTAACTTTATATAACTCAAAAGCTAATAAAAAACGAAAAATTTATTAAAATTTACTAAGAAAAAATAAAAAGATAAATATAATAATTAATGCAGTACATACACATATTTGGAAAACCAATTAATACAAAATACAAATTTGGAAATCATAAAATTACAAATATATCTTTCCCAGACTTTTATTATTTTTTATAGCAATGAAAAATGGGAGGGAAATTTTATGGTTACTATTTTGAGAATAATCTCTCTTTATATATATATATATATATATATATATATATATATAGAGAGAGAGAGAGAGAGAGAGAGAGAGAGATTATATTATAATTGGATTTTGTCTGATATATGTGATACTCATTCACTAAACATAGAAGTTTATTTGAGATAATTATTATATTATGTTTCTAATAATTTATATCATTTAATTTAGTAATATTTATTAAGTTAAGATGATTTTTTTAGAATATATACGACTTTATAATTTATTAGTGAGATTATTTTATTGAATAATATTATGTTTATGATTAGAATATTATTATTTATTAATTATATAGATTAAGTTTTAGTTGGACTTTAAGAATTTATTGTTGTTTGGCTTATAGTGTAACGCCCCAATTTGCGAAAATATTCGAAAGCTACTTTTGAGGCGTTACTATTTTGGAAATTTACGAGTTGAAATCCAAATTACTTTTAAAAAAAAATAGAAATCAAGTTTCACCAAACCGACATTTAATATTTCTTTAAGATCTCAACTCTAACAACCAGTAATTCACATAAACTCCGCGCTCACAGACGCAGGTTTATCATAAATAAGCAGCGGAAATAGTTTCAACACGAGTTTCGACTCAAAACTCGACACATTACTTTTACAAAATGTGAATAAGTAGTCCACATTTATTTTAAACTTAAAAAATAACTTCTTACATCATAAATAAAAGAAAACGGGGATCTTAGAATAATTAAGAAATGGTGGAGCCCATGTCGCCATATATACTTTGCCCTGTATCTGAAAATGTTAAATAGTGGGGTGAGTGTTTTGCACTACACTCAGTGGGCTACACTTAAGCTACTGCATAATTAATTACAAATAACAGAGATGCATCATACGTGGCATTTGTATGGACAAGCCGTAACTTTGTAATGTGTACGAACTCATAATGTGAATTGATCGTCACCACAACACATAAATATGTAACATGTACGGTACAACCGCAACATGGGATTCATGCAAAATATACTAATCATGATTAATTAAACAGTCAACTTGCATTAAATAGCAATATTACACGGTTAAGTGTAAATGTAACCTCACCTTAATGACGTGCAGAATGATAGTGCATGATGCAGATTCTAATTGTCAGGCTCGATATCGTCTCCTACATAAAATAACATAATATATCTTAGAAGCCTAGAATGGAAATATAATAATATATAATAATTTAAATATACTGGAGAAATATATGCTTAAAATTTGGGGGCATTTGAATATGAAATGAAGAAGTTATGAGTGAAATGGGCATTAAAGGGCATTCGGAATTCGTTTATTGAATTTAGGTGAGGAAAGGGTAATATTGGAATTTTAGATAACCCTACATATAAGGGGGGTGTGATGAGGTTGTAGTTCAAATTTGGGCTCAATCGGAGTTCGTTTGGTCCCTTTGCGGGTTTAAAACGAGAAAGTTAGGACTTGAGAAATTTTAAATTAAAATCTTGAGGGCATTTTTGTAATATTTGAAAATCAGTTAAAAAAATATTGGGGGCTGATTTGGAAATTCGTACAAGCTGATTTGGGTTAATTTATAATATATAAAGAGTTGATTTGGGTGGACTAAACTGAAACTATTGAGGGGTCAAATTGAAGTTTACGAAAATTACAAACAAATTCAAAAGAACTTCAAATTCTAAGTGGCATCCCCCAAACTCCATTTTTTTATCACACCTTCACACACACAGACACATGCACAGCAGCGGCGCACCACCGCGTCGCCGCTGCTCACCCTCCTAACCTCACCTGACACGGCGACAACCAGAGGACAAGAGAGAGAAAAAAGGGGACAATTGAAAATAAGAAATAAATCCAATTTATCGAATTTTCAAACTCCGATTTCTGATGGAGGGAACTTTCGTCCTTAAAATTGATTGATGGGCTTTTAAGATCTTAAATAGACGAACAAAATGAGCTAAGGCTCGTCGATTTTGAACCAGCGGATTGTCGGGAATTGACCACTGAAGTTGGCGCCACCGGCGAATTCGCGAAAGGTTTTGCAGAACTTCGTCGGTGATGTACCGACGATCTAAAACTCGGATTCTAGCGTGGGAGGTGGCATTGGAAACGTTGTTAAATGGGCTTTCTAAAAATGTAAGATTCGTAAAACTCCAATAGTCGTATCTCCGTAGATCTGAAGTCAAAGGTTTCGAATTTTGAACTTTTACCGTGATTTGCCGGCGATCCGAGCATCGTATCGAAAATCCGACAACGGATTTGGAATGAGGGCGAAGAAACAAGTTCAATGGTATAAAATTTATTGATTTCCACCTCCGGAGGCCCGTGGCCCGCGAAGGTGGCGGCGGAGCCGCCGGTGGAGCTGGCCGGAAAAAGGTGAAGGGAGAGAGAAATTTGTTTACTTCTTTTGGAATTTTTCTATTTTTGGAAACTTCTAAATTTAGAAACCAACTATATATAGTAAAGATAGGTTGATGAGCTTTTTGAATGGGTTTACGATTTGGGTTGAAAATACACTAAAATAAGGATCAATTATATTTTAATGTGACTTGAAATAAATATGGAGCCCCGTAACTTAATTTTAGGTCTTCTATTCGGATTTATATTCTCGAGATAATAAATTCTTAACTAACTATAAAATCCCAAATAATAAAATTAACAATTTGGATCCTTAAATTTGCCAAAAAAAAAATTACTCTAAAATTCCGAGATTCAAAATTTAATGTCGGTTATTACATCTAGTCTATGTTATTTTAACATGCCCATGACCCTATAACTTGTCCCAAGCCTTAACATTTTCAACATTCAACTAAACACAAGCCCAAAATTATGTAACCAATCTTCAGATATTTTCTTTAGGGTTTTTAACATAATTGCCTCACTTTTTGAGGACAATGATAACTTTTTACGCTTCCTGGTACTTTTTTGGACAAATTTATGCTACCGCCCTTTTATTTACACAAATTTACGCTCACGCCAAAATTTTCGAACTTTTTTACGTTGTTGTTTCAAGATTATTTCGAACATGTTTCAAACATGTTTCTTCCAATAAAATTTAAGTGAAAAAATAAATTTTGCCCCGTTAAATAATTCATTTTATACTCGAAATCTTATTAAAAAACAAGAAATATACACATAAAACAACACATATTAAAACCAAATAAATTAAAAATATTATAGAAACAACATGAATAAAAAAACACAGTTCATATTTGATCTGATGCATTAAAACATAAAAAACATGGAAACAACCAAGAAACTATATAGAAACAAACCAGAAACAATTTTAAAACACCATATGAGCAAAAGAGTTAAAAATATATAAAAGTTGTATTTAAACATCGAAAACTATGTGGAAACAACAAAGAAACATCATAACAACATTAAAACGATATGAAAACAATCCTAAAACAACGTAAAAACAATAAAAACACCACATGAAGAGCTTAAAAATAGGTAAATACTATATTTACACATTGAACACTACATGGAAACAACAAAAACAATTATTAGAACAGTATTAAAAATATTAAAAAACAACACAGAAACAATAGAAACAATGTACAAAACAATACATGAACAAACAACAACATAAAAAATAGGTAAAAATTATTTTGAAACATTGAAACAACAAAGAAACAACATAGAAACAACAACGAAATAAATTTAAACAACAAAGAAACAAATTTAAACAACATATAACATATAAAATAATACAAGAACAAAAAAAAACGAAAAAAGCGTAAAAGTAATCAAAAAATATGCAGGACTGTAAAAAAGAAAAAAAAATGTACAAAAGTGATAAAAACATATTTTGTGGAATGTTATCGGAAAGAGGGTATTTTATGTAATTTTCCCTAATTAATTTGACTATCTCCAGCTCAAATATCAACTATATCCTGATTGACTGGTAATTGCCTCGCCACGCCTTATGGCCAACATTATTCGAAAAGCTATCGTACTATATAATTAAGCCATTTCCCCAACTTGATAAATTAAAAACAGCCAAAATTGACTCATCTTATTAGACAACTTGCTATCTTAGCCTTTACAAAACCAAGCGGGATATTCTCATTAATTATAAGATATATACACTTTATATTTGATATAATGATCGATTTTTTGAAAATTTTAGTTTGGGGGCAATTATTAAAATAGAACGGGCACATGGAGTTTTCTCGAAGCATTTTAAAATCTATATAAAGATTAATAAACCAATTTTTATTTTCCAAATTCTAACTAATTTTTAGGCGTAATATATGGGTAATTTATGTATGACGACTAGAAAACCACCGGACTTGATCTTGTGTTCCAAAATGGTATTTTATGTCCTATTTTACCACATAAATGATTGGGATGTATGTTTTTAACGGTTATTATTTTTCTGGGATAATTTCACTTTTGCTACCCAAATTTTACCACCTTTTTGTTTTTAGTACCCATTGTTTCAATTTAATCATTTTGGTACCTAACGTTTTCTGTTTTGATCAATCCCACTACCAACCGTTAGTTTTAACATGCCCGTTAAAAACAAATAATTTACCTGTTCCAATAGGTAAAAAGGGGGTGAATCCTAATTAGTAGGTCAACCAACCATTTTCCCCCAAATTCTCCAAGTTCTTCCCCAAATACTCAATCAAACCCTAATTCATTCAATTTTTTATATTTTGCATAATTCCGTGTTGTTTCAGTTCAATTACATACGGATTTGAAGTACCCAAGCATTATTTCGTATTGGACAAGGATTAAATCCAAAATCGGTATGAAAAAATGAGATTGTTGTTTAAATTTTTGGTATGCAATAATGAGATTTTTCCATATTTTGCTTCAATTTGTAGTGTTTTAGTTCAATTCCTTACGTATTTGGGTTATACAATGGTTAATGTACATTGCCCAAGGATTAATTTCAAGATCAGTAGAAAAAATTAGACTTCAGATCAAATTTTGCGATTGGGAATTTTTCTTTTTGATTTCAAAGATGAATTTGAATTTTTTTTTTTTTATTCTTATCCTTGATTGTTGAATTTAATCCTTTTCAATTTGATTTGTAAGAAACCACCAAATTGGGGCTGGGATATGATTTTTTTTTTCAGTTGAGTTTAATGTAATTTATTGGGTTTTTTTATTATTAATTTTAAAAGTAATTAGGCATTGAAAATCCGAACTGTTACTAATTTATTAATCAAGAAAATTTTAAATTATAAAGTACACTCAAAGTTATTAATAATAATCTGACCTATCACTTAATAAAATTAGTTAATTTAATCATTACGTGTTAAAATTGAAAAATATAATTTATATTATTCTTTATAATTCTTTAAAATAATTAAAATTGAATTTTTACTTTATCAAAAATATTAAATGTAAAAGAAGGCCAGTGTTTCTTATTTTGAAATTATTTAGGATTTGTTCATGGTTTTGATTTTAACATTTTTATTAAAATAATTTCAAATTTAAAGTTTTTATTTTTAAGAAAAATTAAAGCTCACAAATGGTGCACATAAAGAAAGATAAAGCAAAAAGGTCCATCCCTTATTTTTACCCATTCTAACCTGTTATAACAGGTCAACTGTTAAGTTTTAAAGGCCAACTAACGGTGTGTAGTGAAGCTGATTAAAACAGAAAACATTAGGTACCAAAATTGATTAAGTTGAAACAATGGTACTAAAAACAAAAAGGCGATAAAGTTTGGGTACCAAAAGTGAAATTATCCCTTATTTTTCTTATAAAAACTCAAAGTCTTATATGCTTGAAATATAATAAGATAGTGTTTATAGTTGTACCAAATATTTGTACGGTGGAATAAGAGATGAAATGTCATTTGTATTAGCAATAATAATAAAAGGCCATGCCATTTGCATTGGCAAGTCAATAAAGTAGTCTACAGGAAGCAATGCAACTTGTTTGTAACTAAAAGCTCTAAAACAGTACCACCAACCATTTGGCCTAGTGGTATCACTTCCTCCAATGTGTGGGAGGTCAGAGGTTCTATCCCCAGTGAAGTGTGTGTGCGTAACTAAAAAAAAAAAACAGTAGATATCAGCAAACATATGTAAAAAATTAAAATACAAAACGGAAATCCAAAAAATAAATGATTCTACATGCATGAAATCTTTATAATTTAGACCTTGAAAGCTATCATTAATAAATTAGCCTTCATTCATTAAGTAGGACAGCCAAATTGCAAATCTCAACTAATTAATTAAATTACAATGAAGCCAAACGACTAAGAAAATTTGGTTTGCATATGATCATTACATGCATGAAGGCGTGCCCTAGCTATTTCCACTGCTCTCTATATAAACAAACACTGCATTGGCAAATAATATATACCAACACAACAAACTATCATTTCTCAAATACAACATATAACAAAATGGCTTTCCCAAGAGCTTTTGTATTGATATTTATGCTGAATTTGATAGCAAATTTCACACAGAAAAGTGAGGCTCGTCAGCTTCAACAATCAGTTGATTCACTAGTGGATCAAAATCGTGTTTTCCCTTGGTTTTCTTTTTGTCCACCAATAGGGGCGGCACCACCACCACCACCTCCATAAGGATCGGTCGTTGCCTCAAACTTACAACCCAAATTTGGGTTTTTTTCTTTTCCAGGAAGGCATCACTTTTGTCCAGGAAGACCATTTCCAAGACGCACTCCGCCACCTCCACCTCCACCTCCGCCACCTCTACCTCCACCTCCGCCACCATCACCGCCAGCAGCAGCAAATGCCCCGTCTCCAAGCATAATTATTGGATTTTCTTAATAAGTGTGTGTGTGCGCACATACAACTAATATAGTTTAATGTATTTCAGTATTTGCTTGAACGTTTTTTTTCTCTTTAACTCGAATAAGTGGAGACATATCCGTATTTAATTTTATTGTACAATAAAGAAATACATCCGTTATGGTTTCATTTGCTCTATACTTTGGGGTTGGCATGCACGTTGATTTTGGGCTTTCTTATACAATTGGGCCGATTAGTTTTGGCTAATTAAGAGACTAAATTTATGGGAAATGTATATGCCCTACTTTCCGAAAACAATGACAACTTTTTATGTTTTCCAGTATCATTTTGGATAAATTTACACTCTCGTCCTTTTTTTAGACAAATTTACGCTCCTGCCAAATTTTCCGGTCTCTTTTACATTTTTGTTTCAAGATTGTTTCGAACATATTTCAAACTTGTTTCTTCTAATAAATTTCAGTAAAAATAAATTTTTTTGCCCCCATTAAATAATTCATTTTATACTCGAAATCATATAAAACATCAAATTAAAACCAATCAGATTAAAAAATTATAGAAACAACATTGAACAAAAAAACACAATTCAATTTTTGATCCAATGCATGAAAACATAAAAAACATAAAAACAACCAAGAAACAATTAGAAACAAACCAGAAGCAAAATAGAAAACATCATATGAGCAAAAAGAGCTAAATAAAATAGGTAAAAATTGTATTTAAACATTAAAAACTACGTGGAAACAACAAAGAAACATCAGAATAACATTAAAAACAGTATGAAAACAACCTAGAAACAACGTAAAAAAATATTAAATACACCACATGAATAAAAAGAGTTTTAAAATAGGTAAAAACTATATTTACACATTGAAAAACTACATGAAAACATAAAAGGAATTATTAGAACAACATTAAAAATATTAAGAACAACACATAAACAATAGAAACAAATGTACAAAACAACACATGAACAAAAAACAGCATATAAATAGGTAAAAGTTATTTTGAAACATAAACAACAAAGAAACAACATAGAAACCAAAAAAAAAACAATTTTAAAAAGGATGAAACAACATATATAACATATAAAGTAATACATGAACAAAAAAAATCGAAAAAAAAATATAAATAATCAAAAAATATGAAGGAGCGTAAAAAATGAAAAAAAAAATGAGTACAAAATTGATAGAAGCATATTGTATTGTATTTTTACCAGAAAGTGTGTAGTTTTTGTAATTTTCCCTTTGTTTTAAAAACTAAGCCCACACCCAAAGCCAAAAGCCCACCCATTCAGAATCCTTTAAATACCCTCAAACCCTAACTCTAACTCATTTTTCAGGTTCTAACACACACAAAGGGTGCGGCTCCTCTCCCTCTCTCTCCCCACTCCCCAGCGGCGCCGTCCGCTGACACCGCTTGTTTTTATTTATTTTTATTTTTTCCTTCCCTTCTTTTCTCTTCTCTTTCTCTTTCATTTATTCTCCGACAGCCACACCGTCGTCCGCCACTGCCAACCACCATCTACCGGAAATATTTTTTCTTCTTCATTTCTTTCTCTTCCTCTTTTCTTCTTTTCTATCTCTTTTTCTCCTCTTTCCATCCCCCCTCGTTGGCCGCCACCACCACTCCGCCTTAACCATTTTTGTTTTTCCAGCGATTGTCCCTTCTTCCCCCTGCCGAACTCCACCGTCACCCCCACCACTAGCGGCCATTGCCGCCGGCGACCCAACGGAAAATAATTCCGAAAAGCTACTTACGAAGTTTTCACCGTTCATGGAATCAAACTTTAAATGTGGGAGTGTGTGAAAACTTTAAATTTCTTTTTGTTAGTGGGAAAAAGCTAAAACTTTTGCAAATGGGTTTGTTAAATTGTTAATGAAATATTAAAATAACTTAAAAAATATTTAAATTCATATGTGAATGTGTTTAATTTTGTGATTTTATATTGATAGGGTGAAGCATAGTTGGTTTTGTGATACTAATCGGAGTTTGGGAGAGTACTATTTATAAATAATCGGTAAAGTATGGATCAAACAGAAACTTTCGAATATTGGTCTATTTTTTTTTTTTTGGAGATTGGAGTCTGTTTTAGATGGATTTTAGGAAATTGAGGCTGATTTTGGAGGAAAATTTGAACTAGAGCGCAAAAATATAAATTGTTTGTAACGACGCTGGTGTCAGAAATAAGTTATTTGTCACGAGGTTTACATGACGAATTATTTGAGATGACTTGTCGCCACAAAAAACTCTTTTGTGACGAAATGCAGTCTTTTGTGAAAAATATTTGTCGTCACAGAAACCTCTTTTTCTAATAGTGTGGAGACTTAGGGACTAGAAATGAAATTTTTGAAACTTGAGGTGGAGAAACAAAACAAACTGACTTAGAGACTGTTTTATAATGATATAAATTTAGCTTAGTTAAAATTTTAGAATTGTTTGAGTAATTTGTACAACCCCCCCATTCAGACATTTTTTCAAGAATTTTTGAGTTACCGACGACTCGGGGCCTAAATGAAAATTTTGATATCTAGAGATTGAGAATCGAAATTTCTGGTGACACACTTTTTTTTGAAACTTTAAACATGTTGTTTTGTGGGTAAATTGTTTTTTAAGTGAAGGTCATTTTTAATGGAAAAAGATGAATCACGGCATGTTGCATCCATCCATTTTGTTATGGTTGAATTTATTAATTGCATGAGATTTGATATATTTGATGATGAAATTGTAAATTGTGTTGTAGGATTGTTGTTTGATAACCAATTTTTTTTTTTTGTTTGAGAAGGAAAAACTGCTTATATTAATTAGGAGGATACTCCAACACAACCAAATCCAACAAATGATTCGGAATGTCACCAATCATATGTTCGTGACCATCAGCAGAAAATGAAAAACGAGAGAGATAGTGAGCAACATTGTTGCCCGACCTCCGAACAAAACTCGGACTGACCGACTCGAAACTAGGAAATAAAGAAACTATATCAGCAACTAAACTACCAAAATAGGATAAGTCGTCCATGCGATTCTTCAGACGGTGAAATAGAGTCATATTATTAGTCTCCACCTTTACACATTTTAGCCCCATTCCCTTCGCAATAGCCCTTCCCGGCATGCCATCGCTTCCGCGGTCTCGATCGTGAACTCCGTCGGCAAGAATTGGGTTAAGGTTTTGACAACTATCCCTCTACTGTCCCTTATCACTACCCCTAATCCAGTTCCTTCTCCTTCATGCACCGAGGCATCAGAGTTTATTTTGAAGGTGTCTTCTTCAGGAGGGGTCCATTTGTCATTCCAGAGTTGATGGTTGGGCTGTCCGTTGGATTTTGTGGCTTTGATAACCAAGTTAAATTAGATAATAACTAAGGATTGAACCTTGATTGGACTCACTTGTATTGTCCAAACATCAAGAGTTTTCGGAAGACGTTAAATTTCAAATCTAGGATACGCGTAAAATCCACATGTACTTAAAGCCTTTGTTAAATTAAAAGAATTATCTCCAGTAGTTGAAAATATATCATTTAGTCAATCCAATGGATTAAATAACTACATTAGTATTTGACTAAATTTGGAACTAGAGTCGTGAATCTTTTAAATAGAGTTTTGTGTTAATATTCATAAAGTACGTAATTTGTTAGAACTTATGTTAATTAATTTGAAAGAATATATATACATGCAATATGTCGTTAAATTTAACTTTAAAGTTGTTTTGAAGAATTGACACAATATTGGACTAAATTGTATTTTAATAAACTAGACAATATTGTATTTCCCTTGAAATCAAGAATTAACCCTAGTCGAGATAAAATCTTGAATTACCTATGTAGCATCACCACTTTTACAAAATTAGAGAACTTCTCACATATGAGATAGACGAATTCCATTAGCAATGAGAATTTATATTCTTGTGTTGTAATGTCATGTGTGCGAGTATTTTAATTATTCTATACCTGTTTCATTTGTAATGAATGATGACATCGTTTCCCTATCTTGAAATTCATTGATATTTTACTGTTACCATTCTCGCTTACTTGTCATTGAAATGGATTTATTGTTAATGAATCATTTTCCATTTCCCCTTTCCCGTGTCCTGTTCGGCGTGTGTAGTTTAGGAATCAATCGAACAAGTTGCATGTTGGTGTTTGCTCGACTACCCATGTGCCTATTTGCTCTGGTCGGCCGAAGACGGCGGCGAAATTTGGGTCGTAGTATTGGTATATTCCAGAATATGACGAACTTTGGGTATAAACCCACAGCTAAAGAATCGTCGAGCCACCCAGGAGGAATAAAGCATTAGGCTTCGGTTTGGTGCGTGGAGAACACAGTAGGGTCGGTGTTTGATCAACATTGACCCTGCATTTATTTTTTGTATACCGTTGGTTTTTAAAATGGGGCATAGAACAATGTCCATTTTAAATTCTATTTTTATTGTTTTTTTTAAATGGGGCATAGAACAATGTCCATTTTAAATTTAGTTTTTGTTGGTCTTTAAAATAGGGCATAGAACAATGTCCATTTTAAATTCGGTTTGAATCCCATAAAATTCATTTTACCGTATTTGTGTTAATACTGTACTTGATGCAGCAACCTGAAAATCGTGAGGTTAGTACAATTTATATTTCGTTTCGATATTGTTATAATATTATTTCTGTATAAGTTACTTATTCTCGATATTGCTTACTTGTGTAGTGTTATTTATTTGTACATGTTGTAATTAATATTAGTCTTGTCAATTCTATATTCATTTGCATGCACAAAACTGTTGTGTACACTAAGTAATTAGCTTAAATAATTTCTTTCAAGTTTTTATTAATAACTCTTGCATTCTCATTCCCCTGCCCACTGAGCTTGTTTAGCTCACTCCACGTTTTCCTAAAAATTTCAAAGATCGATGAACTTGAGTTCGGACACCAATACAAGAATAACGCAGAATCCGAATCGTATTGTGTCATTTCTTTGGTTTTTGACATAAGTATTTTGGAGCGTAATTGTATTAATAACCAAATAAATGGTTAAATATCCCGATTGGCCCCATTATCCTTCCTGCGGAAGCTATCCATGCAACGACATTCAATGTTGTAAGCGAGGCAAGTACAAGGTCATATGGCCCAGTCTGCTTGGTGTCGACTGTAATACCCGAGCCTCTTACTACTCACCTGGCTAATATAGTTCATGCATTACATCTTTGTTATATGTTGCTTGCATATATAATGATGTTTGAATAGTTTATTTTATATTATATTCGAGGATTAATTTCATAATTTTTAACTCTCATCTTGTATTAATTGACGGATTATTAATTTGAGTAGTTAATTATACCTACAATAATTACATTGACGTATTAAATTATTAGATATTACTAGGAAACATGTGGTAGAACTAGAAGTACTTGAGTTACAAATTTACACATGGTAAAATTAGAAGACAGAGGTGGCATCGAAGTGTATATCGAGAATAATATGAAAATATATTAGTTAATATTATATTAATTCTTATAGTTTTTCAAGAGATCAATTCTTTATCATGTGAATAGTAATATATAAGTATAATAAAATGAAATATAAACAAGTTATATTTATAAGTAGATTATACTTATGTGATTGTAATTGAATATTAGAATTGAAATCGCCCTTAGTTTCATTAGAGGTTATGTGAAAACTAATAGAAAATAGTACTAGTAATATATTTACTACTTTCAAGCTTCAGACTAGGGTCTATAACTAATTAAGTCACAATATACGTGAAACGGAGGTGAGATGTTTGGGATATTTGTAATTTGGAAATATATTCAAATTACAAATTGATGAAAGTTTAAGATTTAAGATTTGTTAAGGAATTTAACAAAATGGACCTTTTCATTTGAAAATAGTAATTGATACCCTATATTTTTACAGGTTTTTCCACACATAAAAATTAGGGGAGAAAGACAATTAGCTAACTTTCAGTAGCATATCAAATGGTGAAAGGTAAGTGAAAATCTATCTGCAACTATAATGCATGAACATAGTATTTCATGTCTTATTGATACTAAATGCGATTCTTGTATCTTGATGGATGTATTATGGAAACCTTGATGTCCATATGTTGCTGGGTTGATATTGGAATGTGATGATTGTCATTTCATTGAGCATGGTATTCACCAGCATTGTCATGTGCATGCATAACATATGAGCATTGTTGAGATGAGACATGCACGACATGATTTTTAAAAGAAAACATTTTGGTTGGCCGCTACTAGTGCACCGAGGCCTTTATGGCTTATGCATATAATGTTTCGGGTACCGCAAGTGGGATGATTTTCCGAAGGATCGCAGGGTCAGGCATGAGGCGGACGTCTAGTGGTCATGGAAGGATGGTCCACTAGATAATACCCTTACGATTGGTGCAGCGAGTGGGATGACTTCTTGTGGATCACGGATGCAGACATGTGTCAGACATCTAATGGTCACAAGAGGATGGGCCCTCGTCTGTGTCAATCTATTATTGGCCATATGATAATTGATATTGAGCTCTTTCCGGTGCATAGTAGGGGGCCAAGGGCCCATTCAAAGAAAATAAATTTGGTTGAAATATTTTTATTCATGAACATGAATTCTTGAAAGGTATCTTGGATGCATTGCTTTTGTACTCAATATCATCTCATTAACATGCATGATTTTTGCTTATTGAGCTTTAGCTCATGTAGTTCATGCATTGTAGGTAAGGTTGGTGATGCTGGTTTACACGAGCTTACTGGACAGGCTGCTGGAGCTCCTACAGGTTACTGAGGACAGTGTATATGGATGACGACCTGTTGGGCTATGTTGATGGGTCACCTTTCCCTATTTGGTCTTGTATTATATTTTGGTTTAGGATTGTACCCTCTTTTGAAAACTCTGATGTAAATATGTTCATGTAAATAACAGGGTTGGTCACCTCTTTTGTTTATAGACATGGCTTGTTCTTATCTTATAATTAAAATAATTTTACTTGTTTGTTGTTAACATGTCACAGGGATAAAAAAATTATTACACGTTTTACATAGAGTTAGTGGCCGAGTTTTACTATATACATATTTTCCAGTAGTAGTAATAAGGGTGGGTGTCACAAAGTGGTATCAGAGCCCGGTTTGCAGGTTCTGTAGACTGTCCATGTACACGAACTCAGAACTCGTGGAGCTAAGGCATGCCAGTAAGTTTTATACTATCGTATGATGCATTTTATTATTACATGAATTACATTGGCCATGTGTTATTTGGTTTCTCCTAAGACAGTGTTTCAGTTATGGTGAAAATTAGAGGTGAGAGTAGTACTGGGGATAGAAACCAAGGAGGGGAGACGCCTATACCGACTGGGGACCAAGATAACATCATAACTCGACTTGCAGAGCTCATCCAACGACAATCTGAACAAATTCAATAGCTCATCCATCAGAGGGATACAAATGGACAACAAAGAGTAGAAATGAATCAACCGCAACAAAGGATAGATCGAGTTGAGATAGTCGGAGAAAGATTCCAAAAGCTAAACCCACCAACTTTTGAAGATACAGTTGATCCCACAGCAGCGGAATATTGGTTACGAACTTTAGAGAATATGTTTCAATACAATAGGGTTCCAAAAGAAGAGAAAATGATGTGTGCATCCTTCTTACTTCGCGGAAGTGCGGGACATTGGTGGGATACGATAAAAAGTATTGAAGATGCTACAATCATGACCTGGGAAAGATTCAAGGAGTTGTTCAGAAACAAATATTTCACAGCTCTTGTTCGTGTAATGAAGATGAATGAATTTATACAACTACGACAGGGAACCATGACAGTTGGGGATTACATTCGCAAATTTGAGAAACTTTCTAGGTTTGCTACCCACATGGTTAGCACTGATGCTCTGAAATTCGAGAGGTTTCTTGAAGGTCTAAGGCCGGAACTATATAGAAATGTTAGTATGACAGGAACCTAGGGTTTACATATTCACAGGTTGCTGAGAGAGCATTGGTAGCAGAACAAGCTGAATCGAAAATCGTTCGTGCTCAAGAAGTTCGACGCCAGTTTAACAAGCACATGGCCAGCGATGGATTGGAAATCAAAAGAAGAGACCATTCCAAACTCAGCAACAACATCCCCGTTTTCAACCACGACAGGGACAACAACAGTGGGATCAGAACAAACATCAAAGAGATGATACAGACAGAGCACCAATTATGCAACCTATGTGCCATAGATGCGGTAGCCAACATAGTGGAGTGTGTTTTGCAGAATCTAGAACATGCCATATATGTGGAAAGGTGAGGCATATAGCCAGGATGTGTCCGAGAAATCGAAACCCTACTGGACAAAAGATTATACCAGCTAGAGCATTTACTATCACCAGAGCGGATGCAGAAGCAAATCCATCGGTGGTGACAGGTAAACTCCATATCTCTGGTGTGCCAGCATTTATATTATTTGATTCAGGAGCTACGCATTCATTTTCATCCACTGAGTATGTGAGGAGACTGGGTAGGGAACCTGATGTAACTGAAGTGGATAACAATGTAATAATTCCCTCAGGAAATTCCAAACAGACAAATCAAATTTTGAGAGCTTGTTCTATTCCAATCGAAAATAGAGAACTTTATGTTGATCTAATTGTGTTAGCTATGAACGACTATGATATTATTTTGGGTATGGATTGGTTGTCGAAATATGGTACTACAATTGATTGTCAGAAAAAGACAGCGACATTTCAACCCTCAGAAGAAGATCCCTTTACCTTTGTTGGAATCACTACTCGCTTTAGATTTCCAATAATATCAGCACTAGAGGCAGTGTAATGAGCATCGACGAACAACATCAACCAGTCCTTGATGAAGTTCCAATAGTACGAGAATATCATGATGTATTTCCAGATGATCTTCCCGGATTACCACCTGACTGTGAGATCGAGTTTGTTATTGACCTACTTCCAGGAATGTCTCCAATCTCTAAAGCTCCTTACCGCATGGCTCCATTGGAATTGAAAGAATTGAAGGTACAATTGCAGGAGTTGCTAGATAAAGGCTTCATTAGACCTAGCTTCTCGCCATGTGGTGCTCCAGTCTTGTTCATACGAAAGAAGGATGGTACGATGAGATTGTGTATTGACTACCGAGAACTAAACAAGGTTATAATCAAGAATAAATATCCACTACCTTGAATGGACGATTTATTTGATCAACTTCAAGGTGCGGTTGTATTTTCGAAGATTGACTTACGAGCCGGGTACCATCAGTTGAAAATAAAAGAAGATGATATATCAAAGACAACATTCAGCACGAGGTATGGCACTATGAATTCTTGGCAATGCCATTTGGGTTGACTAACGCCCCAACAACTTTCATGGACTTGATGAATCGAGTGTTTAAAGATTTTCTAGATAAATTGGTTAATGTATTTATCGATGATATCTTAATCTACTCTAGAACAAAAGAGGAGCACGCCGAACACCTAAGAATAGTGTTAGAGGTCCTGAAAGCAAAACAATTATATGCCAAATTTAAGAAATGTGAATTCTGGTTAGATCAAGTAGTGTTCTTGGGACATGTGTCTGGAGCAGGAATCTCAGTTGATCCAAGTAAAGTCGAGGCTATCAATAATTGGCCACAACCTACAACTCCTCCAGAGATACGTAGTTTTCTTGGTTTAGCTGGCTACTATCGCCGATTTGTGGAATGATTATCCAGAATTGCTACGCCTTTAACGCAACTAACCTGAAAAAGAGTGTCTCATTCAAATGGATAGAGGCATGTGAACAAAGTTTTCAAGAACTAAAAAAGAGATTGACTTCAGCACCAATTATCTCAATCCCATCAGGTACTGGAGGTTTTGTAGTTTATAGTGATGCTTCAAAGAATGGCTTGGGATACGTACTGATGCAAAACGGTAAGGTGATTGCGTATGTGTCTAGACAACTGAAGGTCTATGTAAAAAACTATCCTACACATGATTTAGAGCTTGCTGCAGTGGTATTTGCTCTTAAAATATGGAGACACTACCTTTTGGGGAACGGTGTGAGATCTATACAGATCACAAAAGTTTAAACTACTTCTTCACACAGAAGGAATTGAATATGCGACAGCGATGGTGGTTGGAGCTAGTGAAGGACTACGATTGTGTGATCAATTATCACCCTGGTAAAGCCAATGTTGTAGCAGATGCGTTGAGTCAGAAATCAACACAAAGCAATGCAATTGCGATTCAAATTCCAAAAGTAGACTTTATGGATCTCCAGAAAATGAATGTGTAGATGGTATCATTGGGTTCCGTTGAAGCTAAGTTTGCACCGCTAACAGTCCGACCAACGCTACTTGATCGAATTCAACAGGAACAACAAGGTGATGTTTACTATGCCAAAGTGAAGAAAGATATTGCCGCTGGAGTGTCTTCTGATTTCAAACTATCTGAGAATGGAGTACTGTGATTTAAAGGACAATTATACGTGCCCAACAGGGATGATCTCCGAGAGAATATTCTAGTAGAAGCACATTCAACGCCATATTCTGTGCATCCAGGAGCTACCAAAATGTACAGAGATTTGAAGATGCATTACTGGTGGCCATGTATGAAAGGGGATATCGCGCAATACGTGGAACAACGTTTAACCTGTTAACAAATAAAAGGCAGAACACAAAAGACCAGCTGGAATGTTACAATCCTTGCCTATATCAAAATGGAAATGGGAGAGAATTACCATGGATTTTGTGACAGGTTTGCCCAAAACTGTTAAGGGACACAATGTTATTTGGGTGATCGTAGACAGACTAACCAAATCAGCTCATTTCATTCCGATTTATTCTACATATTCCATGGACCGATATGCACAGCTTTATATACAAGAAGTGGTTAGACTTCACGGTGTGCCACTATTTATTGTTTCAGATAGGGATTCTAGGTTCTTATCTACTTTTTAGAGGAGTCTACATAAGGCACTAGGAACACGATTGTCATTCAGTACTGCTTATCACCCTCAAACTGACGGACAATCAGAATGAACCATACAAACTTTAGAAGATATGCTTAGAGCGTGTGTTCTGGGTTTTCAAGGACAATGGAGTAAATATCTACCTTTGATAGAATTCTCATATAACAATAGTTATCAAGCCACAATCAGGATGTCTCCCTATGAAACACTATATGGCAGAAAGTGCAGATCGTCGATCCACTGGGACGAGAATGGTGAAGGGAAGCTTTTAGGCCCAGACCTGATTCGAGAAATGACAGAGGTGGTGACACAAATTCGACAGAGGATGGAGACTGCTCAGAGGTGACAAAAGAGTTACTCTGATCAAAGAAGAAGAATGCTAGAATTTTCTATAAGAGACCAAATGTTCCTAAAGGTGGCACCAATGAAAGGAGTAATGCAATTTGGAAGGAAAAGAAAACTTAGTCCTAGATACATCGGCCCGTTTAACTCAAGCTAAGTTTTATATTTTATCGAATGAGAAATTATGTTCAAACTTGGTTCGTTATGTTACGAATCAAGCTCAAATGAGTTTTTAACGACCGATCTCAAGTTGAGTATTGAGTCGCCTAATTCGATTTTCTCCCTTAACCACAACATAAGATTTAGCCATGAGTAGGATAGATCAACTCGAACTTTCTTCTTTTAGAATCAGAAATAGGGTTTGATTTGGTTGTATAGTTAAGTATAATAATTATTTGTGCTCAATACACAAGTTATCAAACTGAATATTCAGGTATCAAATTTGGTTTATATTAAGTTGAGTATTGAGTCGCCTAATTCGATTATCCTACTCATATTATGTTGTTTGTATAGTTAATTCCATGAATATTGAGTCGTCTTATTTTCTCCCTTAACCAAAACATAAGATTTAACCATGAGTAGGATAGATCAACTCGAACTTCCTTCTTTTAGAATCATAAATAGGGTTTGATTTGTTTGTATAGTTAATTCCATGAATATTGTATAATAATTCTTTGTGCTCAACACACAAGTTATCAAACTGAATATTCAGGTATCAAATTTGGTTTATATTATGTTGCTTTGTATCTAAATTTACTAGTTTCTTCAAACTTGGCCACAAACTCTATTTAAAACGTGTAATAATTTTTTTTTCTTTTTATCCATATGACATATTAACAACAAACAAATAAAATCATTTTAATTATAAGATAAGAACAAGCCATGTCTATAAACAAAAGAGGTGAACAACCCAGTTATTTACATGTTCATATTTACATCAGAGTTTTCAAAATAGGGTATAACCCTAAACCAAAATAAAATACAAGACCAAAAAGGGAAAGGTGACCCATCAACATAGCCCAACAGGTCGTCATCCATGTACATTATCCTCAGTAATCTGTAGGAGCTACAACAGCCTGTCCAGTAAGCTCCTGTAAACCAGCATCACCAACCTTACCTACAATGCATGAACTACATTAGCTAAAGCTCAATAAGCAAAAATCATGCATGTTAATGAGATGATATGAAGTACAAAAGTAATGCATCCAAGCTAAGATACTTTTCAAGAATGCTTGTTCATGAATAAACATATTTCAACCAAATTTCTTTTCTTTTAATGGGCCCTTGGCCCCCTACTATGCACCGGAAAGAGCTCAATATCAATTATTACATGGCCAATAATAGATTGACACAAACGAGGGCCCATCCTCTTGTGACCACTAGATGTTCGCCACATGCCTGCACCCGTGATCCACAAGAAGTCATCCCACTCGCGGCACCAATCGTAAGGGTACTATCAAGTGGACCATCCTTCCGTGACCACCAGATGTCCGCCTCATGCCTGCCCCTGTGATCCTCTGGAAAGTCATCCCACTTGTGGTACCTGAAACATCATATACATAAGCCACAAGCCCTCGGTGCACTAGTAGCGGCCAACCAAAATATTTTCTTTTAAAAATCATGTCATGCATGTCTCATCTCGACAATGCTAATATGTTATGCATGCACATGACAATGCTGGTGAATACTGTAGGTCCCAAGGGGTGTAAGTGTAAGGTTTAGAAGGGGGGGTTGAATAAACCTTACCAAATTTTTGATTTAGTCCTTTTAAATATTCAGAGTTGATACTACACATTCAGTATATCCTTGGTGATGACCAATTTAGTTAATCAAGAGAGTTAGTCTCTCAAATGACTCAATCGAGTTGTTGATGGAATAACTCATTCAGTTGTTAAGTCTAAATTAACTCAACTGTGGTTTGTTTTCAGCGGAAGACTTAACACCCTTAAGTTTGGTTGAGTAGAGATATAGAGCTTGATTTAGTACTTAGAGATTATCTAATGGATAGCAAATATGTTAGCAGAATTAAACAGATATGATGCAAGAATTAAAGTGCTGAAATGTAAATGACACAATAAGATTTTTATAGAGGTTCGAAGATGGGGTAATTCGTCTACTCCTCTCTTCTCCAACTCCCGGAGGAATCCACTAGGTATTGATCAAGATACAAAGTGGTAGATCCGGATACAAGTTTTGATCACACGGTGACTTGATCCTTTGGGACTCGATCCGAGACGCCTTGATCACTCGGTGGCTTCTCGTGACGACTCGGCTTTTCTTCACAGGCGTTTGCCTTGCTACTACAACCCACTTGCTCAAGCTCTTTGGATTTGATCACGAAGCCCTCCAAAAGCTCAAGACTTGGTTCGACCTTGAACCTTCCTACAATCCTTCGTGGAATGTAGACCCCTTGATTCTTCGCAATTTCCTCTTCAACCGATTGAAGTTATCTTTCCTTCACACGGGTGAGTGTTGGATTGATGTTCTTCGTAGTGTAGGCTTGAGGATTGAGCGTTTAATAACTTGAGAATATTTGTTCTGATTCGATAATTGCTTGAATGTTTGTGGTTCCGGTCTTGTCCTCTCGAGTTATTCCTCGGCCTTTTATAGTGATCTTTCAAAAATTTGCCCGTTGAAGAGATAGCTTATTTTTTAAAGTCACTTGTGGTCGTTGGCTTGTCTTGTTGCGATCCTTGGAATTGCCATTTCCTCGTATGAATTGTTCTTCACCTTTTCGAGTTCGACACGGTGTAGTGTTTCCCATTGGTTTATTCCTTTTGCACGCTCGGGATCGAGCACTTCGAGAAAGGTAGCATGGAGATATTACTTGTTTAGGTAATTCTCTTGATTTACGTCGGCAACGGATCTTTTTGATTATCTCGACTTGACCGCATTTCCTTGCTTTCCCCAGGTGACTTAGAGTCGCCTTCCAATCATGGATGACTCTTCCGTCACTTCAACTTGAGACTTGGCTTTTCTTGAGTTGACTTGATCGATACTCCACTCACCGCATCTCACCGCTCCTTGATAGAGTTCCGTCTTCTCTTCTTTGCCATACTCAATTTGTCTTGCAATGAGTCTTCCTTCTAGTCTCCAGTTGTCTTCTTGCATGTTTGGGCATAGTGACTTAACTCGGCTTGACCAGCCCTATTTGTTACAATGCGATTTACAACAAAAATTGGGGTGCCAACTTCCTATTCTAAGTTTTACATGGCATTCATCAAAATCTAAACAATAAATTTCCCAACAAATACCATGTTCAATGAGATGACAATCATCACTTTCCAATATCAACCCAGCAACATATGGACATCAATCCTTTTATTGATCATAACATTCTTGTTCTTTTACACAATCAATTTTACAAGGTGTATCGTGAGCAAACATTTGTCTACACAAAAAAATTTATAGCTTTATTGCGGAAGACTTACATAGTATGTATTTACATAATAAAATACATGAAGGGGTGGACAAAGAACACTTCATCTCCTTCATTGTCTCCTTCTTTCATCTTTGTTCAAGATCTTCTCGATCTTCTTCTCTTTTCTCATCATCGTCACCGCCTTCTTCTTCTTCTTTTCATATATGCCTTCCTGGGCAGCTTCATCTCTTCTTAATCTCTCTTGTCTTTCCTCCCATAGCTGAGTTTGTCTCTTATTTTCTTCTTCTATTCTTTTCGCATACTCAAGATTACTTTTAGCCACTTGCAAATTGGCTACTTGGTCAAGACCAGCCCAAAGAGATCCCTCCTTTCTTGCCTCGGATCTACGTCAATGTTTTTTGGCGGAGGCCCAGTCCGAAACCTCTTCCTCCACCACCGCTTCTTTCTCTACCTCTGGTCGGGTCGTGTATTGTCTTGGGGTCTTCTTCTTTCCGGTGAGTGACGGCGGAGTGACCAAAGCAGAGCGATTGTCGATAGTCCGCTGCTCTGTCGCCTTCTTCACATAACGTGAGACCCTTTTCCCAAGACAAGTCCCAAGCTTGAGCCATAGACATTTTTGCAAAGTATCCTTCAGATGCGAGCGTTTTAAATTCATCAAGCGATCGTGGCTCGGTCCCGACATCCGAGATGGCATAAGTGTCTATATCTACTTTGGAATGCCTCCATGTTGTTTCAAGATGTTCATAACTCGGGCATCCATTCTTCCTTCCACTTCCTCCATCCCGCTTCAATTGTCTTTCTCTTTTCACCATAGATATAGCAGAGTGTTGGAGTGGCGGCGAGTCTTTGGGAGTTTTCGATAATGTCATTTTGTGACAAGACATTGTTGGGGGTTTGTGCAATCATCAAGGTCACATCTTTCAATCCTCCCCCTCAACGGACTTTCCTTTCTTTTGTTTTGACACTTCCTCATTTTGTCTTTCCCTTTACAAACCGCTTTCCTCCTTTTCGCCTTCGAGGATCTCTTTAGCGCTTTAAAGTATTCCTCTTCCCTCTTTTTGGCATCATCAAAGGAGAGAGGAACACTGAAACATCTTGTGGCAAGCGGGAAGTCGAGCTCTGCGATAGCCGAGTTCGCCTCGAGTCTGCTGCGGTGTATGCGGCACGAAATTCGGAGCGAGTAGCGTTGGACTCTGCGAAATTAGCTTCATTTCAGCCATGACAAGGCTGAATTTTCTATCCATGTTTTCTTCCATACGATGGAGATCACTCTTGTTTTTCTCACGCAGCAGACTTTATCTCGGCGAGTGTGAGCTTCATGCATGTGCTCAATGTGTTCTCTCAATTTCGTTTTTGCATCAAAGCATTCTCGGCTCTCCATACCAAAGCAGACTTGTTGAACAATGTCCTAAAGTATCTAACTTGTTCCACACGCATTGTTTTCTTTGTTGCCACCATTCCCCGATCGATCTGTTATGCCTCTCAAGTCAGCAGTAAGGTTGGCATCTCTGTTGTCCGATCGCATGTCCATAGAGGCCTGGTGCCTCTCCATCCATTCAATTTTAGCAAATAATGCCTTGAACACCTCCCGAACTTGATTGTTTCTTCCAAGTTGCTAATGGCCATGCGGCGTCAAAGTCATAGTCACCGAACGATGGTACCGGACGGAATGACAGGAGCGGGTGTGGAAGCGTGCGAGCTCGTTTCTCGACTCTTCGGGAGGTCGGGTACCTCCGGGGAGAAAGGAAATGATTCTACAAAGGAATCATCACGGCCAATCGGGATTTGTTCAATGATGAGAGGTGCGCGTGAAGTTCCTTTTTTGAGTCGAACTGCTGCGGCCTTGAGGAGCCTGCGGTGGACTCTATTTGATTTGGGGTCTTTTGTGAAGTGGACCCGACTTGTTTGAGCCTCGGTTGTCTCAACGCCTTCGTTGGTCTGTTTGGTTTCTCCAATTGAGTGGACTGGTCTCGGCCATATCGAGCGCGTCATCGGACGATGATGAGATTTCCATTGGTGGCTCATCATCAAAATTGAAAGTTTGACGAGTAGTCTTGAGATCGACTTGCTCGTCTTTGCCGGGAACATCCGTGAGTCTTTTGGATGCATTACGGGGATGACTCGACTTCTTCGTCGCCTTCCGATCCCGAAATGTTACATCGGGATTATCCTGGGAATCATGAAGCGCGCTTATCTCCTTTTCGAGATGGATCAATGATAGCAGGAGGATGTTCTCTACGTCGGCCTTCTTTACCCCGGAAGTCTCAACCTCCCGTGGGCCTTCGTTACCTCCTGCGCAGTCTCAACCGCAATGAGGCCTGGACCTCCCTTTCGACAAAATGACACTATCTTAGGGTCTTTCGTGGTGGCATCCATTGGAGTCTCAACCCCATGGATTGCACTTTCATCGCCCAGTGTTAACTCCCGGGGTTGTTCCTTCCTCGTGCCTCGACCGCATCGCAGCGTCATTAGCCTTCAGAGAGCGGTTGGCACCTCGGTGAGATAGTCTCAATCGCCTCGAGCTTCGTTGATGACAACTTGATGTGTACTTTGTGGTTGTTCCTTCTCCACTTCGCCTCCTAGATTCGTCGTGGAGTCATCTGCAGCCTTTCTCCGACCTTGCCGCTGCTGCGGTGGGAGTTTCCCCACCGGTGGCGCACGGTTGAGTGACTTGGAATGGGGTCACTCGTCTCCAAACTCCCGGTTGTATCTACCGAGTGTTCGATCGTTGGGGCAGGTGGTAAGACACCTTTATTAGGGGTTGGCTCAACCGGGGTCCCCACTAACCTGATTTCATCGCCAATTCCCTTAATTCCTTCTTCCGAGTGAGTGGGAAGTGGTGGCAAAGAACAACGGTGGCGATTTCTTTGAACCACTCCCATTGGATCAATTTCATTTGTGTTTTGGAGGACTCTCCTGGTCCCTCCATCAATCTTTTCTCGTGAAGGATTATGGATTCGTGCAATGCTTGCTGCATTTGCATTTGCACTTCTTCTCCGGGCGGCAAAGCAGAGTCAGGATCCTCATCATCATCGGATAAGACATCAAGGAGATGATGTGTGTGTTCCGCGGGTGTGCGGTGATAGGCGATCTTTGGCCTTCTCACGTGCCTCGCCTTCCTCTCCTCGCTCCTTTCCTTTCCTTTTCTTTGTCCTTGAAGATCCGCAAGATATTTGTGCGATTTTCTTCATCCAAGTCTTGGACCACGTAGTCACTCCAAGGAAGTTTAGCAGTTCCTCTTCCTCTTCTATAAATTCAGGCCGTTGGAACTATTCCTTGATCGACTTAATTTCCACTTCCTCCACTCTCATGCAGACGATTTTGGATGTCTAGGTAAAGTGGGGATAGGATCATCACATCACTATCGCTCTATCGCCTTTTTTCTTTGTGTCTCGATGTGCAACTACAGTTTGTGTCTTGATTTGCCTCGATGATCGCCTTCAAAGCAAACTTAGTTGTTTCATCAATTATATCCGGGGACTCTACTTCTCCAGCAGTCTCAGATGTCTGCTGCTCCGGTGAGTGGTCGACTCGCCCGGTTTCTCAAGCTCGGAGTGCTTGATGATTCTTCTTCGCCTCCTAGTTTGTACGGAGGAATTTTGGTTCGAGAGAGTTTCTTCGAGTCTTGGGCGGCGGGGGCGTCTTTGGTTTTTCTTTTCGAGGAGCTGGCCGTCTTGGCTTATCGTTCTCCTCTTTTTGACGATCGGAGAAGGTATTTGAGAGTCCTTCTCGACCGCCTTCGGGAGAGGCGGGAGACACGGCCGGCGGGTGTGACTCGGCTGCAGGGGCGGGAGAGCTGGTTTGTTTTTCTTTTTGCTTTGCAGAGCAAGATCTTCTTTACTTGCAGGGGCAGCTTTTCTTCTTTTGGTGGAGAGGAAACAAGAAAGATATCTTCAGGGTCGGTGATTCCCCTCACTCGTGTCGCCTCTCTTGGCGTGGGCTCTCTTCGTGCGCCAGAGAGGTTTGATCGAACATCCTCTTGTTCACATGGAACGCCTTTCCATGTCTAAGAGGGACTCCTTTCACCTCCATCCCGGCCGATCACGAGGCCATATCCTAGGGATCCTCCAAATGCACCATCTTCCTTGAAGGATTTGTTCCTACTACATTTTGGCAGTCTGTTAGACAAACAAACTCGGCCCTTTATTTATTTTCTTTTCTTCAATGATTGCAGCCATTACGATCAACTTTGCTTTTGGTTGGTCATTGGTCAAAGCCGCCAAATTTGATGTCTATGCATTTGGCAACTATGTCCAACAGTTTGTGGTAATCCTCCTTGACCTCTCTTGTTTCTTTGTGTAAACTATTTTATCAAAGATAGTCGGGCTTGGCTATTTCCTTCCAAGCAAAGGCCAGGTTTACATCAAAGATCGTTGATTTTCGATGCTCCTTCCGTCGGTAGTGGCGGTGTTCACCAAATCCTTGGCGAGAGATGGTGAACTTCTTTCCGTGAGCAGATGACTTTATCCCTTCATCGTGAATCTCGGCGTTCATGTAGAACTGTGTGACCTCCTCCACATAGGTCATCGGATATTCCAACGTTAGAAACGATTTCAGCCCAGACGTTTCCAATTTCTCAGCAATTTTCTTCACTAAGGTGTCGTCGGACCCCTGTTTCACCATGCCGTCGAAATCCACAGTAGACCCGGTGTGGATTTGCTTTCCTAACTTGACAAAATCATAGGTTGGTGCCATTTTTCAGGATTTCACCGAAGAAAACTTAGAGGTTGATTTGAAGATAGATAGGGTTTTGAGAGAGTTTTGCCTTTGCTTCTGAGAGAAATGAACAGTTTTGGTAATATGAGAGAGAGAAGAAAGGAAAGCTTAAGTATGGTTTATGAAAGGATGTGCGGGTGGTTTTTGAAATGTGATCGAAATCAACGGCTTAGATTTTGCACGCCTATTTAGCATTTAATGTCTCGTATTTAATGCGGCAGCATTTATATCCAATCATAAGCTTGGTGTGCGGCTTTTGCCTGTACACATCATAATTATGCTGACGTAATTCTTAAAAACATTCCCGCTTAGTCAAAACGACTGCGTTTTTGTCACTTTGTTCATAAATGACTCAGCTTTTACCCTTAGCTGGTTTAACTCTTCTTCTCACTGTTCTCTTTGTGACTCAGCTGTCAGCTGACTTGGTATAGTTGTCTTTCCGATACGGCTGATGTATTAGATGTTTTGTGAGTTCAACTCTTTTTCCCTTTATGTGTTCCATTTCTTTTCTTTGATTCTTCGTGTCGAGTGTCACCACTCAATTAACCCTAACTCATGCTTGAGTTCTTCAAATCTTGACTCACATAATGGTTTTATGAAGATGTCACCAATTGTTTATCGGTTGAGATATATTCCAAGATGATGTCCTTCTTTTCAACATGATCTCTTATGAAGTGATATCCGACATCGATATGCTTTGTTCTTGAGTGCAACACAGATTTTGAGTGATTGCAATTGCATTTGTGTTATCACACATGATTGGAATTTCTTTTCCTCAACCTCATAGTCTCTCATTTCTTTGTCTCATCCATAGGATTTGGGCACTTGACTTTCCGCAGCCTATGTATTCAGCTTCATTTGTAGAGGTGGCTATTGAATTTTGCTTCTTGCTAAACCAGAAATCACCTGTTTCCTAGCATTTGACATGTGCCCGAGGTGCTCTTCTGTCAACTCTACATCCAAAGATAGTCGAGTCCGAATAGCTAATTA
This sequence comes from Rehmannia glutinosa, assembly GCA_016081115.2. Taxonomy (NCBI): domain Eukaryota; kingdom Viridiplantae; phylum Streptophyta; class Magnoliopsida; order Lamiales; family Orobanchaceae; genus Rehmannia; species Rehmannia glutinosa. The sequence goes on along the minus strand of CM071935.1, from coordinate 14,973,201 downwards.
GCTTGAATCCACCTTCCTTTGGATACCATAAGCCAACTTCTTGGCTTCCTTTCAAGTATCTCAATATTCTCTTAGCATTGCTTTGTCATATGGCTCTCTTTTGGAGTGATTGAAATCTTGCACATACACCTACAAAGAAAGGTGATGTCCGCCGCTTCTTTGTGAGATAGAGCAATGATCCAATAAGTGCTCAGATATCTTGTTTGATCTACTGAGGCTTGCCATCCGCATCCATGTCCATTTTGGTGATGTATTCATTGGTATTTTCACATAAGACTTCTCCTCCATACCAAATTTCTTCATTAAATCTCGGTGTATTTTGTTTGACTTATGAAGGTTCCATCCTTCAGTTGTTTCACTTGGAGTCCAAGGAAGAATCTCAGCTCTCCCATCATGCTCATTTCAAATTTACTTTGCATGAGGTTTGAAAATTTTTCACATAGCTCTTTGTTTGTGGATCCAAAGATGATGTCATCCACATATATTTGAACAAGCAAAGATATACTCTTTTTGTCTTGAATTCTGAAAAGTGTTCTATCTACTTTTCCTTTTGTGAATCCATTCTCGGTTAGGAATTGTGACAAAGTGTCATACCATGCCGGGTGCTGTTTCATCCATACAGAGCTTTCTTGAGTTTGTATACCTTATCTCCAAGAGTCTTCTGCTCAAATCCTCGGAGGTTGTTCAACATACACTTCTTCTTCCAATAAACCATTTAGGAATGCGCTTTTTACATCCATCGATATACTGAAAGAAAATTCTTGTGAGTCTGCATAGGCAAGAAACATCCTTGTAGCTTCCAATCTTGCTACAGAGCAAATGTTTCATCAAAATCTATTCCTTCTTCTTGGCAATATCCTTTGGCTACTAGTCTTGCTTTGTTTCTTACCACGTAACCTTCCTCGTTCATCTTGTTTCGAACACCCATTTAGTACCAATAACGTTTTGATGGGTGGGTCTTTGAACTAATTCCCATACTTTATTTCTTTCAAACCGATTGACTCTTCTTGCATAGCTTGAATCCAATGTGTGTCATCCAATGCTTGTGACACATCTTTGGGCTCTATTTGCGAGATAAAGCATGTGAACATAGCTTCTTGTTGAGTTCGGATCTTGTTTTGACATCTTCTCTTATATCTCCAATGACAAGTTCTCGGTGGATGGTCTCTTAGCCATCTTACATCAAGGTTGGAGTAAGTTGGGCTGGATTGATCGTCTAGCGATTGTGTTGCTTTGATCGAGCTCTCTCTCGTAGTCACTTAGCCGCAAATTTTCCAATTGTTTTTGAGATTGACTATCTCATCTTCTTACGAGTTTATAATTCCGGCTTGACTTCAAAGATAGGGACTCTTACGTATGGTTGGATGATTCAAACTTATCGGTGACTCTTCAATGTCTTCTCCATTTACATTTGGCTCATCGAATACCACATGAATGGATTCTTCGCAACCATAGTCCTTTTGTTGAGTACTCTATAGGCTTTGCTTTCAAATTTGAGTATCCTAAGAAGATACCTTCATCGCCTTTAGCATCGAAGGCCTTTAGATTGTCTTTGCCATTGTTGTGGATGAAGCATTTGCATCCAAATATTCTAAAATATGCAACATTTGGTTTTCTTCCAGTCCAAATCTCATAGGGAGTCTTTGTCATTTGTCTTTTATCATACATCTATTTTGAGTGTAGCAGTGTGTTGATTGCTTGACAAAATCTTTTTGGTAACCCCGCTTCGACTAACTAACATGGTCCTTGCCGCTTCTTTGAGAGTTCTATTCTTCTTTTCGCAACTCCATTTTTTGTGGAGTTCTTTGTCAGCAGATAGTTCATGACCAATACCATTTTCAATACAATCATCGAGTTATTATTCCATTGACAAACTCGGCCTTCTCTGCCTACGGTCTTATTTTGATAATGGTTTGGCTCTTCTCATTTTGAATCCTCTTTATCATTTGTGGTAGTTTCTATAGAGTTTCTTTCTTCTTACACATGAATATTGTCCATGTATATCTTGAGTAGTCATCTACTACCACCAAGGTGTATTTCTTTCCACTTATGCTATTTGGTTCCTTTGGGCCAAATAGATTCATATGTAGCAGATGCAATATTCTTGTTGAAGATGGGCATGTTTTTTCTTTGAATGATGATTTGATTTGTTTTCCTTCGACATGTGTCACATATACTCTCCTTTCTCGTATAATCGAGTCTGGAAGTCCTTCCACAAGACTACTTCGGCAAGCTTGTTAATCGTTTTGAAATTCGGGTGACTCGGCTTTTTGTGCCACCCAACTTGATTGATTGTGCTTTTTCTAGTAGACAGTCTTGGGTGTAGCGGTTGACCAATCTACTACATACATGTTCTTTTGTCCGCATCCTTGCAACACAACTTCATTCGATTCACCTCCTTGATTTGGCATATACCCATGTTAAATCCAACATTATAGCCCTTGTCACGAGTTGATGATGCTTAGCAAGTTGAAGTTGAGTCCTTCAACATATGCAACATCTGTGATTTCTAATCCATTCCTCTTGATGGATCCAATGCCTCTTATTTCACCTGGAGCTTCATTTCCTCCAAATATGACTTTTGCTCCTTTAACTTCCTTGAATTTTGACAGGTTTTTCTTATTTCCTGTCATATGTCCGGAAACGACCACTATCCATATACCAGGTTCCTTGGCACTCATTTGTTCCTTGAACCCGCAATCAAGGAAATTAAGTTTTAGGTACCCATACTTATGCGGGTCCTGAGGGGTTAGAATTGTAAGATGATCCAACCAACTTATAGCCAAATGATTTGACTCTAAGGGGTTGCCATCTATCAGTGCCATAATCATAATTAATCTTGGCAAATTGCTTGGGGATTCTAGGTTCATACAACTGTCTCTTTTGTTTGTATGCCTGTATATGTGTTTTGGCAATCGCCTTCTTTGGGTAATTGTGGTGTTTCTGAGTGTAGTGCCTAGGTGCATATGTGTGCTGATGAAAGCTCTTATACTTTTGGAATGGCCTTTGTTGAGTTCTAGGCCTTCTCCATTTGGGCTTATATTCCATAAGTCTATGCTGATAGTTCACATCATTCCAATCAGCTTGGCTTGGATATTTTCTACCATTCCCATCATATGTATTTCTTTTATAGATTTTCTGGGGTTTTTGGTAGCTCGCTTCTTCTTTACGTATTTTCTATTTGGAGTTTCTTTGAGGAACTCGATGAATCTCTTCTCATTTTGTCCTTTCAAGTAAGCACTCAACGGGTTGTTTTCTTTTCCTTTATAACCAAGGCGCAGTTTGCTTGTAATTGTGCTTTGGAGTGAATGTGTGTGCACCCTTTGGAGTTTTGGATTTTTAGACTCTTCATTGCTTGAAGATCCTTTTTCCAAAATTACTTTTGGAGTTTGACATAGCACAGAGGAATTAAATCCTAAGCCTGTCTTGTCTCCACATTCCCTTTGACTCATAATAAGATCATCCAATGATTTAGATGACTTAGTGAATGAGGCAATCACATTTTTGAGGTCATTCTCCCTCTTTTCTATGGGCAATTTCGCTATTAGCTTGGTTTTTTAGCCTTTAAACTTTTATTCTCATCGCTATTTGACTTAGAGTACTCGGCTCCTTAGTCATTGTGAGTTTTTGGCTCTTGAGTAGGTTGTTTTCCTCATTTAGTAGTGTGTGTGAGGATTTAATGTGTTCAAAATCTTTCATCATTTTGCCTAATGAGTCATAAAGATCAGTGGGTGATGAGGTGTGTGTGTCATCACTATCACTAGAATACGAGTTTGATGAGTTGTAGTTTACCTCATCTTCTTGGTCGGGTTGATCTTGTTCCTTGGCCATCAAACAGATCGGGCTTCTTCTTCGAGTCACTTGAGTAGTCGGCTTCACGCTCTCTCAATCATTTGTCTCTCTTGACTTGGTTGTCTCGTGATCTCTGCAGACCATCATTGCTTTTTTTTCTTTTCTTGTCTTCTTTCTCAAAGACCTTTCTTTCTTCTTCATTCTTGTATTTGTTGACTACAGGATATGGGTAGTCAATGGCATAGTGACCTGGTTGCCTACGGTTCAAAGATAGGTATTCAACCTTTTGATCATCTCTTTCCATTCTTGGATTGTCGCCCTTTGATATTGACTTTTTGATGATCTGTTCTCTTGGTTGGCCTATCTTCCTTGACTTGGAGGAGCCGAGTGTCTTCTCGGAGGATTCGCCCTTGCCTCTCTTGTAGTTCTTATTGAAAAACTTGTTGAACCTTTTTACTAGTAGGGCTATTTTTTTCGGGTCAATGACTTCTTTGACCTCTGCTCTCTTCCCATCTTTAACAATTAGAGCAATTGTTTTGGGTATAGTTGTCTCTTCTCGGTCTTTTCTTCTCGGCTCAAACTCGTAGGCTTTGAGGTCCGAGAATAGTTCATGGTTGGATGTCTTTGATAGGTCCATGGAATGTCTTAGTGCCATGACTTTCATTTCCCATTCAGTGGAAGACTTTTTAGGATCTTCATACACATTTCTTCGTGTATATTCCTTTCCAAGTGCGAGATAGCTCGTTGGTGATTTACGTGAACCGAGCATCCAGTTGATCCAGGTTTTCTCCCGAGATCATTTTGAAGTTCTCAAATTTCAGACAACCACCGATAATTTGTTTTCTTTGATTTGCTCGAGCCTTCACAAATCAATGTTAGCTTGTCCTAGATTTCTTTAGCCGTTTTGCATGATTTGACTTTATTGAACATGGCTTTGTCAAGGTTTTGTAAAGGATGTCCTTGGCTACATTGTCCAGGTTGTATCTTTTTCTGTCATCATTTGTCCATTCAGTTCTTGGTTTTTCAACCATGGTGGTCCGGGAGCAACATCCTCTTCACCTTCACCGCAGACTCTTCTTTGTTTGTGTTCACCTTTAAGATTTGCGGTGGCCCATCCTATATCACTATCCACATCTCATCATATAATCCGATAGATGAGCCTGCAATCAAATTTTTCAATCATAAAATTCTTCAATTGTGAACATAGGGATGCGTGTCAAATTTGCTTCCATGATAATAATTTTTAATGATAAAAAGAGTTTTGAAAGTTTAAGTACTAAAGCAGACTTTGAAAAGTTTGGAGATCTAGTTCAAGTAACGGTGCGGAAGGCTAAATGAACCAACCGCTCGATACCACTTGTAGGTCCCAAGGGGTGTAAGTGTAAGGTTTAGAAGGGGGTTGAATAAACCTTACCAAAATTTTTGATTTAGTCCTTTTAAATATTCGAGTTGATACTACTGTTGTATCCCTGGTGGATGACCAATTTAGTTAATCAGTAGAGTTAGTCTCTCTCAACAGACTCAACCGAGCTGTTGATGGAATAACTCGGATGTTAAGTCTAAATTAACTCAACGTGGTTTGTTTTTTGAGAAGACTTAACACCCTTAAGTTTGGTTGAGTAGAGATATAGAGCTTGATTTAGTACTTAGAGATTATCTAATGGATAGCAAATATGTCAGCAGAATTAAACGGATATGATGCAAGAATTAAAGTCTTTGAAATGTAAATGACACAATAAGATTTTTATAGAGGTTCGAAGATGGGGTAATTCTTCTACTCCTCTCTTCTCCAACTCTGGAGGAATCCACTAGGTATTGATCGGTATACAAAGTGGTAGCAGTCCGGATACAAGTCTTGATCACACGGTGACTTGATCCTTTGGGACTCATCGGAGATGCCTTGATCACTCAAGTGGCTTCTCGTACGACTCGGCTTCTTCACGGGGTAGTTGCCTTTGCTACTACAGACCCACTTGCTCAAGCTCTTTGGATTTGATCACGAAGCCCTCCAAAAGCTCAAGGCTTGGTTCGACCTTGAACCTTCCTACAATCCTTCGTGGAATGTAGACCCCTTGATTCTTGATAATTTCCTCTTCAACCGATTGAAGTTATATTTCCTTCACAAGTGAGTGTTGGATTGATGTTCTTCGTAGTGTAGCTTGACGATTGAGCGTTTAATAACTTGAGAATATTTCGGAGTTCTGATTCGATAATTGCTTGAATGTTTGTGGTTACGGTCTTGTCCTCTCGAGTTATTCCTCGGCCTTTTATAGTGATCTTTCAAAAATCGCCCGTTGAAGAGATATGCTTATTTTTGAAAGTCACTTGTGGTCGTTGGCTTGTCTTGTTGCGATCCTTGGAATTGCCATTTCCTCGTATGAATTGTTCTTCACCTTTTCGAGTTCGACACGGTGTAGTGCTTCCCATTGGTTTATTCCTTTGCACGCTTCGGGGACCGAGCACTTCGAGAAAGGTAGCATGGAGATATTACTTGTTTAGGTAATTCTCTTGATTTACGTGCAACGGATCTTTTGATTATCTCGACTGATTGCATTTCCTTGCTTTCCCCAGGTGACTTAGAGTCGACTTCCAATCATTGGATGACTTTCCGTCACTTCAACTTGAGACTTGGCTTTTCTTGAGTTGACTTGATCGATACTCCACTCACCGCATCTCATTTGCTCCTTGATAGAGTTCCGTCTTCTCTTCTTTGCCATACTCGGTTGTCTTTGGCAATGAGTCTTCCTTCTAGTCTCCAATTGTCTTCTTGCATGTTTGGGCATAGCGACTTAACTCGGCTTGACCAAATTTTATTTGTTACAATGCGGTTTAAAAAAATTGGGGTGCCAACTTCCTATTCTAAGTTTTACATGGCATTCATCAAAATCTAAACAATAAATTTCCCAACAAATACCATGTTCAATGAGATGACAATCATCACTTTCCAATATCAACCCAGCAACATATGGACATCAAGGTTTCCATAATACATCCATCAAGATACAAGAATCGTATTTAGTATCAATAAGACAGGAAATACTATGTTCATGCATTGTAGTTGCAGATGGATTTTCACTTATCTTTCACCGTTTGATATGCTATTGAAAGTTAGCTAATTGTCTTTCTCCCTTAATATTTGTGTGTGGAAAAACCTATAAAAATATAGGGTATCAATTACTATATTCAAATGAAAAGGCCCATTTTGTTAAATTCCTTAACAGATGCTCGGGTTTGACTCGATTAGTAAAACATTAACATAATATGTGTAAAAATATCAATACACTCGAGCTCGATTTATGTTCAGCTCGACTAAAGCTCTTTTAAGCTTGACTCGATTAATAATCAAACCAAGCTTAAACACAATTTTTGAAGCTCGATAAAAATTCAACCAAGCTTCAACAATACAATTTTTGGTTTGACACGATTCTTTTACACCCCTAGTTGTGGTTTGGCCTAGACTATATTTATATATAGAGAGAGATTTGTTCAAATGAGACAAATTTCCTAGGGTGAGACAGTTCGGACTAATCTTAGTCATTGATTGAAATTTTTGGATGAGTGATTTTTCCATTTTTTAAATGCTTTTAATTAAGGGTATTACAGGAATTTTGCAAGTTGGCAGGTTATTTTTGGAGAGTCATTTGACCTTTTGAAACCGTATTTTATGGGGGTGTAGTTGTAACTGCCTTATTTAATGGCACGGTTTTTGGGATAGTTTTTGAAGAAAAAATTTATTTTTTTGGGATCCAGCATAGTTAGTGTTTTTATGCTGCTTATATTGCTATTAGATAATTATAATTAGTTGTTTTTTGTTGCATTATTTTATGACATACATTGGTGATAAGTAAAAACCATGAGGGCGGGTGAGGAGTAAGTATAGTTAGTCTTCGTTTGATGCTTAGATAGATCTTAGACAATGCATATTTAATTATTGTTGCATAGTTTTATGACACTTATTGCATATGTGGATATATTGTGATGCATATTTAGTTTATACACATTGCATGGATAGCTTCTAGACAATGCATAATTAGTTGATTTTTGTTGCATAGTGTGTGACACTTTGCGTAGTTGGGTATAATGTACTGCATATTTTTAATTTTTTACACTTGATTGATAGATTCCAGACGATGCATCGTTAGTTGATTTTTGGTGCATAGTTTTCATCTATGCAACATCATATAGTTATTTATGTAGTGTATTAAGTTTGATTTTTACCAACAAATTAGGTATCCTAGACTTAGAAATTATGCTGTTTTTTCGTAAATTGAGTCAAAATTATTGTTGAAATTGTATATTGAGTTGCAATAGATATGAAGGTATCAAAGGAATCAAGAAATGGATGAAAAATGATGAAAAATGAGCCACACCTGTGAAAGAATGGAAGAAAAATCAGAAGAAACGGTACCAGAAAGTGTACCACGGTACAACACAATCATGTACTGTGGTTCAGGATGGTGTATCGCAGTACCCCATCAATTTAGCCTCCCATACCGTGATATGGATGATGTATACCGCGGTACACAGTAATTTTTACTGTGTGCCGCGTTGAACACGTTTGTGTTGTGTTTTAACCCCAATTTCACCTGTTCTCGACCAAGATACATTCAACGCCTATTGCGGTACCTATTAAACATCCTTCAGCAATAATTCAACTTTATACAACAAAAAATCACTAAAAACCTTTCTTTACATTAAACAAAGCTCAATCAGCCGAAAAATAAGAACAAAACACCGAAGTAAACATCAAAAGAACAAATAAAGGAAAACATCTGATGATGGACAACAAAGAACCCATTTTGACAGCAAACTCTTATCTATTGGAAAAAAGAAAATGTTATGCTATAAATAGGTCTAATTGAGCAGTTGGAATGAGACACCGGGAGATATGGAGAAGGGAAAAATAGTGGGGAGAGATCCTTCAATGCATGATAGATCAAAAGCTACCTTTAAAACCTTAGGCAAGTGCACCTATTATTTTATAGTATAGATTATTGAGTACCAAGTGTCATTCCCACGAGGATTGTAAGTACTAGTAATTACCGTCCTTTTGTTATCTAATCTAGCAATTTTTTGATATTTTGATTAATAAGGAAAATAAAGAATCTAAAGTAATAAATTACAATTTGTAAAAATGAGGAAAATTTGTAAAATAAGGGATCAAGAGACACAAATATGTTTGAATGTAGATCCTTCTAGAATGTTTTTGTGATTTAACAAGTTAAAAACACAACCATAAGCCCTTAAGCAAAAACCATCCTCTTTTAATAAAATCTCATGTTTTGTGGACCATAGAAATTCCCAAATTAAGTTAAACCCTTTCTCAAGGTGAAAAAATCATAATCTCAAGTTGATTAACTGAAATCTCTTTCTAGTTAAAACCCCCAAGATTGCATTATAACGATTTGTGAATTCCCATATTAGGTTTGACCCTAATCCAGAAGATTTATGTCGTCATATATCTAGGATTGCATGCAACTTTTTTCACTTATATAAGTTCTTTCTCACCATAAATCTCTCGATTACCCGATGAGGAATATATATCAAATCAATATACCGGAAATATTAACTCGAATTGTAGGTCCCAATGGGTGTGAGTAAGGTTTAGAAGGGGGGTTGTATAAATCCTACCAACTTTTAGATTTTAGTCCTTTTAAAACTATTACAGAGTTAACTCAAACAGTTGTGTCCTTGATGGACAGCTAAATTGGTTATTCAGCTGAGTTAGCCACTCAACAGACTCGATAGAGTTGTTGATAGAACAACTCGGTTGTTTAACCTGAACTTTAACTTGGTTGTATTGGTTTTATCAGCGGAAGACTTAACACCCATTGAATTGTTTTAAGCTTGTTTTTAACACTTGATTTTAGCACTTGGTTATTAATCAGTTGGATAGCAAATATGAGTTTATCAGCAGATATGATGTAAGTATGCAGAAATATAAATGTGCTGAAAAATAAATGATAGTTAATTTTTATAGAGGTTCGAAGATGGGATAATTCTTCCAATCCTCTCTTCTCCAACTCCTGGAGGAATCCACTAAGTAACAGATCAGTTTACAAAGCGGTGAACAGTCTAGAGACAGCCTTGGTCACACAGCTGGCTTCTCTTGCGACTCAGCTTCTTCATAGGGCAGCTGCCTTGTTACTTCAGCTCACTTTCTCAAGCTCTTGGATTTGATCACGAAGCCCTCCAATAACTTGATACTGGTTCGACCTTGAACCCTCCTACAATCCTCCTTGGAAAGTAGACCCCTTTTGATTCTTCAAAAGTTTCCTCTTCAACAGATTTGAAGTTTGTCTTTCCTTTACAGCTTGTGTTGGATCGATTTCCTTCGAGTTTCAGGCTTGAGGATTTGCTTGAATATGCTTGAGAAAATTTCAGGTTAATAGCTGGAATAATGCTTGCTTGTTCGTGGTTCAGGTAACCTTTTCTCAATGAGTTTCCTCAGCCTTTTATAGTGAACTTTTGGAATTTTGCAAGTTGAAGAGATAGGCTAATTTCAAAAGTCATTTGTGTTCATTGGCTTGTCTTATTAGAGTCCTTGATGTTGACATTTTCTCGTATTTAATGTCTTGCAGCATTGCAGCGTTTCTAACACTTGGTGCAGTGCTTCCCATTGGTTTGTTCCTTTTGCACACAACTGGAACTAACACTTGATCTCTGACAACTTTAACATGTTACCATTCTGAGTAACATTCTTGACTTTCATCAACGGATCTCGTTCGATTTATTGTCTTGACTTGGCTGCAGTCTTTTATTCCCCAGGTGACTTGAGTTAACTTCCAATCTTTGGATGACTCATCTGTCACTTCAACTTGAGACTTGGCTTCTTGAGTTGACTTGACTGACTCTTCACATAGCTGATTCACAGTTGATACACCTTCAGTCGAGTTCTTGACTTTCCTTCTTTGCCATACTCAGGTGTGTTGCAGCGGATTCTTCACTTGATCTTGATTGACTTCTTGTATTTCTTGGCGTAGCTAACTTGACTCAGCTTTTCCAGCCCTATCTATTACAATGCAAATTACAAGGAAAATGGGGTGCCAACTTTCTAGTTTAAGTTTTACATGGTATCATCAAAATCTACAAAATAAATTTCCTAACAATTTTCCCCTTTTTGATGATGCCAAAACTTAAAAACATTCAACAAAATATAAACAACAAAGATACATACAGACAATGCAGTAACAAAGAATGTATGCTTGATGTAGATCGTTTTATTGATCATAGCATTCTTGTCCTTTACATAGTTGTTTACATTTGGTATCATAGCATTCTTTATCAAAGCAAAACACATGTCTATGCTAAGATACAAGAGTACATACAAAGTGAAATATTACAAGGAAAATCACTAGGTATTACATATGACTTACAAAAATGTATTTACATAAGTAATATACATGAAGGGATTCGCAGCAGCACTTCAACGCCTTCGTTGCCTCCTTCTTTCTTCTTCAGCTCTTTCGAAGTCATCAACTCTTTTTCTTTTTCTTTCTTCTTCTTCTTCAGGTCTCTTCTTCTTTTCATAAGCTCATTTAGAAGCATCATCCCTTCGCTTCCTCTCAAGCCATTGTTGTGTTTGTCTTTGGTTCTCCTCTTCTTGTCTTCTTACTGCTTCTGCGTTCTTTCTTGCCACTTCCAGATTGGCCACTTCATCATACCCAGCCCAGTAGATCCTCTCTTTCTTTCTAGGGTCTACATATTCTATATTATTGGGTTGTGGTCGAGGTCGGGAACCTCTTCCACCACCACTTCTTCCTCTTCCTATGGGTGTCTACTGCACAAGAGTCTTCTGCTTACGAGATGAGTGACTGCTGGAAGTCTTCTGCTTTTCAGCTTCTTCACACAATGTAAGACCTTTCTCCCAGTACGATCCCAGGCTTGGGCTAGTGACATTCCTTGGAAATAGCCTTCAGATTCGAGCGTTTTGAATTCTTCAACTGATCTGGGCTCATATCCATTGTCAGGGTCAGCATCTTGATCCTTCCTGTTTGGAATACCACCATCTTGTTTCAAAGATTTTCGAACGCAGGCATCCCGCTTTTTAGAAAACTCCTCAATTCTCGCTTTAATAATTTTTCTTTTCTCCGACATTGCACGCAGTGAGTGCTCAATGGGTAGGGTTCTGGGAGTTTTCTCGGGATGGAGGCAGTAATTTGACCCTGCTGAGGGGTTTCAGCTATCATTAAAGTAAGATCTTCCGAACTTTCCCTCTCAGCTGCAATCTTCTCAGCTATAGTTTCATTCAGCTTTTCTTCTTTTAATTTTCTTAGGGAATCCTCTTCCCCCTTTTTGGCATCATCAAAGGAAAGAGGGACCCCAGGGAACATGTCTGCGAGCATGAAGTTGAGTCTGCTTAGAGCTGAATTTTGTTTGGAGTCAGTTGTTGCATAAGCTGCTCAAAATTCTGAGCGAGTTGCCTTGGACTCGGCCGCCATCAACTTCATTTTAGCCATAAGTAGGCTGAATTTGTCATTCATTGTGTTCTCAAGGCGCATAATTTCTTTTCTCTGGAATTCTTGCAGCAGCTCCATTTCAGTCTTGTGAGACTCGTGTAGCCTTTCGATGTAAGCATGCATCCTTTGTTTGATATCAGCATTGTCAACCATCCAGACGAGCATTCTTCCATATAATGCTTTGAAATAACGAACTTGTTCGAGTCGCATGGCGATTCTTTGTTGAGACCATTCCCTGATCCGTACTACTATCCCTCTCAAGTCAACTGTGAGGGTAGCATCCCTGTTGTCCAGTCTTAAGTCGAGTGAGGCCTGATGTCTTTCAATCTTCTCAATCTCTTCACAGATTTTCTTGAAGACCTCACGAATCTCAGCTGTCTCACTTGATTCAGCTGCAGGCCACTCTTCATCAAAGTCAAAATCAGCTGGAACAATGGTGTCAGTGGGGATGATTGGATCTTCGCATACAGTGAATCTTCGTTGTTGAGCGGCGGTCTCTTCTTCTAACTCTGGTAGGATTTTTGTGGAAGGAAACATCTCCTGAAAGGCATCATCGCGCACGTATGGGATGGTTTGTGAGGTTTGTGCCTGCGATGACGGAGCTGGTGTAGTCATTTCGCTACTATTTGTGGAAGCTTTAAGCGATTGACTCGGTTTTAGTGGGTTTTGGATTGCTTTGCGATCGAGCCTCACTGCCGGTGTCTTAACAGCTTCGTCGGTCTCAGTTGATTTTTCTAAATGAAGTTATTGGTCCTCTGCTGCATCATCAGTGTCATCGGATGATGATGAGACCTGTGGGATTGGCTCATCATCGAAGTTAAATTTTGTATAAGTCGCTTTGTCACTTAGCTGGCTCTTAGTTTTGAGAACATCCTCAGCTGGGTCCGTAGGATTTGCAATCAGAGTGGACTCAACTTCATCTTCTGACCCCAAGAATGATACATCTAGGTTCTTTTGGGTGTCATGAAGTGCGCTTATCTACTTTTCTATTTCAGCGCTTTGAACTGGAGGAATGTTCTGTATCTCTTGACCCTTACCTAAGGAAGTCTCAATCTCCCTTAGGCCTTCAATACCTCCAGCAGACTCAACTGCTGCGAGGCCTTTAGTGTTCCCTTCGATAGTCTCAACTGTCTTAGGGTCTTCTACATTCCCTTCGGACGATCGCTTGTTTGTCTTAGGGTCTTCGACCATGGCATCCATAGGAGTCTCAACTCCTTGGATTGCACTTTCGCTGCCCAGAGTGTTAACTCCCAGGGCATCTCCATCCTGTGCCTCGACTTTAAGAATAGTGTCATTAGCCTTCAAAGTAGTTGACACTTCAGTTGGGACAGATTCAACTGTCCGAGCTTCATCAATGTCACTCTGCTGCGGTTCTTTTTCTGTTTCCACTTCACCTCCTTTCTGCAAGTTTGAGTCTTCCACAGCATTCTCCAACCCTGTTGTGGTGGAGAGAGTTTTCCCCTCAGCTAGCGCACCAGCTGAGTGACTAACAGTGGGTCACTCTGCTCCTGACTCGCTGCCTTTTCCTTTGAGTGCTCAGCCGCTGGGGCAGGTTGTAAAACACCTTCTTCAGGGGTTGGCTCAACTTGGGTGCCCAAAATACCAGTCTCATTGCCAGTGCCCTAGGATACATCCTCCGATTGTACAGGGGACGTGGTTGCAGCGACGACTGAGGCAATGTGATGTGCCACTCCCAGAGGATCGATCTGCAGGAGAGATTGAGACGACTCTCCTGGTCCTTCAAGAAATTGATGCTCTTGCATTTGCCTAGATTCCCTCAGAGCCTGCTGCATATCCGCCTTCTCTGCTACAACAGTGGGATCCTCATCACTGTCCGAGAATACATCGAGATGTGTATGTGTGTGATCGTGAGAACCAGTAAACTCACACATCTTGGCTTTCTTAAGTGTTTGTGCCTCCTCGGCTGCTTTTTCTTTTTCTTTCTCCCTGATGATGTGAAGAATATCCATGCAATTTTCTTCATCAAGGGCTGAAGATGTTAACTCAGAAATCGCAGCAATTCCTCTTCTTCATCAATGAACTCAGGGTGAGCGAACTGCACCCTTGAGTGATCAAGTTTCCATGCCCTCCACTCTCGTAGGCGTCGCTGGATGTCTGGATACAGTGGAGAGTACATGATTATATCTTCATCATCCTCGTCTTTTTGTCCTCTTTTTTCAGGAATTGAAGGCAAGAGACTCTGCTCCTCCTCGCCTCAAAGAAACATCGATGAGAGGTGGAGAGACAACTTTTTCAACTGTAGGTTCAAATGTCTCTGTTGCTCTACTTCTCTCAGTTGTCTGACGTGCAGTTGTGTCTTTGACAGGTCTCTGTTGATCGCCCTCAATAGACTTTGTGGATTCATCAATCACGGGAGATCGCTTCTTCCGAGTGTCGTGATCTCAACTCAACTTCGCGTTGGCTCGGTAGAAGATTCAGCATTCTTCTTCTCAAGTTCAGATCGCTTGAACAATTTTTACTTCCTCAGAGGAACTTCTGGTTCAACGTCCTCTGGTTCGTCAAAGGTGAAGGCTTTCTGAGTTTTCTTAGAGGCAGTTGCCTTTCTCGTCTTGGTAGTCCTCTTTTTCCTTATGGCTGGAGAAGGGATTTGAGGTTTCTTCTCAGCCTCTGCTGCAGGGGCAGGAGTCTCGGCGCGGGCGGGTGACTCACCGCACGGGCGGGGGACTGTTGCTGCAGGGCAGTGCATCCTTTTTCTTAGATGCAGGGGCAACCTTCTTCTTCTGAGCTGCAGGGGAAGCTTTCTTCTTTGGAGGAGGGGTAACACCTGTGTCTTCGGGGTCAGCTGATTCCCCCTCACTTGTATCTGTCCTCTTGGCATGGACTCTCTTCTGGGCACCTGAGAGGTTTGCCCTAAACATCTTTTTGTTCACATGGAAGGATTTGCCATGACGAAGAGCAATACCCTTCACTTCCAGCAGATGGCCAATCACAAGGCCATATCCGAGAGAACATCCAAATGAACCATCTTCCTTGAAGGTCTTGTTCAAAACATTCTGGCAGAGTCTGTTGTAGCCTGTAGACGAACTCAGCCCAGTTAACCTTTTTTCCCTACATGATCGTAGCCATGACGATCAGCTTAGTCTTTGTTGGGTTAGTGAATTTTTGTATTCATATGATAATTGAGGGAATATGGGGACATGGTGCAGTAAAATAAGGTGTTAAAGGTGTACGAAAGTGGTCAAAAAGCTTGGTTGGTGAGTTTTCCATAATTTCCACATGGAAAGGTTGCAGAAAAGTGCCCTGGACACGCCCATCTCGCCCAGCACGGCCAGACCGTGCTGTTTTATCACACAAGAAGCCAGGCCACCATGGCCGTGCTTCCCAACACGGCCATGTTGGAGAATACGGTCAGGCCGTGTCGGAGGCTGTTTTGTGCAATTTTTTTGAATTTTTTGCTCCCGGTTGAACACGGCCGTGTTGCCCAATACACCTGCCTGTGTTGGGCCAAAAAGGCCCCGAAATGACGTGCTTAGCTTGGGATTTCAAGTGTAGTATTTCGGTTTATTGATTACCACAATTAATACAACACCTTGAGGATCACCACAATCCTCTTACAACACCTTCAAGGAGATTACCACAATCTTCCTTCACCACCTTTGAAGAGTACCACACTCTTCAAACACCTATCACCTAGATCACCCAAGTGTATTCTTACCACAAGAATACTCACAAGGATGTCTTGTGTTGAATGATGGACAAAATTCAAGATTACAACTCTATAAAACCAATACAGAGATTGAGTGCAAGTGTAATCAAGAATCAAAAAGCCTAGACCTAAAAGATGTGGAAGTGAAAGTACTTAGGCTATTACAACAGAATGTAAAAATGAAAGCTTGAACAATTTGCAGATTTCTTGTTGTGTATTTTGCTTGTATGTGTTGTGTCTTGTGTCTTCAATTCATCCTCTATTTATAGGAGAGTCTTCACCAACATAGGCTCCTTCCTCTTCACTTTTGTCTACAAAAAGAGGATCACAAGATGTAGAAATATTGTACAAAATTGAAAAGCAAATCTTGCTGATAAGGATTGCAACGGTTGGAATTTTTGCTGTCAAAAATACCATAGGGCGACCGGTTGCCCTGTAATAAGATTTCGAACATTTTGAAAAAATAGTGCGATCCAGGTATGGGTCGAAGGGGGGGTCGACCGGTCGACAGGGGGTGCGACCGGTCGCCCAAGGGTGCGACCGGTCGACAGGGGGTGCGACCGGTCCCCCTACTCTAATTTTCAAGTCCAGTATGTTCTGTTTCGTTTTTTCTTTTCTTCAGGTATCGGTCGACGTTTTGGGCGACCGGTCGACCTCCAATTTGAAATGTTGTCCGATTTTTTTCAAAAATAAACTTCAAGAAATACTCCAAAAAATTAGTAAAAACATTTTAAATCACTTGGGAGTATTTGGACAACATTTATAAACATAGTTTTGGTGTAAAAACCAATTTAAACAAAACCATCAAAAGTGTTGTCCATTTTTATCGAAAAATAAATTCTAAGAAATACTCCAAAAATTAGCAAAAACATTTAAAATCATTTAGAAGTATTTGGACAACATTTATTAACATTGTTTTGGTATAAAAACACATTTAAACATAATCATCAAAATCTTGATAAAAATATTTATCTAACAAACTCCCCCTTTTTGATGATTACAAACCAAAACAATTTTAGGAAGTTGATTTTAAAACAAAACAAATTTTCCGGTCTAAAACATCAATCCATTATAAGCAAGATTCATCATAAGTACAATCACACAAGGATAGGAGCAAAGATTTTTCAAAATCATTTTTGCACAAGCTCCCCCTATCAATATGCATATCAAGAACAAGTATACAAGCAACAACTAAAAGCTTAAAGCTTAGCTTTTACAACTTAAGCTTGAATATCATGAGCTTATAAGCTCCCCCTGTCACAAACGCATCATTAGTCAAGTATAAAAGTCCATAATACATCACATGGACCAAGTGTAATCCATAGCTTTTGGCTTTTAAGAGCTTTAGCTTATAGCTTTTCTTGCGAGCTTATTTACGCTTCTTATGAGCGTTTTTCTTGTTTCTCCCCCTTTGGAATCATCAAAAATAATGTTAGCACGATAAAAACATCATACAATTATATCAAAGTGCGCAATTTTATAGATTTATCGAGCATATTGAGCATTTAAGCTTAAATTCCGAATAAAAGGGAAAAATTGCTCATTTGATTTGTAAAAACTCATTTGATTGATAAAACATGATCTCTATAAACTTATAAGACTTTTCAAATCAAGAGAATCATGTAGGTGATGAATTTTTCATTGAAACATTCTGTCGAACACTTGGCGTGCGTCTAATAAAACAAAAGAAATATAACGTCTTTGTGATTCGTTTAAGCCAAAAAAATTCATCACCAATTGCAATACAACAATATTCATACATTATCAATCATCATAAACATCATATTAATACAAGAATTTCAACAAGATATCAAGATACAAGCACATTCTCAAGGGTTCAACCCAATTGAGATTAAAAGGAGAAATTCTTACCATCTAATCGGTAAAGATGAACAATGATGATGATAATCGAGCCTCATGAAGTCCAAAATATAAAATGTATGCAATAAAACAAATTTGAAGTGAAATTTGTGTGAAAAATGTGAAGGGGACGAAAAATGGACAAAATAAGCCAAAAATGATTGTGACTGAGAACAGAAACGTATTTAACCAAATTTTCTCTCTGGTCGACCGGTTGGGGGCATAGGCGACCAGTCGACGTCATGGGCGACCGGTCGACCTTGCCCCAGTCAGACTAGTTTTTCATTCTGTTTTCCAAAATCCGAGGTTTGAACCAAAAATCCAATTTTTTGTCCCTAAGTTCTAAAAACGTGCAAAATGCAGTCTAGACCTCATTCAATATGCATTATACCTAACCGAGCTCGTATTGACACAAAAGTCTCGGAAGAGAGCGGTTTTGTAAAAATATCCGCTAATTGATCTTGAGATGGTGCAAAAGATATCTCAATTTTTCGTTTTGAAACACAATCCCTTAGAAAATGATGTTGAATCTCAATATGTTTAGTACGGTTATGATGAACCGGGTTTTGAGCAATATTTATAGCGGATATATTATCACAAAAGATAGGAACACTTTCAAAAGAACATTTATAATCCGCTAAAGTTTGTTTCATCTAAAGAAGTTGTGTACAACAAAATGCCGCGGAAATATATTCGGCTTCGGCCGTTGAAAGTGAAACACAATTTTGTTTCTTTGAAAACCAAGAAACTAGGCAATCACCTAGAAATTGACATGATCCGGAAGTACTTTTCCGATCATCAATATTTCCCCCATAATCCGAATCAGTATAACCTTTAAGAGAAAATTTTTCATTCTTTGGATAGAATTAACCATATTGAATAGTGCCTTTCAAATATCGAAAAATCCTTTTAACGGCACTCATATGAGATTCTTTTGGGATTGCTTTGAAAACGAGCACATAGGCATACGGCATGAAGAATGTCCGGTCTACTTGCGGTTAAATAAAGTAAACTATCAATCATACCTCGATACTTGGATTCATCAACCAGCTTGCCTTTTTCATCTTTGTCAATCTTGACGTTTGTTGCCATTGGGGTAGAGACGGTTATTCCTTCTTCAATGTCAAATTTCTTCAAAAGCTCTTTTGTATATTTTGATTGAGAAATATAAATTCCTTCTTGGCATTGCTTAATTTGAAGTCCAAGGAAGAAGTTGAGCTCTCCCATCATACTCATTTCAAATTCACCTTGCATTAACTTAGAAAATTTCTTGCACAAGGATTCATTAGTAGCACCAAAAATAATATCATCAACATAAATTTGCACTAATAAGCAATCTTGCTCTTTTTCAAAAACAAAGAGAGTAGTATCAACTTTACCTCTTGTAAAACCATTTTGCAAAAGAAAAGAGCTAAGTCTATCATACCATGCACGGGGTGCTTGTTTCAAACCATACAAGCATCATTAGGCCTAGAAAAATTTTCAAACCCCGGAGGTTGTTTTACATAGACTTCTTCTTGAATAATACCATTTAAAAATGCGGATTTTACATCCATTTGGTAAAGTTTGAAATTTTTAAAACAAGAATAGGCAAGTAAAATACGAATAGCTTCTAAACGTGCTACGGGTGCAAATGTTTCATCATAATCAATACCGTCTTCTTGACAATAACCTTGAGCTACTAACCTTGCTTTGTTTCGAACAATATTGCCTTGGTCATCGAGCTTGTTCCGAAATACCCATTTTGTACCAATAATGGTTTGAGATGGAGGACAAGGTACTAATTCCCATACATCATTCCTTTCAAATTGATTCAACTCCTCTTGCATTTCTAAAAACCAATCCTCATCTTCAATGGCTTCCTTAGCATCTTTAGGCTCTTTTTGAGATATAAGAGCTTTCTCGGCAAATTTTCCTCAAGCCATTACTTTATCAAGGGGATCGCCAATAATAAGATCTTTTGGGTGATCTCCCTTAAATTTTAATGCTACTGGAAGATTCGAAGTATCACCTTTATCTTCTTGAGGAACATTTGAGCTTGAAGGTTGATCATTTTGAGTTTCATCTTGAACAATGGGTTCAACAATATCCTCTTCATCACTTTCATCATTGGGTATCCTTTCAACACCCGAAGCTTCATTGAATTTGACATGGATGGATTCTTCAACAACTCCACTAGTCTTATTGTAAACCCGATATGTTTTGCACTTGGTTGAATACCCCATAAATATTCCTTCATCGGCCTTAGGATCAAGTTTGTCTAATTGATCCTTAGTATTCAAAATAAAACATTTACATCCAAATATTTTGAAATAACTAATATTTGGAGTTCTTCCTTTCCAAAGCTCATATGGAGTTTTATTCAGTTTAGGACGAATATAAACTCAATTAATGACATAGCAAGCGGTACTTACAGCTTCGGCCCAAAAATATTTTGGAAGTGAAAATTCATTGAGCATGGACCGACTCATTTCTTGAAGTGTCCGATTCTTCCTTTTTCAGCTACTCCATTTTGTTGAGGTGTCCTTGGAGCCGAAAAATTATGACTATATCCCTTGGTTTCACAAAAGACTCTAAATTCGCCGTCAAATTCTCCACCTCGATCACTTCGAATAGACTTAATAGTATCTTCCTTCATTTTCAATAAGTCTACACAACTTAACAAACTCATTAACGGCATCACTTTTATTTGTAAGAAATAGAGCCCAAGTATATCTAGAAAAATCATCAACTATAATAAAAGTGTAATGTTTTCCACTTAGACTTGCCGTACCAATATCCCCATACAAATCAAGATAAAGCATTTGTAGGGGTTTGGTAGTGGAAATTTCATTTTTGGGCTTAAAACTACTCTTAACTAATTTGTTCTTTTAACAAGTGTCACATAAGCCAAGATTTTCAAAATTAAATTTGGGTAGTCCTTTTACATGTTGGTTTTTGTAAATAGTTTGCAAATTTTTGTATCCAACATGTTCAAGTCGTCTATGCCATAAACTAGTTAAATCATTATTGGCGATAAGACAAGAAACATTTTGACTAACCAAATCACGTGTACAAATTTTGTAAAGATTGCCTTTTCTAATTGCTTCACAAATAATTTTATCATTTTTGGAAATAAGGCATTTTTCTTTATTAAAAACAACATTATAATTTGAATCACAAAGTTAGCTAACACTTATCAAATTGAACTTAAGCCCTTCTACTAAAAGAACATTGCTAAGAGAGAAAGAAGAGTTACCAATTTCTCCATTTCCAAGAATTTTTCCTTTGCCATTGCCGAACATGACCATACCCTCTTCTTGGAGCTTGATGTTGGTAAAGAGTTCTCTCTTTCCGGTCATATGGCGTGAACATCCGCTGTCCACGAGCCATTTTGAATCTTCCATTATTGTTATAGCCCCTATAACCTCGGTATTTTCATCGTCTATGGCCATAAGACCATGTTCGGATTCTCCTTCCTCGTCGGTTGTTTCAAGTAATTCATCCCAAGTTTTGACGTCCGCATTTAACGCCTTTTTTTTCGGAAAAGGCTTTTTCTTCTTTTGTTCCTCTTCCGCTAATTTTGGGCAATCGGCTATGTAGTGCCCGAATTTTCCGCATTTGAAACAAGAATTGTCTCTTGGCTTTCTTGCTTTATTTTTGTTTACAAATTTTGCAAATTTTCTAACAACAGTCGCCGTTTCTTCATCATCCTCATCACTAGCATAATAAACATTATTAGAAGAAGATGCTAAGCCTTTAATGATATTTTGCGTACCCGGTTTAGAGGTGGATGGTTGAGAATTTTTCCTCTCTTTGAGATATACTTCATAAATAAGGAGGTTCCCATTGAGCTCATCAAACTTGAGTGTCTCAAGATTTTGAGCTTCCGTGATTGTCGTCACCTTTTCGGACCATGAGCCGGGAAGGGCATTTAAGACTTTGGTCACCTTATCTTCTTCGGAGATGACCTTTCCAAGAGCCATAAGAGAATTGACAATGTTGTCAAGCCTTTCTACCATTTTTGATATGCTTTCACCATCATGCATATTGAAATTTTCAAAGTCTTTCACAAGCATTGTTTTTCTTGCTGGCTTCACTTTCTTTGTGCCCTCATAAATGGTTTCTAATTTTTCCCAAACTTCATGTGCCGACCGTATGCCTCTTATGCGATTATATTCGGTGGCGGTAAGAGAACAATGTAAAATATTTAAGGCCTTACCGTTTAGACAGAAAGCCTTCTTGTCATTTTCATCGTACTCCTTGAACGGCTTGGGAGTCCTCGTACCATCCTCCAATTTTGTTGTTGGTTGAGCAACTCTTTCAATGACCACATTCCAAATATCAAATCCGCACCCTTGTAGAAAGCACTCCATGCGGTCTTTCCAAAATGCGTAGTTGTTGGCGTCGAATAGTGGTGGCTTGTTGGTGGTCTTCAAACACCTATCACCGAGATCACCCAAGTGTATTCTTACCACAAGAATACTCACAAGGATGTCTTTTGTTGAATGATGGACAAAATTCAAGATTACAATTCTATAAAACCAATACAGAGATTGAGTGCAAGTGTAATCAAGAATCAAAAAGCCTAGACCTAAAAGATGTGCAAGTGAAAGTACTTAGGCTATTACAACAGAATGTAAAAATGAAAGCTTGAACAATTTGCAGATTTCTTGTTGTGTATTTTGTTTGTATGTGTTTGTCTTGTGTCTTCAATTCATCCTCTATTTATAGGAGAGTCTTCACCAACATAGGCTCCCAACATAGGCTCCTTCCTCTTCACTTTTGTCTACAAAAAGAGGATCACAAGATGTAGAAATATTGTACAAAATTGAAAAGCAAATCTTGCTGATAAGGATTGCAACGGTTGGAATTTTTGCTGTCAAAAATACCATAGGGCAACCGGTTGCCCTGTAATAAGATTTCGAACGTTTTGAAAAAATAGTGCGATCCAGGTATGGGTCGAAGGGGGGGTCGATCGGTCGACAGAGGGGTACGACCGATCGCCCTAGGGTGCGACCGGTCGGCCCCCTGCTTGACCAGTCCCCCTGCTCCAATTTTCAAGTCCAGTATGTTCTGTTTCGTGTTTTCTTTTCTTCAGGTATCGGTCGACGTTTTGGGCGACCGGTCGACCTCTAATTTGAAATGTTGTCCGATTTTTTTCAAAAATAAACTTCAAGAAATACTCCAAAAAATTAGTAAAAATATTTTAAATCACTTGGGAGTATTTGGACAACATTTATAAACATAGTTTTGGTGTAAAAACCAATTTAAACAAAACCATCAAAAGTGTTGTCCATTTTTATCGAAAAATAAATTCTAAGAAATACTCCAAAAATTAGCAAAAATATTTTAAATCATTTAGGAGTATTTGGACAACATTTATTAACATTGTTTTGGTATAAAAACACATTTAAACATAATCATTAAAATCTTGATAAAAACATTTATCTAACAGTCTCCTGTCTAGTCCAACTACAAAAAATCCAATTATTTTTTAAATTCATAATACCCCTTGAGGTTTGTGTTTATTTTACAAATATCCACTCAATATGTGCAATTTGTATAATAGAGGAAAATGTCAAATGTGTGATTTTTGTGCGTTGGAAAGATATCTCGATTGTTGTAAGTTGGAAGAAAAAACACATACAGAGCTGAAACCAAAATAGACAACACTGGCCCCATGAATAATGATGCTAATAAGGATAAAAAAAATGGAACAAATCAATTCAAGTTTCTAACTAATTCCAAGGAACCCCTCTCCAATTCTACATAAATCTTGCCAAGGTTTTTATTCTGCGTTCGTTCATGTGTGTGAGATACGCGCCAATTGTTTCCCACCAATAGCTCATCAACCACCATTGTGATGCATCCTGCATTTGTTTTCAGTTTGATGCATTCATGCCATGTAGTCATGGATTTACTCGCCCGCGGTGTGATTTTGAATATAGATATGATCTTATAGATTTTGGCAAATTGATGCAATGTAATGGGGTAAATTGCAAAATTGGTCCTGTAACTATGAGCGGTTTGCAATTTCGATCCTCTAAGTATTGAGTTTGCAAAATTAGTCCTGTAAATTTAAAATATTTTGCAAAATTGGTCCTATAAGTTTTACACGTGAACAATTTTAGTCCAGTAAGTTTCAAGTCTTGGCAAAATTGGTCCACCGGGTTTATTTCATATTTTTCATAATACCCATTATACCTTTATTCATACTAATGGCTGATTTGACTAAGTACTTTGCTCAAAATGGTATCAGATCCCAGGTTTATTAAGAATTTTTGGTTATATTTATTATATTTATGTAATTAACAATTGGTGAGGAGAATTTCTCCGAGAATATGGATCCGAACAATTGTCCGAGATGTACGCCGTACAGGACATATCGTCAAATTTTGACGATGTATGCACAAGAACACCAGGAAAAGATCGCATATTGGAATCACCAATATGAGATACAAGAACGCGCAGGAGCCGATAGGGAAGCCCTGAGGCAATGCGAAATGCGAGCAAAGATATCATATGAGTTTTCGGACAAGAAACTGCGGACCTTATATGTAGATCTGATGAATCGCCAAGAAGCAGTTCATGAGAATTCCCATCAGAACAATGATTCCTGATGGAGTACCAGAATGGAACGAGATACTTCCAGATACATCTAAGATCTCAGCAGATCTTAGAGAAATCCCGAAAATGGTGCAGAATTATGGCAACCGCCATATTCATATACCAGCACAAGTTCATCAGATCCAGAACCAGATGGAGACGATGGTGAAATATCAGAAGGAAACTCTTGAAATTCTTCATGATATTCAGAAACGAGTCAAGAACTTGGAGGACAGACCGAGTTCTTCAGGAGGAAAGAAGCGTCTGATTTTGGGACAGTACCCTATTTACACCAAAAAGAGAAACCAACCGAAGTTATATGAAAAATGACGGACGATGAAAAGCTCATTGCTATCGTCAAAGGAAAATCCATCATAAACTAAAAGTGATGAATATGGAGAAGATCAATCTTAAAGATCTACATGACCTGGCAGAATCCTTCACGGGATTAGGCATTGTAGACTTAAAGATGAACGCAGGAGATGGATCAGTTTTGGTTACCTATGACCCTCATGGTAGACCAATTCCACCACCGCCTCCAGTAAATCCCAACGTCGCAGAAAGTTCAGGTTCACATGATGGAATCCAGGACGAAATAATGCATCACGCTGGAGATTTCACCACAGGGAATGAAACACTTTCAGGAATAGGAGCTCGACCCCCTCTTGCGGGAACTCGAGTACCTCCTAGAAGGCCGAATATTCACCAGACGCCTTATGGAAGATCTCATCTAGATCCAATACATCCATATGGATTGATGCTAAATCTGGATATTCCAGATTTCAAAAATCGAGAAGTCCTTGTTGATGAATGGGCATCAGCAATGAGGATTGCAGCAGGTACCCTTGATCTTACGAAAGATTCTTTCATTTTACTCCTTGAAATAAGTATTGAGGGATCTGTATAGATTGCATGGGATATGACCGATGCAAGTACGAAGAGTGCGATCACATCAGGAGAATCACTGAAAGGAATTGTCAATGATATGGCTAAACTATTCAAAATCCAGTTTATCGGCACAGGTTACTTTGAGGGATTAGAGGATGAAAAAAGAAAAAGATATAAACAAGCCCTCTATAGCCTGGAGTTATATGATATTTGTCATATTGACGAATATATCAAGTTGTTCACCGAATACCGGTGGAAATCTAAGATTGGAGAAAAAGAAGCTTCACAGCTATTCTTTGCAAAGATCCCGAGTCCCTGGAGAGAAATGTTTATCAAGGAATACAAGGATGGAGCAGAATTAGATACAGTGGCCAGAAGAATGTCTTTCTTAAAGGCCAAGTTATCTGAATGGTGTTACCAGGCTGCTCTATACAGGAATTATAAGAGATTACGAGGAATTAACAAAGCAGTTTCTCTATGTTGCGTAGACAATGATATCCCAACAGTTGTGGGGGGTCAACCACGGCGGCATAAGAAGAGGAAGGAGAGAAGCCATTGATATGCATAACACAGAAAAGTAAGCATAGATATGCAGAACACAGAAAAACACACATAAACTCAGAGGGCAATATATAAATCTCAAGGTTGCTGAAATCGCTAGCGTCGTCGCCTATCGCATAGGGCGACTAGAGGGGCACCAAGAAATAGTACTATTTTCTGCTTTTTGTTTTTTAAAAAAAAATTACCAATTTTTGGCCAAAACAATTTTTTTGCACCAGTATTGGCAAAAGGCAAAAACTTGTATAAGACCGTCTTACGGGTCTAAATCTGTAAGATGGATCTTATTTACCCACTCCGCTTCCATACCCGCCCGTCTCCCATATACACGGATCTTTTTTTCTTTTTTCTTTTTATTTTTAGGGTTTTTATCCTATTTTCTTATTTCTCTCTCATCGTTCATCAGTTCTGCAAAACTCTCGACAACGACCTATAGGTTGTTACCTCAGGCGAGCGAGGTCGGAGAGTTTTCGTGCTTGAATAATTGGGCTTCTTGAATCGATTTGGTGACGCAATTGGCGAGGAGGATTGGTAGAAGAGTACAAAATGAATTGATTTTCCTTCTTCAGACTTCAGCCGCCATTGTTAATGGAGTTCAAGAAATTTTCTGAAACGCCCAAAAAATATTAATTTCAGAGAAAAAAAAAAAAAAAAAAAAAAGGAGAAATGTTTTCTCTACTTTAAAAAATAGGATTCATGTGTATATAATCTGTGCATGGAGTGTGTAACAGAGAAAAATTATTTATTTCTTCTTCTTCTTTTGATATTGTTCTTCTTCTTCTGATGTTGTTGTTGTTGTTGTTGTTCTTCTTCTTCTTCTTCTTCTTTTTCTTGTCTTGATTCTTCTCTCCGTCGCCGATAATGTTTCTTCTCGTTTTCTTTCGCTTCTTCTTACTTTGTGTGTTTGTCATTCTCTTTTCTGGTTTCTTCTCATTTTGTCGCTTCCGAAGTACTGTATCAGTTTGTATAAAGTATCAATTTGCAATAAAGTTTGTGTAAAAATCTGTGAACATTGATGCTTGAAAGTATCATAAATTGCCTTAAAAGTATCAATAATTGTCTTAAAAGTATCAGTTTTATGTCACTATATTTCAACATTATATCACTATGCATGTTAGATCTTTGATGCTTAAAGTATCATAAATCGCCTTAAAGGTATCATAAATTATCTTAAAAGTATCAGTTTGTAATATTTGTGTGTACAAATATGTAAATATTGATGCTTGAAAGTATCAGAAATTATCTTAAAAGTATCAGAATTTGCATTAAAAGTATCAGTTTTATGTCACTGTATTTCAACATTGAACATATATCATATCACTTTGCAAGTTAGATCTTTGATGCTTGAAAGTATCAGAAATTGCATTAAAAGTATCAGAAATTACCTTAAAAGTATCAGTTTTATGTCATTGTATTTCTGATGCTTAAAAGTACCAGAAATTGTCTTAAAAGTATCATAAATTGTCTTTAATGTATGACTTTCCACAGTAAAAATATCACTTTTTATTTCACATATTTTAAAATATTTTAGTATCAATGTCCATCACAAATGTATCATTTATTTGCTAAAAAGTATTAATGGAGTTTCAACAGGGTGCAAAAAAATTTCCTTCGTTCTTCTTTTTTCCTTCAATTTCGAGGCAAAACCAAAGCTTCAATAGGGTGTAAAGAATTTTCAGATCTGAATCCTCCATTAATGGAGTTTCAAACCTTAATATTTAAGCAAATTTTGTAATTAAAGGGAGTTCATACTCTTTAATCCCATCCATAAGCACCATCCCGAAACTTGTCAATCAAATCCCATTAGGTGAAAAATGGCCCAACAGTCCAGATTTTTCCGACTTTTCTCGTTGCATTCTTTGATTACCGATTCGAGCTCAGATGATTTTGGGTTGTACGGAAGTGAGGGTTTGAAGAAGTTGAATATGGTCAGATTGTTAGAGAGATTAGTAGAGGGAGATTTATTAGAGAGAGATAGTGAAAGTCTGGGTTTGGCAGATGGGGCTGGTGACTGGGAGCGGGATAGGGCTGGTGAGTGATGATTGGGTCTGTTTTTTTTTTTTAATATAAGCGGATCCTTACCGGATCCAGGCTGGCGAGTTGTAGGATCCGTCTTACGGATTAGGATCCATAAGACGGTCCTACAAGAGACCGTCTCTTGGCAAAATCGGTGCAACCTAGGTACAACACTGATAAATCTTAATGCAATTCTTGAAACTGATAATATTGTTTTTCATACCATGAAGGTATTTCTCTATATCTACTATAGCTACTAGGGATGTGAACAAAAGGTGGACCGTGCAGAAGGCTATGGTTGGTTAATTCATGTTTCTAGGGTTAGTTACAATTGTCTTTCAAAATCACAAATACCCCCAATTTGTTTCTATTTTATAAATTGTACCTTTGGGGGGGGGGGGGGGTTCAAAAAGATATTTGTAGTATCGTATGGAGGTATTTGTAATTTTGAAAGATAATTAGTCTTACAGAACGTGATTTTTTCTTTGTAGATCAAACTAAACTGAATTCGCTCTGTATCAATGGAATTTCATTATCTATACATAGCGTATTGGTCCCGACTCCCGATTCATGGATCTCTCGGTTTGAGAAATCACCTCCTATGAATCTAGAAAGCTCAGGGGATACAGGAATATTTTTTGTAATTAACCCTATTTTATACACAGTAATAAATTTATTTGCTTTCTTATGCTCCAGTGGGTTACTAGAACTCACAATGTCTTCTTTAGTCTTCCCGTTCAGATTGAGACTGTGTTGATCAAGACAAGTTCAAGGAACGCTAAGGCAAGCTTAAAAGAAAGCCTAGAATCAAGAACTTCAATGCAATAATAGTATTCATATCCTTGAAGCTGTTGCTTTTTTAAGTAGAATTCCTTAGTTTCAGGATACGGAGGTGTTTGCAAAAACTTATTGTTTTGGAATAAGTGATATATTGTAGCAGAAGTAAAAGTAATTGAGATCAGAAGTTGAATGTGTTTAGTGAAAAATTGTAAAAATGATTAATATTTGTTTGTAAAAGTCAAAGTAGAAGCAAAATTAGAAATCTAAACCACTCGTCTTCCTGCTTTTAGATTTTGATTAAACAAAACAGAATCAGAAGCAGAAGTTGGCATTTGCAAACACTAAAAAGTACTTTTTTTTAGCCAAAAGATGAGAATCCCTTTTTTAAGTGATTGCAAATACTCCCTAAGTAGATAGGATAGTGGTTGAGTGGTTACTAATTATGATGAGCCGATACTGATACAATACCAGGTAGCAGAAATTAGTCGAAACTGAATGTAACTATCTTCTTTGTCATTTGTTCTCCTACAGCATTATTGCAGTCAGTTTGTTTCATATACATATTTAACAATCTCTATAAAAGAACATTTGGTTGGTTTTCTCTCTTTCTCGCGTGCATATGTTTGATTTAATCAGCACGTAGATGCATCTAATTCTAGGTGTGACAGAATGATATGCAAATGGCAACAAAACGGAATGTTACCGCTAAAAAGATTGAAAATTCTGACAAAGTAGAGATGGATTTGATAGTTAATAGAGAGCAGATGAGCAATAAAATGATGATACCATTGATCGTATCGTTATATTCTAAGAAATTCATGCGAGAATCATAATATGTTACAGGACTTTGCTGGACACATCAGGAAGTAGACAGTTTTGCAAGTGTTAGCACCAATACTCTTACCCCATTTGCAACGTCTTGAGGCGCCGCAAATTCTTCAGGCTTATGGCTATATCCTGCCAACATAAACGAAAATTATTCAATTTATTATTATTATTCGCTTCAGCAAATATACGGCACCTACTTTGTTCCCATCTACAGCATATTCAGGCTGCCTGAATGTATCTCACTTTGACTATGTTTTTTGGCAGTTACCTTAGAAAAATTTAATGTGCATCTAGAATATCATGCCGATTTATAATTAAACTTATAAGGATATACATTCTCGTCTCCAAAGGTAATCCAAAAGGGTCATGGTTGCAGGTAAGGAAGTTTAGCGAAGTTAAAATTAAAAAGGGTTAATTACAAAAACTACCCCTGAGGTTTAGCTAAAATACGGATAAAAAAAAGTTATCTTTCAACATTAGAAATACCCTTGTTTGTTTCTCTTTTACAAATCAAACCCAGTTATCCTTTTTTGTTAGGTAAACATGGGTGTTTATAACAATTTAAGGGGGTGTTTGTAATTTTGAAAGATAACTGGAGCTTTTGTAATTAGGCTAAACCATAGGGGTAGTTTTTGTAACTATCCCAATTAATAGATGAACATGTATAGCAACAACAAAGGAAAAAGTCAAATGAACAAGAGAAAAACTTGGATTGCAACTCCAGAGAAACAGATAAGAGTACCTTTATAACACGGAATGAAAATCATGCCCATTGGAGATATTCTGCAAAAATTTACGAATGTGAGCATACATGTTTTGCTGAAAAGATTCATCCGCATAAAAACATTCTAATACACATTCCTCAATCTAAGCATGAAAATAAATCCACGAAGCTCAGAGTTCTATTCTGGAACTTTTCATCAAAACTTACCTGGCCATGAATAGGGAATCATGATAGGCTCTACTGATCATCTTCTTGTAAGACAAGTTTAGTTCTTGGCAAGCCGATTCTGATGCCTTGATGATTGAGTCTTCAGAGAGTGCAGGTGGATCTTGATTTACGATTTTAAATTCTGAGAGCTTCACACCGCGAGCTTTAGATATGCTAAGAGCAGACTGATATATTTTCTCGATTACAAGATTTCTCCTCTTTTCATCTATGTCACGAGTATCTACAAGTCATACGTAGACAAAACACGAGGGAATATTTTCAATTTATGGACTGGATTGTCTATTATTTGCTCTCATTTGTTCTTGGACATTTTGGACAATGCTTTAGTGACAAGATAATATTAATCAAACGAAAATCCAGCTGACTTGTTACAAATAACATTATTCATATCATGATAAAAAATCATACCAATCTCGATATGTGACTTGCTTGGAATGCTGTTTATTGCTCCTGGATGCAGCTCCAGAATACCTTAATTACATCATTTTCAGAAAACCATGAGACTCGATTGCAGAAAAATTGCACAAAGAATGACATAAAATACCCTTGAGATTTAGTCTAATTACAAAAAACCACAACTATATTTCAAACTTACAAATGACCCCTTAACCTTTCTTCCTATTATACAAATTGCACCCTCTAGAGGAGCTATATGTTAAGCAAATACAAACCTCAATGGGTTTTAGGTATTTGTAAATTTGAAAGAGTTTTTTGTAATTAGGTTATACCTCAAGGGTAGTATTTGTAATTTAACCCTAAATAAGATAATACTCTGACCAAACTACAATGGCAAATTGCATGAATAATTCATGTCAATGTCACTGCTTGTAGCATGCTTTTTTTCTTTTTTTTTCCCCCATGGCACCAAACAGTAGCGAATGATCCCTCGGTTACTTAGGCATGACGAGTTGTGCTACTTACCAACTGTTCCAACAGTGTCAATCGATCCAGATTCTAACACATGTTTCTCCACAGCAAGTGCTAATTCTGCAGCAGCCAGTCCTGCATCATTTCTGTTCCAAATGATTTATGCGTGAGTGGACGATCATATTGTGCAATCCACTCACATAATCCAGTAAGAAAAAATACATAAAAAATGGTCATGAGCAAGCAAGGCTTAAAAAACGAACGAACCACTTCAGGAATTCTAGGTATATTTTGATCATAAATCGGCATCCAATAGAACTTTACAAATTCCAGTAATTGGCGTACTATTTTTTGCCATACAACTGAAAAAGTGAGCATTTGGTGTAATTTCCTTGCCACTCACTATTTCACGTAAAATATGTTTCAAAGGCAATCGAGAATATATTTGTAAGTTGCTTGGATCCTATGTAAAGTAGCTTAACCCTTGGGGATAATTACAAACACTGCCCTTGAGGTTTAGCCTAATTACAAAAAAATCAGTTATCTTTCAAAATTACAAATACTCCCCGATATCTGTTACTATTTACGAATTGCACCTGTTGAGGGGGTAATTTGTATAACAATACCAATCTTAAGGGGTTATTTGTAATTTAAAAGATATCAGGATTCTTTTGTAATTAGATTAAACCTCAAGGGTAGTTTTTTCTAATTATCCCTAATCCTTGAGAAAAAAAAAATACCTTTTCGGCATCAGAACAGCTCCAGCATGGCCTCCATTACCTTCAAAGTCAACTTTGATGCTTGCCGGAGCAGCAATGGCTGTGACAACACCGATTGATGTTGCTATAGAAAATGTGAAACAGATTAATAACCCATGTAAAGACACAGTTATTTCACATATTTTTATTACAAAAACTAATAGATGTATCATGTATGGTATATAAGCTAGCCAACCTTCCTCTTCCAAAATGGGACCTTGCTCGATATGCAATTCAATGAAAGCAGAATAGCTTCCTTTTTTTAGAAGCACACTGGATAAGTCCTCATTGTTTGTGTATCCAGCAAGTTTAGCAGCATCAGAAAACGATATATTCTGACCATCCACTGTTGTCTTAAGAAGTTCTGTCAGTTCTTCACTTCCGGCTAACAAGCGGCTGCAAAGTTTAGATGAAATTCGAAACTTCAAGCTAAATGCAAGAGAAGAAAAAGTAACAGAAGAACAAAGGAGAGAAGGAAGCAAACAAGAAAAAGATAAAACTAATAAGGGTAAATTACAAAAAACTACCCATGAGGTTTAGTCTAATTACAAAAAACTCCAGTTATCTTTCAAAGTTACAAATACCACCCCATTGAGGTTTGTATTTGCATAACAAATACCACCTCCCGAGGATGCAATTTGTAGTTAGAAACAAATGTAAGGGGATATTCGTAATTTTGAACAATGGTTGGGTTCTTTTGTAATTAGATTGAACTTCAACGATATTTTTTGCAATTAATCCTGAAACAAATAGAGAAGCATCACAAAGTGAATGTAATATATTCAGGTATCAATTTTTAGACAATATGAGGTCCTAACCTTCCCAAGCAGCTAATTCCAAATCGTGTAGGCTCTTCCGAGGTGAACATGATGACCTCCAGAGATCTCTTAGGCTTAAAGCCCAACCTGTTAAATTTGATTTTACATGAGATCTAAAAGTATGCTGGTATTAAAATCAACTAGGAGTACCTGAAAACTATTAAATCAAGTGCACTCAGATAACTATGGGAGTGTTTGCAGAACTTCTGCTTTTAGAAAAAGTGTCTTATTGTAACAGAAGTAAAAATAGTTGAGAATCAGAAGTTGGGAGTGCGTGCAAATAGAATCAAAAGTTGGGAGTGTTTGCAAATAGAATCAGAAGTTGAGAGTGTTTGGTGAAAAGTTGTAAAAATGCATATTTGTTTGTATAAGTCAAACCAGAAGCAGAATCAGAAATCTAAGGCTCTGATTGGTTGTGCTTTCATTCCATTCACTTTCATTTTCTGAGAGAATAGTAATGAAATTTTTTTTAAAAGTGAAAGTTGGATGTGTAGAGAAAAAGTAATGATTGTATCGATGTGATGAGAATCTTTAAGAGATGTTGATTGTTTGTGAAAATTTTATGGAATAAAAAGTTCAAAATATAATGCAATAAAATTGAATAAAAATGAAAAATTCATTCAAAAATAGGCAATATGGATCTCATTTTATACCTTTTGTTATTAAGATTAAGAGAAAAATAATAAAAATACTGATAAATTAAAGAAATTACGGGAATTTTTTCTATGAATAGGGGAGGAAAGAGAAATAAATAGTATAAGTGGGTATTAGGAAGTGTGTGAGAGAAAGAAAAAAATTGGTTAATTTTGGAGAGAAATGAGATTTATTTTTTAAATTTTCATTGTTTCCACAAACAATCACACTTCCAAAAAAAAATTCACTCAAAAATGAAAATTTTTGAAAAATTTTCACAACCTAAAGCATTCATCTTAGTGCTTTTAGATTCTGATTAAATGAAACAGAATCAGAAGCAGAAGTTGGCATTTGCAAACACTAAAAAGTGATTTTTTTTCAGCCAAAAGTTGAGAAACACTTTTTTTTTTAAGTGATTGCAAACACTCCCTATAAATCACAGTGCACAGCAATCTCAAAATAGGCAGATGTTCTAGAAACAGAATGCTATGCTTTCTAATTTCACTACAGAATACCGAACAATTTGGTCATTTTTTAGCATTATATCTCAAACTTTAAGATTCAAACTAACTTGGATTCTATTAGCCTCTACCAAGCTTGCTGACATGCAACAACCTTCAAAAGCAACGATAAATCATGTTATTTGATGCCAAAAAGAACAAAGAAGCTGAAGAAACATATGACAAGGCTGAACTGCATTTGCAAACTTAATTATATCTCATGGTTATTATAGGAAACCATAAAATTTTAATGAAGTTTTCAGGTTATCCGCATTGTTTAAAGTACATAAAGAAGCACAAGGAAAAAAAAACAATTTTTCTACAGATTCGTGGTAAGAGTCAGACGAGATAGCATACCGCTTTAGTACATTAATGGCTTCTATGGCACCCAATACACCAACAACTCCATCATATTTCCCAGAGTATGGTATAGCATCTATATGAGAACCTGTAGAAACGGGAGCGAGCTCAGGCTCAGAGCCAACCCTGTGTAAATCTCAACCGAGTCAGAGACTATTTCATGTGGGAAAAACGAATGACAATCTGTTTCCAAAATTAAGAAAGCAAGTACAAAAATGGTCTGATGTAAATGCAGTCCACTGCCTGTTTTCATGTAAAACATAGGTAAAATAACCAATTAAAAAATAAGATTAAACAAATACCATACATATTTACAAAATTTAAAACATTGAACATTTTCCAAGTGGAAATTGAGTTTGTGCTAAAATTGTTTCGATAATAACATAAGATTAAAATGAGTTGTTAACTCACCATCGACCAAAAATGTTCCCAACGGCATCCTCTCTGACAGAAAGACCAGAAAGGCCCATTAAATTTTTTATGTACCTGCATGTTAATGTGACACACAATTTATGGAATCGATTTTATACTCTCAAGATCAATAGTTATATGCACTTTTCAACCATAAATCCAAATGAAGCCTCACCTCCTTGCTAATACATCCTTTTCACTGTAAAGGACCCTTGTAACTGAAGGTGCAGGTGTATCAGAGAATGTTGATAGCTCATCAATCTAGATTATATCAAAAGAAAGAGTACTGTTAATAATTCCAATAAGGAAGTGTTAGCAAATTCAAAAAAAAAAAATGATTCTCAACTTCTAGCCTTCTAAGTAGAAAAAATGACTGTAGCTGAGAACCGCTTTTGTTTAGAGTTTGCAAATACTCCCTAAGACTCACATGATCTGGAGCAAATGTGTTGCAACAAAGTATTTACAAGCTTCAAAACACAGCCAACAGCTTTTCAATATCAATATATTAAGTCATGTCAGGGCAATTTCTTGAACAATAATTATCATATTAAACTTCAAAAAAAGATAAATGCTGTTGAAATCCAAAACCTCTACTCTGCAAAACAACTAATTTCCCATACTCAGATTATAGGGCAATTTATGTTGAATTTGTGTTTTAAACCAAGCACCATGAAACTAAAAACTTATATCCTCTTCAAGACAATCTTTATATTTCCATTGATGAAGATTCCAAAACAGACGTGCATAATCCATTCAAGATAGAACCTTCACCTTTATTATTCATTCTTAAAGACTATAAAATGAATGTAGTTTCATTAGCTCCCGAAATATCTTTGAGATATTTGAAAGAAACATATTAAGAGCTAGTCACGCATATATCTTGAAAAATCCATATTCATAACCCAATAAATAAAAAAATATTGATTATATCCAGTTTTGTGGCACCAATAATTTTAGTTTATCATGGGTAGAGACACTATTGCTGAGACAATACCTCTATACGAAATGCTGATAGACAAAGAGTTGTTCGCATAGCATCTACTAATATTACCGAAAATATTGCTAAAATAATTTTCCAAGAAGGTTTTATCAAAATGTAAAGCAAACTAACAATCTAGTTCAAAACGAAAAAATGTTTAAAAAGCAAACATTACACTGAAAGCCCAGTAAAAAACCAGAAATTTGAACATGAAACCAAAAAAACACCCAATCTACCAAGATTTCCCACAAAGACAATACACCCCACTTCATAATCAACTACAACTGCATTTCTTATCTTGACTATTCATCAAAATCAATTTTTCTAAACAATATCCTCGTTCAAAGTCCATCACAACTAATTTCTCAATTTCAATATTCAACAAGATTGAGCTTTACAACAATATCACACTAAAATCACAACCAAATAAATGAAAAACCAAACCATTCATCCATAAAAGGACATTACCTGCCTCTGCAGACTTTCAATGTCTACTGAAAGTGAAGAAAAGGAACCCTGTAAAGGTGGCTCATGGATTTGATACCCTGAAAACGCCTCCATGGTTTTGGCTGTTGTTTGGTCATATTCATCATTCTGGGATGAGATTGCTACAAAATTAAACAACAAGTAAAGAGAAAGAAAGAGGGTGGAGATTATGGGAGCCATTTTTTTCTTGGGCAAATTTTGGTTCGAATATTTGGCGTTTAAGATTCAATAATTGTTCTTGGGATGGAATCTCTGCGGGGGGTGTCAGTTTTGCACTATCACGTTGTCACTAACTAGAGAAATAATTTGCTTTCCAAAAAAAGAAAAGAAAGAGAGAAAAACTAGAGAAAGAATTTAAAAAGTAATACAGCTTTACCAAACTACAATAATAATCTTATGAAAGTATGAACCCATTCCTAAGGGCCCTTATTGTCCTTGTCCTAAAATTTCATGGAGGACGGGTTATGCCTCAACTGGTCAACTAGTCAGGATCTTTGGGCTACCAAAGACTGAGTCAGCACACAAGAAGTTCTCCTCCACCCTATAAATCGTTACCAGAGGGATTCGAACAACCACACTGTGTGTGCCAGCAAGCAGAAATCATGTCACTCAAGTCCTTTACCAGTTGAGCTATGCCTCGAAGGCACAATAATAATCTAATCATATCGGATGGGGGGATAGGGATAATTACAAAAGCACCCCTGAGGTTCAGGCTAATAATAAAAAAAAAACCAAAGGTTTTGAAAATTACAAAAACTCTCCTTGAGGTTTGATTTCGTCTTACATTTTCTCTCTTCATAAGCAAAAAATATTTCAAAACTCTCTTGATATTTCTAGAAATATTGTTGTTATCACCTTAAATTTAAGACATAATCTAACGTGAATGGTTATTTTTAATTTTGAAACATCATTCGTGAGGGGTTCTTTTGAAAT
Organism: Rehmannia glutinosa; assembly: GCA_016081115.2. Lineage (NCBI taxonomy): Eukaryota > Viridiplantae > Streptophyta > Magnoliopsida > Lamiales > Orobanchaceae > Rehmannia > Rehmannia glutinosa. The sequence goes on along the minus strand of CM071935.1, from coordinate 14,936,068 downwards.
TATCCCTATAGGATATGACACACTTTGTGATGAATTTGACCCTTGTTTGTTTATAGTTTTGATGGGAATTTTACAATTTTTATTTTTATCGGAAATATTTTATTTTAAAACCCAACTAAGTTTAAACTCTTGGAAAATACGTATGGATAAAATGTCTATGATTTTAGAATCATTTCATCAAACTTGCAAGCAGAATATCAACTACTGGTCATGTGATTAATAATGAAGCAAACAGATATAAACTAAGTCTAGATCTGATAACTCCCGTATTCACAGATTAAGTCTATCCACAACCAATTTGGACAATTAATTAACCAAGTTAGATAATACATCTTTGATTCATATCTAACTCCCGCAATAAATTTAGTCTACGAATAATATCTTCTCTCGATTTTAATTATTCCCTCAAAATAATTGAAAGTTGATCAGACAATTAATTATCAAATAAAGCAATTTATTAAGGAAGGCAAATCAATTAGTCCATATTCATGTTTGTTTGTTTGAATCAAATCATATTAATCCTAGAACAAAGAAATTAGTTCATGCTTGGGGATGAGATCATAATTTCAGTTGAAGGAAAGAACAATCATAACATCATCATGCAACAACAATAATCACTAAACAATTGAAATCTGATAAATAAGATGAAGAAATATTATGCTTCGATTAAACCGCAAAATAACTTCGATGGGAAGAACTCAAGCAATTCCAATGTTGAATTGAAGAGAAAACCTGTAACAACACATGCTATCAATTTTATTTCTAAATCACTAACTTTGATGATCTAAACCTCATTAAAGATATCAAATCTCAAACTTAGTTATAATTAAACTATTAGGTGTACAATAAAACCCATAATTTCTCATTTTAAAAATATTCTAGTGTAATTTGATTGATAAATTATAAACATTCTAATAAGTTCCTAGATACTAGAAGTCATTATTACCACTTTTCATTAAACCTTTCATACAACCTCTAGCTATCAGAAAGCCAAATTTTATAATCTTAATATGCCTTACTAATTAGATTTCTAATTATTATTATATATTTATTATTATCACCTTGTTTTCTTTTTTTTTTTTCCAAAACGAAAGATATTTTATTGATATAACATAAACGAAGATGTACAAAACAGATATACGACCCAGGCACACTTGCCCTTAACCATAATGGTTCATCATACCATTAGGGACTTTGGAGCTCCCAAGCAGAGCCCCAACTCACACAGAACAAAAAAATTAAAAACAGGGAACAAAGCAAACACCTAATAGATTGGAGAATGGGTCTGACATAATGTATCCTATCCCCCATTTCCACTCTATCAGTAACAACACAGAGAATTAATGAAAAATGCCTACAACACTTCTTGCCAAGATATATCTACACTGGATACATGATCCCTATAGCATATCATAGCAAACAGATTAGCTCATAGACTCCGCCTCATTCCAATCAAACAACGCTGAGGCTATTAGTTCCGGTTCTGAAATCAACTTCCTTTGAAATTTCCAGATATTTCTTGTCTTCCACAACCACCACAGGATATATGTTGAGACATGAATTCGATCCTTAAGAGTCTGGCTTTTGGGGAGACATATGATTCTGCGCCACCACGTTGTAAAATCTTTGCTTTCTTCCATCAACCCATCCCAATTCACAGGCGCCAATTTCCACACCATAAGGGCTCTGTGGCAGAAGAAAAACATATGTTCAATGGTTTCTTGATCCTCTCCACAGACTTCACATATGGGGTCCTGTAAGATACCTTTATTAGAGGTAATAAGGTTAAGCGGTAGGATTCCATGTATACATTTCAGATAAAATGCTTTATTTTTGGTTTGACACCAAGCTTCCATGTAGCTCTCCACATTCTAGAATAGTCGGACCGGTTAGAACATCCTTGATTGAAATCGGTGTCTTTGTTTGCGATCAATAATGGCTTTATAAGTCGATTTTATCAATCTCGCTTATCTTTGGTGAGATGCCGGATGAATCTATCTCTCCCTAGCTCCGTTCGAATAGGAATTGTCAATATTGTTTGAGCCATGGAGTGTCAAAATTCTCAAGATGATTTCCTCGTTCCAAGCTTGTCCGTTCGTGTGGAGTAGTTGGGTGACCCAGGTAATGAAGTCGGAGACGTATTCTCTGTTCTCGGGATGGAAAAAGGTCCATTGGGGATCCAAGGGTGCTCCCAAATCCTTATAGATTTTCCATCACCTATCCGAGCTAAGCGATCCCGGATATAGAACATATTTAGCTTGCATGAGACTTCTCCAAATCCAAGAACTTGTGGTGGTAGCTTTAGCCTTCAAAATTCCCCCACAGGGGAAATATTTAGCTTTCAAGATTATCTTACACATCAACATGTTAGGTTTAGTGATCAACCTCCAGAGTTGTTTGGCTAATAAAGCATCATTGAAAACCTCGATATTATGGAAGCCAAGACCACCATCCATTTTTGATAAGCAAAGTTTCTTCCAGCTCCTCCAATGGATTTTTTTATTACCCTCTTCACTGCGTCCCCCACTTAAATCAGCCATTATTCCGATTAAAGCTTTCTGATTCCTTTTGGCAATTTATAACATGACATAATGTAATTAGGCAGGCACTAAGAACAGATTTGATCAATATCTCCTTCTCACCCAAGCTCGAGAGCTTAATTCTTCCAATTATTGACTTTTTGGTGGGCAGCCTCAATCACAAAATTGAACACCTCTTTTTTTGATCTACCAACAATGAGAGGCAACCCCAAATGCTTGATATTCGTATGTTCCTGAATACCAGTGAGGGAATGACATACCTCCAGTCGTATTTCCTTCGGTGTGTTGATGCGAAAAAGATCGATGATTTATCCAAGTTGACACTTTGCCCCGATGCTCGCAATATTGCTCGAGAATCATCTTGAAGTTGGCTGCCTGAAATTTGTTAGCAACACAAAAGACAAGTGCATCATCTGCGAAAAATAAATGAGTAATAGGTTGAGCTTTCTTGCAAATTTCCAGCCCATGGATCAAACTCCTCCTTGTACTATAGTGGATGAGAGATGAGAACGCTTCAGAGATAATGAGAAATAAATAAGGGGAGAGCGGATCCCCTTGCCTAATACCTCTGGAAGGGACAACCAACCCTTTAGCCTCACCATTGATCATAAAGGAAAAGGAAGAAGAGGTGACACAAGTAAGAATCCACCGCATGAATTTAGGAGAGAAACCCATTTTGTTCATGATATTCCCCAAGAAACCCCATTCAACTCGATCATAAGCTTTTGCCATGTCAAGTTTGATTGCCATAAAGTGTTTGGAACCCCTTCTCAACTTGTTGAGGAAGTGAAAACATTCATGGGCAAGAATAACATTATCCAAAATCTGCCTACCTGGAACAAAAGCTGTTTGACTCTCACAAATGCACAAATGCAGACAACTCTTGAGTCTATTGGCCAAAATTTTAGAAATCACCTTGTAGATGGTATTACAAAGACTAATAGGCCTGTAATGAGACATGGACGTGGGGTTTTTTGTCTTGGGGATAAGGGTGATCGTGGTATGATTTAAACTTTTCAGCATTTTAGAGCTAGAGAAAAAATTAATGACAGCTGTGCATACATCCCTAGAAATGACAGGCCAAAAGGATTGAAAGAATAAGGAGGTCATATCGTCTGGCCCCGGGGCCTTGTTGGGATGCAAGTTAAAGATGACTGATTTGATCTCCATCTCCTCCACAGGTCTGGTAAGCCAAAGATTTTGTTGGAGTGAAATTGATTTTGCTATACCATTTAAGATATATGGATCATAAGCTGGTGATGAGGATTTGAAAAGTTCACTGTAGAAACCAGTAACTTCATCCTCTATTTCCTCGGAGTTTCGTGACATCTTTGCTCCATCACTTTTCACTAATCTCTCAATGGCATTTCTCTTGGCTCTCTGCGTTGTGCATGCATGGAAAAAGCTCGTATTTTTGTCTCCTTCTTTCAACCATAGTACACGGGATTTTTGTTTCCAATAGGCTTCTTCTCTAGCATAAGCTTTATTCAAATCACTTTTCAAGGATCTCCATTCAAGCCAATCCCATTGACCGCCTAACACTGCTAGACTTTCCATTTTGCTAATAATAGCTGCAACTTCCTTCGCCGAATTTATTTTTGTGTCTCTCATCCACTTTATTATAGCAACCCTACAATTTCTTATCTTCAACTGAATTTGATACATTTGAGTTCCCCCTACTTCTCTCATCCACGCCTCCTTTACGGTTTCCTTAAATCCCTGCATGTCTGTCCATCTGCTATCATAATAGAACCTTTTTTTAACTGTCTTTGCCACAGGGTTTGTATCAAGCAGTAACAGGCAATGATCAGAAGACTGTCTGGCAACATGAAGAACCATGGCTGTAGGATTATCCATTAACCATCTAGGAGTAGCAAACGCCCTGTCCAATCTTTCCTCAATAAACTCATCATTTTCTCGAAGGCTTGACCAAGTAAATGCATGCCCTGAAAAGGGGATTTCCCCTAATTCAATAGTCCTAACAAAATTTTTGAAAACTGAAAAACTGCTCTCCGACCTCTCTTGGCCGCCATTTTTCTCATCTTTTCTTAGGATATCATTAAAATCTCCTATAATGAACCATTTTTTACCCCATTTAATCGATTCTGCAGCAATAAACTCCCATTGACTCTTTCTTTCATTAGGACAAGTGCTAGCATACACGAAGACAACCCATCCCTCACTCGAATCCCCGTCTCTGAAATATTCTACTACAATACAAAAGGTATGACTCACAATTTGTTTAATTTGAATTTTTGGGGACCAGAAGAGCAGCAGTCCGCCACTTTTACCAATAGGATTAACACAATGCCATCTATCATTCACTTTCAAATTCCTACAAACAGTACCTACAAAAGCTTTCTTTTTTTTTTATTTCACAAAGAAAAACAAACTCAGGGAGGTGGAGTCTAAGGACTTCCTTGAGTTGGGAAATTGTCGAGGGTCCTCCCAGACCTCTACAATTCCACGCCGCAACCTTCATTGAGGGGGTTGGGGCCACTCAAGGCTGGCTGCCACCACCTTTGGACTGTTGGAGCTTTCACAGGTATTGTGTTTCTGTTTCTTTGGATCTTTGATCTCTTCTTCCCAACCGATATTCTCTCTTTCAATTCCCGATCTCATTCTTTTATCTCCCAGCACCAGAATTGTACTTCCTTCATTTTTTGCCTTTCCCTTGTCATTAGAATCAGACTCATTTCTTGACTTAGGTTTCCTACCTCTTTTGCCCTTCTGCTGATCTGATGAGAGTGTGGATAGTGGGCTACTAGTATTGGTAATATCTCGAAAAGGGGTTCTAATACGTTGGTTCAGGATAGGAATATTAATGAGGTTCTCAGCTTTGGAATTGGCTATATGGTGAGGGGGGGTCGGAGTGTTTTCAGTTTCCATCGGGGCTAAGTGTTCTTCCTCAGTCCCAGCTAGTTTAGGTTCAAAAGGGATGTCAGTTGATTGGTTTGTGGGTGAAGTGTTGAGTTTTTGGTGTGTATAAATGGGAATAGATGGAGATGGATTTTGTACGGCTCTTTGAGGGCTGCTAGGGGATGATTTGGGTTCAGTTGAGTTTTCAGGAGATCTCATCAGACCAGAGTAAGGCTTCCTTTGCAATGTAATAGTATCTTCCGCTTTGAGCCAGTCGCCAAATTGACCCTCCTTGAGACATGAGTTTTTGACATCATCCTTTCTCATTGAACAAGCTCTCTCAAAATGTCCCAGGAGACCACAATAGTAACAACAGCCTACCAGATTTTCATATTTGAAGTTGACCCAGTTGGATACCCCTCCAAGCTTGATATTGGTACCTCTCAGCAAAGGAGTGTTGAGGTCTACTGAAACTAAGATCCTGATATAGCGTCCTCTCGTGCTGCCAGATTCCGGTATATGAATGTCTTTCACGGATTCAAACAGTCGCCCAATTTTAAACCCCGTGTCTGTCGTAATCCAGTGGTTAGGGATGTTCCAGATCTGGACCCATAGGTCCACCCAAGAGAAGGCTCTAGTGTCATGGATGAGTTTCTCCTCCCATTCCCTGAGAATAATGTACTGGTGATCGAACGTCCATACTCTGCTATTCAAGATTCTCTCCTTGTCCTCTGCGTCGATAAATACAAACTGGTACATATTAAATCCAAGTTCTCTCATTTGAAATGGAGATTTAGTAGCCCAAATACCAATGAGGGTATTTTTTAGTCCCGAAAAATTCACTCTTTTCACCCCATGAATCTTGCCTATGAGACTCCTCTTACTCTCATCCAAACTCTCAATGATGTCTTCTTCCTCCAACTCAATCCCTCTTTCCTCAGTTTCTGTTAGAGAAAATTTTTTCAAACCCTCCACCAGCTCATTTTCCATCTCTCAGTATAAGCAAACTGAAGCACTCTCCAAAATCTTTGTTACCCCCTGCAAAGGAAATAGAAAAATAAACAGCAACAAAAGTCAGAGAGACAAAACAGAGTACAAGAAAAGGCCAAAAGGAGGAAAGGACGGGAAAAAAAAGACACAGAGGGAAACAAGCATAACAAAAGACATAAGAAGAAATTTAAACTGTTACTACACTCAATAAGGACGCTCAGACTGGGATAACTGAAGGTTTTAGCTATTGAAAAATTCAAGATTAACAGGACAAAACATGTTGGAGATAGAGGTTAGGGATATTCCTTTTGATTGAATTCATCAAGGAACATGCTGGGAATGTAACAGTATTGTGCGCACATGTATTAGGGTTTCTGACAATTCAAAAGAGAACATCCCCTAGTGGGAACACACACACTCTCCACGAGAGAATTTTTTGAATGTAACAGTATTGTGCGCACATGTATTAGGGTTTTCTTTTTTTCTTATCCAGAAATTAAACATCATACGATTTTTTTTGTGTGTGTTCTATTTCATTTCAAGAAAGATTAAACTATACATACAAGCATTTCTAACATTCCTTTTAAAAGAAATGATTTCTTACTCATCTATCCCATTAATCTATAACTTCTATAATATTTGCTACTTGTTTGTTAATTTCTGGGAAGGATGTCTCTTTAGGTGATGCTTTATCAATTCCATAAACAAGTTCAAATCTTCTAAGAATTAATCCAACTCAAATACTCAAAATATGAAACTTACGAATATCTTGTTTTCCCAGTACAATACCCTATGTAGTTCGCCGCGCGCTTTGGCTTCTCTCTCTCTCTCTCTCTCTCTCTCTTTTTTTTTTACGTAATTTTCTTTGATGCTTTCTTCATCCCAACCCCTGCCTTTTAATTATCGTTATGTGTTGTTCGAGACTTGTTATTAGACAGCAAACAAATACATACCTTACATTAGATAAGGAGGTGACAAGTGTGTGATGCCACGTTTATGAGTATATATTCATTATATATATTATATGCTTATCCAAACTTTACATAATCAGGTTAGACTAACAATTAACTAATTCATGGTTGGTCAAGCACATATATTAGTATGAATGACATAGTTAGGATATGATACATATGTATGTTAAGGTGATGCCACGTATATATATATATATATATATATATATATAACTAAGTATATATATACAATTCACTTAGTTAATTTAGGCATATAAGGGTATAATTGTACTTTTATATTTAATTAGTTATGTTAATTGGACGGTTATTAGCTATTTTTAAGGAAACATAATCCTACCTTTTCAGTTACCCGATTTTTAGGGAGGAAAAATCATCAACTTCAAGCGTTTTTTTACAAAATTGATACTTTTTCCGTCATATTTGTGAACAGTCGTTTTGTTGTATACTTAGTTCAGTGGACTTGTATATTTAGTCATGTTTTATTGTATATTTAGTTCAGTGGATTTGTATACTTGGTTCAGTGGAATCGTATTCTTAGTTATATAAGTAGTTTAGTAATTAAGTAGTTTAGTGAATTTGTATACTTAGTTATGTGGATTTGTATACTTAGTTCAATGGAATTGTATACTTAGTTATATAAGTAATTCAGTGTAATTGTATACTTAGTTAAATATTTCTGTATACTTAGTATTATTTTAATGTATAGTTAGTTCAATGTAATTGTATACTTAGTTAAATGTTTCTGTATACTTGGTAAAGTTTTAATGTACAGGTAGTTTAGTATAATTGTATACATAGTTAATTGTTTATGTATACTTAGTAATATTTTAATGTATACTTAGTTTAGTGTAATTGTATACTTTTCATTAATTGTTGCACAATTTTGTTGACATATTTGAATAATTTGCAGATTCGAATGGAAGGGAGAGAAATGAAAGGTGAATCGCTTGATTATGGGGACGTGATCAATACAAAATCACGTCCCTAATTTTTAGGAAGCGGTTACTATATTTAATTTCCCGGATTCCTATTTTATCCCTTCTGTTGTATACTTACTTATGAAATGATGTATATATTGTAATATATCTTGGCCATTGATTTACTATTTGGATGGTGTAGATTTAGTCCTATAAACTAACCTAGAAGGGCGGTCTCACAGGATCCCCTCCCTATATATATATATATATATATATATATATATATATATATATTTACACAATGTTGACGAAAAGCTTTCACTGGACTATCGGTGGCTCGGGGAAGAAAAGACTTAATTAAGTGAAAGCCCTTACGCTTTCCGGATAAGGAAATTTTCTTAAATCACATTTTCACTATTTCCCTCGTATAGACGTGTTAGTAATCCGATCTCAATTCTAAATTTATTACGTGTTACCGAGTGAACCTCGCACCTTAATGTTAAACCTATGTTAGATATGAGAATTCCAAAATGCAAATAAATTGTGTAAATGCCAATATTATGCAACCAACACATAAACATGTAATTTATAAACTATATTGGCCAAGTGAGTAGTGAAATACTCGGGTGTTACACCAATACCGCTATTTTACGTAAAAGACAAATATGGGGCTCATGGATGCTCCTAGTTACTAGGCAGCACAACCAGATGAGTATAATCTCGATTGTTCATTTTTTTTCTCATTCATTTTTTTTTTATTTTTTTTTGCGTAGTTCTTGTTTTTTCCTTTCTTTCTCTTTTTTTTCATTCACAAGGCTAACAAATATATATACGCAAATCAAAATGGGATTTTAACTTAATTCATATCAATAAAATCTCGTAATTCAAGCCTCACGACCCGGACTATTGTTTAACCATCACCTAATTCGTTCACCACAAAGTCTAATTTATGATTTAGTCAAATCCTACGTATCAAGTTCACAAAGTCATTTCATAATTGAAGCTGAAATTAATACATCTAGTTCAAGTTGATTAAACAGCACTATTATTAAACTTGGGATAATCATCAGACTAGTAAAAATATAACTACATGCAATCATCATATATCTACAATGACTAACTATTCCCCCTCCCCCATATCATGCAATGACCTCAATCAGTAAAAATAAAAAAGAAGAAAAAAGATACGTCCCTAAAAATTGCAATGATTGGCACACGACACCATAGTCGCATCTGCCGACCCCCTACAAAAGTCATATGTGGAAAAACACAATACCAAAATATAGAATACTAAACCTAAAATAAGAAACAAACAAAAGATGCACAAACACTAACACGCATGCAACACACACACAAAAGAAAGAAAAAAAAATAAGAAAAACTCTAAAATGTCAATGTTGATCCTTCGTTGAAGGTGGAGGCAGGAAAGGTGAGAAAGACATATTTATCCAGTTTTACTCAATGTTTTGGACTCGAGTGTCAATGGACTCAACGCACACGTCATATCTTGCATAAGTCGGCGGAGACCGATCATTTGTTCTTATACGTCTATCATTTGATGTTGAAAGTTGATAAACTGGCTCTGCATAGCATCGAGACATCCCATAACAACTTCCCAACCAGTAGCAGGGCCCTGACTAGTGCTAGTGGATGGGCCGGCTGTAGATGGCTCAACCCATGGTGGTAATCCCTCATCTGTATGAGAAATATCGGGGATGGCCCCGTGCTCCTTGACATATGTCATGAATGCTCGCCTGCAGGCTCCTTTTGTTGTGGTGGAATACCCATTGGATTCCATATGTCACTATGGAAACATCTCCGAGATGCGGAGTCCTTGAAGGTGCCTTTCTTAGTTAAGAAATATGCATACTTCAATGAAGCCATATTCAAGGACCTACAGGGAATTTCAACGAGCTGGTTGAGATGATCGGGTACCACGTTGAAATGAATGGCCAATTGAAAGATTAGGTGCCCCATACCTAGCTTATGCTTACGGTTCCATAGGTTTCGATAGAAAGTATCGAAAATGAAAGTCGTGATACAAATTTTGGTGTTATGACGGAAGCACCACAGAAAAAACAATTTCGGGATAGTCACATGACTACTCTCATCTTTTCCAAACACACAATGAACAATGAATTTATGAAGCAAGTATAAGGCGGGCTCTGTAATAAAACCATTCGGGGTTCCTTTTGTAGAAAAATTATTATATCCCGTGAATTCTACCCAAAAATCAGTTGGTTTGAACGGTTGAGTATCGCCCAAATACCATGTCTAGATAGCCCGAAAATTGATTTCATCACCCTAAAATTCACCTCACATTCTTTCCCAAACAAGCAACGTAATATCCGTAAGATAAGAATACGAAAAATACAATACCATATAAAACTCAACTTTCAATTCTATCAACACCATAGAAGTAAATGTTCCATCCAAAAAAATTAACAAAACCCATGAATTCATCAAGCAACCCCAATTCTTGCAATGTTTCCTTAGATAAGAAAGTAGACGGAGGTACATCACGAGAGACTAGGCTAGTGTACATTTGGCCCTCCTCCTCAGAATAAATTGGAAAAAAGGCGTTGAATTGTTCAGCTAAACCCACCGAAATCATGGGGTCATCTTCTTACACTCTAAGGTTTTGATTTTGAGCCCTTTTCAACCTTCTATGCATGATTTTCCGAGTAGAAATGATTAATCAGAGTGGAATTTAGCTTTGAAGGATGAATCTTGTGATTTGGTAAAGAGAATTTTGCAAGGGAGGGAAAAGTTTCAAAATAAGGTGTGAGAAGTTGTCCCAAAAGAGCCCCAAATCGCGACTGATATTAGATTATCTATTCTCATGCGCGAATGTGCGCCGAGTCATGCGACCGCACACATGGGCATGTTCGTGCGCTTGCTACTGTCTATATCGTGCGCATGACCATGCGGCCGCGCACCTAGCCTGTATTTTATTTTATTATTATTTTTATATTTATATATGTACAATAAAAATAAAACTCAACAAACTATTAGGTACTGTTAGTCGAATGAAAATAAAAAGAAAAAGAAAATAAACAGGAAAAAAGCTTGGGTTGCCTCCCAAAAACCGCTTGTTTAACGTCGTTAGCTTGACAATACATGAGCACGATTTTAAGTGAACTCATCGAGCACCATGCTCTCGACTACTTCACTTTGAGACACCCCTTCATAGTATGGTTTAACCCATTGGCCATTCACCTTGAAGGATTAATTAGTCATTGGATTAAGCAGTTTAACCGTGCCATAAAGGTATACCTCTTCAATCTCAAAAGGGCCCCTCCATCCCGATTTAATTTTCTTGGGAATAAATGCAATCGTGAATTAAATTCATACCTGGTTTTGAGATTTTTATAAATAATTTTCTTGTTGTGCAGCTGTTTGACTTTGTCTTTTATATCCGCGCATTTTCATGCGCTTCATTGCGAAGCTTGTCAAGTTCGGACACATGCAACTTCCTTCGGCTCCTGTTGCACCAATTCAAAATTTGTCGCTTTGATGGCCCAATATGCCTTGTGCTCCACTTTAACTGGTAAATGACATGATTTTCCGTAAACCAGTCTGTAGGGGCTCATTCCCAAAACCGTCTTATAAGTTGTTCTATATGCCCAAAGCGCATCATTTAACTTGGTAACTCAGTCTTTTCTCGCAGGATTCACTGTCTTCTCCGAAAAAAAAATTATCTGCTTGTTGGTTGTCTCAACTTGTCAGGAAGTTTGAGGGTGAGAAGGTGTAGCTACCTTATGTGTGATAGCATTCTTCTTCATCATTTTCTCAAACAACGTATTGCAGAAATATTTTTCCCCATCGCTTATGATAGCTCTAGGGAATCCAAACATGTTTAAGATATTTTACTGCACAAACTTGATGATATTGTTAGCACCGAAAGTATTTGTGGGGATTGCCTCAACCCACCGGGACACGTAATCAACAACAACAAGTATATATTCGTATCCAAAAGACTTAGGAAATGGGTCCATAAAATCAATACCCCGTACATCGAATATTTCAACTACCAAGTTATTATTCAGAGGCATCTCATTTCTCCTACTAATATTTCTAGTCATCTGGCATCTATCGCATGTAAGCCGATAATTATGTGCGTCTTTGAACAATGACGACCAATATAACCCTGATTGAAGAACTTTGAAGGTTGTTTTACAGCCTCTAAAATGCCCACCATAATGCATTTTATGGAAAAAGGCCAAGACATCGTTATGTTCATCTCTAGGAATGCACCGAAATTATGCTGTTGATGAAGTTCCTACTACAAACCTTGAATCCTCGAGTTGGTTATCCTACCTCCTCACCTCAACCCTGCGAGTGGTATATTGATAGAGTACAGAAAAAAGAATACAGATTGATTATATATTTAAAGCAAGTTTATACACCTATTAAAAACACTTATTAAGTTGTCTAAAAGTTCAAAAAATTATATTTTTCTTTAATAATATTCAATAATTAAATAAATTAGATCAACTGAGACATAGTTGAAATTTAATAATATATGTTGTTTGATAAATAAAATCAGAGTGTCATTTGATTTCTTAATAACAACACCATTCTACTCAAATCATGAATATTTGAGAAAATGTCTTATAACATAAAGAAATGAACAATAATTGTTATATAGTTTGAGATTACAAAAAAATATACCATAAATAATAGAATAAATAAATAATATTTGTTTTGTGTAATAAGTATGTATTTATTATGAATTCAAAATAATATGCACAATATATAAAAATGATATAAAAATATTTGGTATTTCATTATTTTTAGTAGTCAACTTTCTTTAATAATTACTTTTAAAAATGATATAAAAAATATACTTATTTAAATTTAATTTTCCAAATATGTGTGTACTATATTGATTATTGTATTTATATATTTTTTTAAAAAAACTTAATAACTTTTTTTTATTTTTGATCCATTTTTATGAATAATATATCAAATTAATCAAATTTTTACGATCTTCAATTTGACACCCATATTGCATATATAAAAAAAAATATATAATAAATATAAAAATATAAAAAATATTTGATCATTATTTTATAATTTATAATGGGTTTTATAAATTATGCATTCGGGATATTATACATCAATTTGTATATTCATGTATTTGGCTAATTATGATATTTATATAGTTGTTATTTGAGCTTAGCATATTTGTTAATAATTATATTTATATTTAAAATAATTAAATTCAATTAAAAATACTAATTTTGATTAAATAAAATATCTCAAAATATCTATCCAAACTTTATATATCACATTTATCCATACATAATATTATATATATTATGTAAGAAGAAAATTAAGATTTATTGAAATTATATTGATAATGGTATTTTATATATAGAAAATTATATCTTATATTTTAATGTACTTTTCATTTTAATGCAAATTATTTTTCTATTTATCACCGTATTTTGATATTCAGGTTTCAAATATGTACATTTGGTTAGATATGAATTCGTCTATTTGATAATTATTTGATATATATGTATATATAAAAATAAAATAGTTTTCTTAATATTTAATCCTTTAAAATTGTGTTCTAAATATATAACATGGTTTTTGTTTAATTCCATTAATAATTTTGACAATTGTTTAACTTTCTAAACCCCACAAAATATTAGAATTAGAAATAATTTTACTATTGATTGTATTGAAAATATAATTTATTACATATCCAACATGAGGGTAATAAAAAAAAAATCAACATTGGGCAGTTAAAATGTTTCTCAAACTTTTAATTTCTTATAGATAAACATGTTCAACAAAATTGATACAATCCATATTCACACAACCAAATATAATTTTGTATTTAAAGAGATTTTTTTGGTTATTTTGTAATAGCTTATTTTTTATTATTTAATCGTATAATTTATAAGCAAATTCATTATCTTTATATTTTAATATTTTTTGAAATTTTAAACCTTGTGCCATCACTATATTTTTAAAACATAGATAACATAAATTTATAAATTTGTAAAATAAAGAATGAGAACATGTAAATTTTGTAAAGATTCTTGGGTTTAGTTTTTACAATTAATAAAATAATAAATTATAAATAAAATTAATATCAATAATAGATAAATACAGTACGCATGTTTAGAGAATTAGGATGGAACGAACAATTTCTATTTAACTAATCGGAATGGGAAGGGGGACGGGGATACAAATATCATCCATATCCCATCTCTGGTTCTAGAGAAGCGGGGAATCATCATCACCGCTCCTATCCTCCAATTAGCTAGGGATTCCCCGTTCAATTCTATTCGGTTACCAGCAGAGATAGTTCGAGGATGTTGACATCCCTAAATGCATGATATAGAAATATAGAATTCATATAATTGTTAGAAAAATGTACATGTAACAGTATAAAACAGATGTTTCACATATATATGCACGGGTAAAAAACTAGTTGGTTATCAAAAGTCCACACTTCCCCCACTATCCGACGGTCAAGTGGGGTACTTGGATTTGGTCGCAACATATCCCGGAACGGCGATTGGTGGTGGCGTGGCAGGCTATCCATAATCGATTGGCTATCTTTGATTTATTATGGGCCAGGGAAAGCTTTATCGGCCCCTCGGTTTGCTCTCTTTATCGTGACTTTGTAGAATCGGTTGACCATTTATTTGTCTCTTGTGTCTTTGCAGGGGCTCTATGGCGTTGGATTTTTGATTCGTTCAATGTTCACCCATTTGAGGCAATAGGATTTTTGATTCGTTCAATGTTCACCCATTTGAGGCAATAGCTTTAATGAATTCCTGGTGCAACTAATGAACTTTCATTTCAGCAAGAAAGTTAATTTCCTCTGGCATGTGGCTATCCTTTCCTGCATCTGGCTCATTTGGCATATTCGGAATGAGTTGGTTTTCCACAACAAAATCTGGACGGTGGATGCGTCGACTCTCCATCTTTGGGTTCTCATTGTTGAATCATCATCACTGGATCGGGGATGCATGCACAACGAGCAACAGAACCTTTCATCCTACGTAGGCTGCGAGTTCCTGGTTGGGCCAGACAGGCACCGAAGATTGTGGAAGTTAATTGGCAAAAACCCCTCCCGGGTTGGATCAAGGTGAACACGGACGTTAGTTCTTTGGGGGCGCCGGGCAATTTGATAGCATCCAGGGTTTTCTGGAATTGTAGAGGTTTTTTTCGGGGGTGTTTCATGATTCGTTGTGGATCGGGTTATGCGTTTGAAGCTGAACTGGTCACAACAATGTGGACAATTCACTATGCATTTGTGAAGGATTCGACGCAACTTTTGCTGGAGTCGGATTCGATGTATGTGGTGAACTTGCTAGAAAAGATATCTGCTGAGGTGCCATAGCGCCACCTCAGCACTTGGCGATACACCTTGCATCTTCTCGCACATATGGATTTGGTGGTCTCTCACATTTTTCGGGAAGGCAATAAGGTGGCAGACATGCTGAGCAAGAAGACGGATTATGGTACATGGTGGGGCATCCCACCGGAGGAGCTCGTACATCACCTCACTAATGACTATGTTGGCCAATCCAACTATAGGTTTGTGTTAGATAAATGTTTTTATCAAGATTTTGATGATTTTGTTTAAATGTGTTTTTATACCAAAACAATGTTTTTAAATGTTGTCCAAATACTCCTAATTGATTTAAAATGTTTTTACTAATTTTTTGGAGTATTTCTTGAAGTTTATTTTTGTCAAAAATCGGACAATATTTCATTTTGGAGGTCGACCGGTCGAGCAAATGGTCGACCGGTACCTGAAGAACGCCCAAATTGTTACAGAAAGAAACAGAATGTAATTCTGTGAAAAAAAGGGGGAGAGCAACCGGTCCACCTAGGGGGCGACCGGTCGGACCCCCCTCCGACCGGTCGCACCCCCCCTTGACCGGTCGGACCCCCCTGCAACCTATCCTGGATCGTACTATTTTCTTTCTAACGTTCGAAATTTTCTATAGAGCGACCGATCGCGCTGTGTAATCTTTTGACAGCAAAATTTGGATCGTTGGACATTCTTATCAGCAAGATTTACTTTTGATTTTTGTACAATATTTCTACATCTTATGATCCTCTTTTTGTAGACAAAAGTGAAGAAGAATGAGCCTATGTTGGGAGCCTATGTTGGTAAAGACTCTCCTATAAATAGAGGATGAATTGAAGACACAAGATACAATAACAACACAAGCAAATACACAACAAGAAATCTGCAAATTTCCAAGCTTTCATATTCAACACTCTTGTTGTATTTATAGCCTAAGTATTTCACTTTCACATCTTGAGGTCTAGGCTTTATTTCTTGATTACACTTGCACTCAAATCGTAATATTCATTATTAAGTTGTAATCTTGATTTTTGTCATCATTCAACACAAGACATCCTTGTGAGTATTCTTGTGGAAAGAATACACTTGGGTGATCTAGGTGATAGGTGTTTCAAGAGTGTGGTGCTCTTAAGGTATTGAAGAATTTGGTATTCTTCAAGGTTGAAGATTGTGGTAATCTTCACAAGGTGCCGTTGGAGATTGTGGTAATCTTCAAGATGGTAATCTCAAAGGTGGTGTTGTAGAAGAGTGTGGCGCTCTTCAAGGTGATGTTGTAAGGTGTTGTATTAATTTTGGTAATTAATAAAATCTTTTTTCTTTTTGAAATCCATCCCGGAGATACTGGGGTGGTAGAGGATTAGGCCCTAGGTGGGTTGAACCTCTATAAATCGACGCGTGTTATTTACTTCCCGCACCTTTACTATTGTCTTAGCTTGTTTGAATCGAAAAAGAGGGCTAAATCGAGAAAATTGAGATAATCTATTCACCCCCCCTCTAGATTATCGTAGCCGTTTGGACTTACAAGTGGTATCAGAGACAAACTCTTTGGTAAGCTCGTTCCACATCACGAGTAAAGAGGAAAGATCATCGGCTACGAACGAAGTCTACCTTACCGGCGCCTCCACCACCAAGCCACCACTATTCGATTCCAAAAATTTTACATTTTGGAAAGAAAGAATGGAATGCTATCTACAAGGTTGCGGGTTCGATATTTGGAACACGGTCGTAAATGACGAATCCATTCCAATGATGGACACACCACACAAAGGCCTCAAAGAGCTCAATGATGAAGAGAAGAAAATCATATCTTTAAATGGTAAAGCTCTTAATGTTATTTATTGTTCACTTACCATTTTGGAATATGATCATATTGTAGGAATTAAATAGGCACATGAAGTATGGAGAAAATTAGAAGAAGTATATGCAAATGAAAGGAGCCACTCAAAAGCATCTACTTCTCAAATGGATACAAACCCAACATGGGATGAGCTTCCTACAACTTCCGACGTCGATGAAAACGAATGATGTCTTATGGGCTTCGAAGAAGAAAACGAGGTAAGTTCAAAACCATCCACTTCTTATGATAATAAATTACAAAATGATTATAGTGATTTGCAAAATGATTTTGATGAACTTCAAAATGAATTCCAAAGCTTACTTGTTAAATACAAATTTGAAAAAGGAATTCAATTTTTTGAAAATTGATAAGGATAATTTATTTTCCTCTTATAAATCACTTTCATGTGATCACACCACCACACTTGACAAGGTTAGAAACCTTGAAAAAGAAAATAGTACTCTTGTTGAGGATATTAATTGCATGAAAAATGATTTATCAAAATCCAACTTGAGTACCGATAAAATGATCGATATTATTGATGTTCATAGTTGTGATAAATTGAAACAAGGACTTGATCATAAGCCTAGTGTTGTTAATTATGTGAAAAGAAATCAAGTCCCTATGCATGTTGGTCATTATGCTCCCAAAATTACTACTTGTTTTTATTGTGGTAAAATGGGTCACACGGTTAATACTTGCCGGGCTAGAAATAGCTCTAATTATTATTGGGGACCTAAAAGTCTCAAAGCTAATTCCAAAGGACCCAAACACTTGAGGGTACCACAAAATAATGTCATATTAGGTACCCAGCGGAATAATAATCGAGGAAAATACATACCGCCAAGAAGACATCAAATGACCATTTCATTTGATCAAAGGAGAAGACAACATCAAAATAAATTTCCAAGAGAAAGACACTATCAACAATGGGAAGAACACAATCCTTGGAAATGGAGCAATTGGAGAAGCTATCATCAACAAGATGATTTTCAAAGGGGAAGATATCATCAACAATGGGAACGACACAACTCATGGAAATGGCGTAATTGGTAAACCATATCTCCTCATTTAAATATGTATTTTATTTTGTTATGCATGTTTTTATTTGTGTCTTAATTGTAAAATGAGTTTTCAAATATTTCTTAAAATTAAGGTCTTCAATATATTTGTGTGTTCTTAAATTTTTTTTTTTAAAAAAAAGAGGACCTTGCATGTTATATTTAAAACTCTTGTGCATTTGTTTAAACTATAGTGTTTTATCATCTCTTATGGATTTTTATGGCATAAGCTTACTTGTGATATATCTTATTGCTTTAAGCCTACACTTGTATCATATTGTTTTGTGCTAGTCTTGCTTTAAGAATTGTGTAGGATTTATATATCTTCGTCAATGGTTATCTATTCATTATTTGACAAGAGATACATAAACTATCGAGGTACGCTCATCATCGTTATTCATCTCAAAGATTCGATTTATTTTTGCCATATGCCTATGTGCTTGCTTTTCAAGATTTTTCAAAGTATTTCATACAAGTGCCATATTTTAGAGGATTTTTCGATTTTTGAAAGGCACTATTTGATAAAGCTTGTTTTATCCTAGACTTGTAAAGGATTGTATTTTGATTTGATAAAACATTTGATTTTCATTCTTATCTTAGAATTGTGCATTTGATTGCTCATATTCATTCTTGTCTAAACTTTTGTTCAAATGCTTCTTTTAAATGAGGTCTCACCTTTTTGCTCTTGGATCTTCAAACTTCAAAAGAGGCCTTCTATAGCTTTCTATAAGCTTATTTGAACTTCATGTTTTATGAAACTCTTGATGATGTGTTTTTAAGCATAGTATGTGTTGCTTATTATAGTGTTTCTATTATTCGATATTACTATGCTCTTGTGCAAGATATCTTCTTAAGATTTTGCAGAAATTTTTGGTATTTTGGAACAAGCTTGATGACCAAGGCAAGGTTAGTAGCTCTAAGGTATTATCAAGAAGAAGGTATTGATTTTGATGATACATTTGCTTCCGTGGTTTTTCACATTTTGCTTGCCTATTCTTGTTTTAAGAAAATTTCAAGCTTTACCAAATGGATGTTAAATCCACTTTTCTAAATGGTTTTACTCAAGAAGAAGTCTATGTAAAACCTCCGGGGTTTAAAATTTTTTTTTAGGCCAAATGATTTTTATAAAAGGCCTTGTATGGTTTAAATCAAGTACCCTGTGTATGGTATGATAGACTTAGCTATTTTTGCTAAATGGTTTTACAAGAGGTAAAGTTTATACTACTTTCTTTGTTTTTGAAAAAGGGCAAGATTGTTTACTTGTACAAATTTATGATATCATTTATGGTGCTACTATAAGTCCAAGCGGCTACGATAATCTAGAGGGGGGGTGAATAGATTATCTCCATCTTTTCGATTTCGCCCTCTTTTTCGAACCGAATGCTCAAACACAATAATAAAGGTGCGGAATGTAAACAACACGCGTTGATTTATAGTAGTTCAACCCACCTAGGGCCTAATCTACTACCACCCCAGTATATCCAGAATGGATTTCAAAAAGAAAAAGAATTTTATTAATTACCAAAATTAATACAAATGCAACTTACAACACCTTGAAGAGCACCACACTCTTCTTCAACACCACCTTTGGAGATTACCACAATCTCCCTTTGAAGATTACCACAATCTTCCTTCAACGGCACCTTGTGAAGATTACCACAATCTTCAACCTTGAAGAATACCAAATTCTTCAACACCTCAATAAGAAGATCACCACAATCTTCTTGCACCTATCACCTAGATCATCCAAGTATGTTCTTACCACAAGAACACTCACAAGGATATCTTGTGTTTGAATGATAACCAAAAATCAAGATTACAACTCAATAATGAATATTACAATTTGAGTGCAAAGTGTAATCAAGAATAGCCTAGACCTCAAGGATGTGAAAGTGATAAGCTAGGCAAAATTACAACAAGAATAACAACAATGAAGAACAAATATTTGCTTGAAGTGTATCTTGTTGTGTTGTATCTCAATTGTTGTTTTTGGTTGCTCCAAAACTTCCTCTATTTATAGGAGATGATTGATCAAGCATAGGCTCCTCTTGGGGATTGAAAATCTACAGAAAAATACAATTAAAATCAAGAATATAGTTGTTAGAAATCAATCCCACATTTTAAGGAAATATGTCTGCTGTCAAACGGTCATATTTTTGCTATCAAAGCACAGGGCGACCGATCGCACAGAAATAAAAGTTTGAAACGTAACACAGGAAAATTACACAGGGCGACCGGTCGACGTAGGGTTCGACCGGTCGTCCCCCATCTCAGCCGGTCCCCCTCATTGCATTTTAAGGAATACGAAGTTCTGTTTCAAAAACGAACTTGCAGGTACCGGTCGACCCCTGGTCGACCGGACCGGTCGACCTGCTTGATTTTTCTTCCGTCTCATTTTCTGTTTCAAAAAACATCTTCAGGTACGGGTTGCCCTATAGGGCGACCGGTCGACCAAGAGACAGAAATGTTGTCCAATTTTTGTCGAAAATAAAACCCAAGAAATACTCCGAAAATATAGTAAAAACATTTTAAACCAATCGGAAGTATTTAGACAATATTTAGAGACCTTGTTTTGAAGTAAAAACATATAAACATAAAATCATAAGAAGTGTTGTCCAATTTTATCAAAAGTAAAACTCGAAGAAATACTCCGGAAAATATTAAAACCATTTTAAATCATTTAGGAGTATTTGGACAACAATTAAAAACATTATTTTGGTGTAAAAATAAAATCATCAAAATTAAGATAAAAACATGTATCAAACAGCTACTAATGAATTATTGTGCAAGTTATTTTCTAAGTTGATGCAAGGTGAACTCAAGATGGGGGAGCTAAAATTTCTTCATTCGACCAAGAAAGTGGTTGTAATTCACAATCAAAGTATACAAAAGTACATTTGAAGAAGTTAGGCAATGAAGAAGGAAGAATCATCTCAACCTCTATGGCTACCAATGTAAAGTTTGACAAAGGTAGAGGAAGGCATATTGATTGACAAACATATTCGAGGTATATTCACTAACTTTTCGTATTCCTTTAGACTTGACATTTTCTATGCCTTATGTTTATATGCTCGAATTTTAAAACTATCCCAACGAATCTCATTAAAGTGCCGTTAAAAGAAATTTTCAAATATTTGAAAGGCACTTCTTCTTATGACTTGTATATCCAAAGTTTAAAACGTTCACATTTTTCGGGATAACAAGTCTAGTGATAATATTTTTTCAAAATATTGTTCATTATAATCGAACTAAACATATTGAGATTCGATATATTTTTCTAAGGGATTGCGTTTCTAAAACGAAAAATTGAGATGTGTTTAAATCTGTCTCAAGGATAACTCGCGGATTTTTTAATCGTTAACCGCCGAGTCTTTTACCTCATTTCGAGCTTGATTAAGACATAATGCATATTGAATGAGGTATGTGATTGCATTTTGCACGTTTTTAAAACTTAGGGGCGAAAAATCGGATTTTTGGTTCAAACCTCGGATTTTGGAAAACAGAATGAACCACTGGGCTGACTGGGGCAAGGCCGACCGGTCACCCATGCCGTCGACCGGTCGCCCATGCCCCCAACCGGTCGCCCTTAGCTATATTTTTGGTTAAAATCGTTTCTGTTTTCAATCACAGCTATTTTGGTCTTTTGTATTCATTTTTCGTCCCCTACGCAAATTGCACACAAATTTTACTTCAAATTTGTTTTATTGCATACATTTTATATTTTGGAATTCATTAGGCTCGATTATCATCATCTTTGCTCATCTTTATCGATTAAATGGTAAGAATTTCTCTTTTTAATCTCAATTGGGTTGAACCCTTGAGAATGTGCTTATATCTTGGTATTTTGATGAAATTATTGTATTAGTATGTTGTATATGATGATTGTTGATGAATGAATATTGTTGTATTGCAATTGGTGATGAAATTTTTTGGCTTAAACAAATCACAAAGGCGTTATATTTCTCTTGTTTTACTCAACGCACGCCAAGTGTTCGACAAAATGTTTCAATGAAAAATTCATCACCTACATGATTCTCTTGATTTGAAGAGTTTTATAAGTTTATAGAGATCATGTTTTATCAATCAAATGAGCTTTTACAAATCAAATGAGCAATTTTTTCTCTTTTATTCGGTATTTAAGCTTAAATGTTCAATATGCTCGATAAATTGATTAAATTGCGCACTTTGATATAATTATATGATGTTTTTATCGTGCTAACATTTTTTTTTATGATTCCAAAGGGGGAGAAACAGGAAATAAGCTAATACGCTCAAAGAAGCGAAAATAAGCTCGCAAAAAAAGCTATAAGCTAGAGCTCTTAAAAGCCAAAAGCTATGGATAACACTTAGTCCATGTGATGTATTATGGACTTTTATGCTTGACTAATGATGCTTTTGTGACAGGGGGAGCTTTTAAGCTCATGAAATTCAAGCTTTTAGCTTGTAGTTGTTTGCTTATACTTATCTTTGTTATGCATGTTGATAGGGGGAGCTTGTGCAAAAATGATTTTGAAAATCTTTGCTCTTATCCTTGTGTTTGTACTTATGATGAATCTTGCTTAAAATGAATTGATGTTTTAGACCGGAAAATTTGTTTTGTTTTAAAATCGTCTTCCTAAAATTGTTTTGGTTTGTAATCATCAAAAAGGGGGAGTTTGTTAGATAAATATTTTTATCAAGATTTTGATTATTTTGTTTAAATGTGTTTTTATACCAAAACAATGTTTTTAAATGTTGTCCAAATACTCCTAATTGATTTAAAATGTTTTTACTAATTTTTTGGAGTATTTCTTGAAGTTTATTTTTGTCAAAAATCGGACAACATTTCATTTTGGAGGTCGACCGGTCAAGCAAATGGTCGACCCGTACCTGAAGAACGTCCAAATTGTTACAGAAAGAAACAGAATGTAATTCTGTGAAAAAAAATGAGAGGGCGACCGGTCCATCAGGGGGCGACCGGTTGGACCCCCTTGACCGGTCGGACCCCCCTGCAACCTGTCCTGGATCGCACTATTTTCTTTCTAACGTTCGAAATTTTCTATAGAGCGACCGGTCACGCTGTGTAATCTTTTGACAACAAAATTTGGACCGTTGGACATTCTTATCAGCAAGATTTACTTTTGATTTTTGTACAATATTTCTACATCTTATGATCCTCTTTTTGTAGACAAAAGTGAAGAAGAAGGAGCCTATGTTGGGAGCCTATGTTGATGAAGACTCTCCTATAAATAGAGGATGAATTGAAGACACAAGATACAATAACAACACAAGCAAATACACAACAAGAAATCTGCAAATTTCCAAGCTTTCATATTCAACACTCTTGTTGTATTTATAGCCTAAGTATTTCACTTTCACATCTTGAGGTCTAGGCTTTATTTCTTGATTACACTTGCACTCAAATTGTAATATTCATTATTGAGTTGTAATCTTGATTTTTGTCATCATTCAACACAAGACATCCTTGTGAGTATTCTTGTGGAAAGAATACACTTGGGTGATCTAGGTGATAGGTGTTTCAAGAGTGTGGTGCTCTTGAGGTATTGAAGAATTTGGTATTCTTCAAGGTTGAAGATTGTGGTAATCTTCACAAGGTGTCGTTGGAGATTGTGGTAATCTTCAAGAGAGATTGTGGTAATCTCAAAGGTGGTGTTGTAGAAGAGTGTGGTGCTCTTCAAGGTGATGTTGTAAGGTGTTGTATTAATTTTGGTAATTAATAAAATCTTTTTTCTTTTTGAAATCCATCCCGGAGATACTGGGGTGGTAGAGGATTAGGCCCTAGGTGGGTTGAACCTCTATAAATCGACGCGTGTTATTTACTTCCCGCACCTTTACTATTGTCTTAGCTTGTTTGAATCGAAAAAGAGTGCTAAATCGAGAAAATGGAGATAATCTATTCACCCCCCCTCTAGATTATCGTAGCCGCTTGGACTTACAGTTTGTTAGCTAGTGCGTCCTGCTTCAGGTTTCTTTTCCCATTTTGGACGCCTATTCTGGGGCATACTCTTTTTCCTTCCAACGGTTTTTCCCACAAGGGTAGGTTTTACTTTGGGAGGTTTTAACGAGGCCCCAACCATTCAGCCATTTAGTCTGCTTGTGACCATTTCGCTTTTATTTATAACATTGTTTTCAGGCTTACGTTTGGTTACCTGATCAGCCTGTGATCAGGATTACTCTCTTTTCATTTTTTATATATAATATCGAATTTATTAAAAAAATCAAAAAATCCACACTTTGCTATTCAAAACCTTATCCTTATCAGCTAAAGATTTGAACACAAACTGAAAAGGGTTAAACCCCAACTCCCTCATTTGAATATTGTCTTTAGTATTCCAAATCCTCTGTAGAGTAATCTTAAACCCTGAAAAATTAGCTTTTTTTCCTCCATGAATCTTCCCATATAGGCTCCTCTTACTCTCTTCAATACCATTCACCACGTCCGAATCCTCCAACTCCACTCCCTCATTTTCTTTATCCGTTAACGAGAACCTATTCATACTTTCCATCACAGAGCTTTCCATTTTTGGCCGAATACCAACTCTTACTCACAATCCGAACCTGCGTTCCCAAACCTGCACCAAACAAAAATAAAAGATGCAAAAGGAGAAATAAAAAAAAGAAGACTAATAGACACGAGGCCTCCAACAACTAAGAAACAAGAACTCAACAGCAGAGTCAAACAAACCTAAAAACCTAGCACAAAAACACCAAGAACAGAGACACCGAAAGAAAAAAATTTGAAAAGAACTCCCCTGCGGGAACTATGCACACTCCCCAAGAGAGAGGAAAGGCACTTCACGAAAGAAGACCAATTTTGTTTGAATTAAAATCACAAAAAAATTCCCCTTAGTCATACGACCTGTTTGGTTGGCCTTTATGCGGTTGATTGAGCCAATTTTTATTCATCATCCATTCTGTTAAATTGTTCGGTTCAAAAGCTCTAGGACCATGAAAACCAGTTGGCCCTGCATGCAATCAAACGATTCCAGGTATAGCCCATCCCACCCCTCCCCCTTGATCCACTATTAAGCCTAGGTCTGAGACCCACATTAATTGAGGAAAAGACTAAAATGCCCCAAAATTATTCACATTAAGCCGAAGAAATGTCCGAAATTCCTTTTCAATGTCAGGCTCAAAGTTTGATAGTTTAACACGTCTTAAATTATTTTCTTATTTCTGAAATGCTGCCTATGGTGGTTAAATTAATAATAATAATAATAATAATAATATATTCAATATACCCATTTGTATGCAGCTTATGTAAACAAAAAAAGATAATGAAGAAATAATTAAAATGACTAGCTTCACTCGTCCAAGAAACAAAAACATAAACCATAAATATTCAAAATATGATTTTGTTTCGGAGCAGCGAACGATGTATTTAGGGGATGGCAATGGGTTGGGTCGGGTATCTAGATACCCAGACCCGTCCCGTCCCTAGAACGAGAAGAGGGATGACGTGGCACGGGGATGGGGTGAGTCGATACGTCCTGCCCTGCATTAAATAAATTTAATAGAAAAAATAAAAAAGGGATAAGATATTAATTTTTAATATATTTATAAAATATTCTTTACAAAAAAATTATTATTTTCAATTTATAAATATTAGATATGATATTAAAAGATAAAAATATATTATAATATATATATTATATATGCAAAATTTATATTAAATATATTAAAAATATAGGTGGGCGGGGCGGGTGCCGCGGGGCAGAAGTGATACTCAGATCCGTCCGGTCCCATCGCGGGTCATGGGGTGGTGCGACCCAAAGGGTCACGTCGGGTAACGTGGTCGGATCGGAATTTCCATCCTTGATGGTGCTGGATATCGGGGCACACAACTGGAAATGGTTACCTTACCCACAAATATGGATGACAATTTTGACCCGGCTTGTGGGTACCCATCCCGACCCGCTTCATTTGGGTCGTCCCGCCCCGTGTCCCGTGCCCCGGGTGGGGCGGGACGGGTATGGGTACCACTTCCGCCCCACGGTACCTGCCAGGGGCGGCCCTGAGGAGGTCGAGGTGGTGCCGCCGCACAGGACCCCGCCGATAAAGGCCCCCGGAGATTTTTTTAAATGTGTGTGTATATATATATGTTTACATTAATATAAATAAAGGCTGTCAAAATAACAAGTGATTAAGATGGTCCAACGGTGACATCATTTCTAAAGGATTTGGAGGTCCAGTGTCCGATTTTGTCCTCTTGCAGAATTGATTACTTTTTTTGTCCACAAAAATCTAAGAGCAACTACAATGGTAAGGATTTTGATGGGATTTTTCATAAAAAACCGTGCCATTGAAAATCCTTACCATAGTGAAGGGAAATTTTGGGTTTTTGGGGAAAAACTGGTTTGTAGCTACAAACCGGTTTATGGGTGGATTATGGGGCAAAAAGTGGGAGGTGTTGGGCCCATGGGTAGAAAAATAGTTTGAAATAGATTTTTTTTAATTTTTTTATTATTTTGTAAATTGTATGGTGGGACCATTAAAAAGTTGTAAATAGATTTAACCATTGTGGGAAAATGTTTTTAAGATGGTGAAGTTTTTGCTTTTGACGTGGCGGGTGACATGGCACACAAAAAACTGTGGAAAAACCTTTGAAGGGTTTTTCCATTGGAGATGCCCTAATTAAAACAGAGAAGGCCGCCCAAGTCCCAACCTGCCTTTTGTTTTACAAAATAAAATACTAGCCCCAATAATTTAATACAACCTTTTATCTTTTTCCAAAACAAACAAATATATATATAATAAAGAAGATCAATTTTTCAAAGCTAATTTACTAGTAGTTCTTTTCTTTTTTGTTTTGTCTCTTTGGTAAATTATATTGGATGATTTGTTTTATTTTTATTTTAATGAAATAAATATTAAAGTTGGAGTATTACATATGCTATTTTATATGTTAAATTAATAAAATTATATTTGTAACATGTGTTTTGTCTTTTTTTTTTTAATCTAACCCGTGGGGCCCCATTTTTTTTTTGCTCTAGGCCCCTCAAAATCCAGGACCGGCTCTGCTTCTTGCTCATATGGTGTTTTCTATATTGTTTCTGGTTTGTTTCTATATTATTTCTTGATTGTTTCCATGTTTTTATGTTTTCATGCACTGTATCAAAAATTGAATTTTGTGTTTTTTACTCACATTGTTTCTATATTATTTTCAACTTGTTCGGTTTTAATATGTGTGTTTTATGTGTATATTTCTTGTTTTTTTTTATAAGATTTCAAGTATATAAAATGGATTATTTAATGGGGGCAAAATTTATATTTCACTGAAATTTGATTAGAAGAAACATGTTTGAAACAATAAAGAAACAACAAAACATGTTTGAAACAACAAAGAAACAACAACATAAAAAAGTCCGGGAATTTTGGCAGGAGCGAATTTTTGTCCAAAAAAAGGAAACAAATGTAATTTTGTCCAAAAATCACCGGAAAACGTAATATTCTATCTTTTGTCCAGAAAAATTGGGTAGTTGTGTCCTTATCCCTACATTTTTCATAACCAAACAAACTTAATGGGCAATAATAAATCCTTTGGATTCGACACACTAACCCAAAGATATTAATCTAGCCCATTATAGATAGCCCAACCAAATGGGCCCATACAGTAGTCTTAAAATTTTCTTCGCAACTGGAATCCAAAGTTTCGCTCTCCTAGGCAATTAGGGCCTTCTCAAATTTCCGCGCCCATCGCGAGACTGCTTTCATCGGTGCCCACTCACGGTTCCCTCCGCCAGGTGTTTATAAAAGAAGTGTTTTAAAAGATTTTCTATCCCACTTTATATTTATTTTTATTTTTATTTAGTCTAACATGGCTTATCCTAATTGACCATGTCTTCTTCCTTATCCTATTGTTCCTATTATTTGGACTAATAAAAACGTGCAGCACATTTGATAACAATCTCCCTAACTTTTTGTAACAAATCGGTTGGACTAACAAGACTTATTAGTCTTATCCGATTTTTCAGTCATCCTATTCTCTATCTGTTATTTGGGGCTTAAGCCTATAAATAATAACTCCTTTTGCTGAAGACGGGAACAGATTTAGAGAGAAAAATATACACTCCTTCCCTATTTTATTCTTTTCCTGGGTTTCAAAATTTAATCTTTGTCGTTCTAAATCATGTTGAATCCTAGGGGATTATCGAAATAAATCCTTCAAGACAGTGCTAATCTTTGCACGCCTCAGGAATTAATCTTTTTGTTTCCCTTCAACTTTTCGAACTTCACCAAAATTTCCAACAATCTTAAGGATTTTATCTTGGAGTTCGAAAAAAAAAACAAAATCTGGTAACAATGAAGTAGAGAAGGTATTGAGCAAGTTCGACACCAACGGAAAAATCTCGTTGGCAGAGCTTGGCGTCATATTCAACGGCCTCAGCTCCGAAACCTCCGCCGAGGAGGTTGCGCGTATGATGTCAGTGTTGGACCACGAGGGAGACGGTTATGTCGACCTGACAGAGTTCAAGTCGTGGAACGGCGTGCGGCGGTGGCGAGGACAAGTCACCGCGCGGAGGAAGTTTGGTTGTAACTGCTTCTTAAATCTAGCCCACGAATAGCTTCACAATTTTTGCAACCTATCCAATTTGGGGTGATGTCAATTTATGGATGGATTAAATTATGAGAAAGTGTTGGATAACAAAGATGAGGCAGGAGGACATTCCAAAGTTTTTCCTCCTAATTTCAGTGAAAACTCAAACAGAGGTTAGCATTATGCTTTCGTTTGTTTCATAAGTTAGATGGCCTTTGATTTGAATATTGAAGCATGTGCCATTTTTTACCATTGTTAGCTTCTTTTGACTTTTCTTGAGGATGGTTTTGCATATGTTGACTTACGATTGTTTCATAGTGTTTCTTGAGGATGGTTTTTTGACTTACGATAGTTTCAGTGAAAACTCAAACAGAGGTTGCATAGTGTTTCAAGATTTGCATATTATGTTCAAACCCTGTTGGTAATACACAGTAACCAATTGCATTATATATACGGTTATCGTAAGTATACTGTTGGTATCTCTTTTAGATATGAGATTTCATTAGTTTTAATTGGTTAAGCACAATTCTTAGAGAAATACATATTTTTAATGGCTTTACGTGCATTTTCCTTTTCTGGGAATTTGAGCAAGGGATTGGGTGTAGATGTTAAAGGCACTCCACTTTATGCTCTCAGTGGATATATGGGGCGGTTCTATATTGTCTCTTTTCTGCATTTTCCTAACAGTATAGATTGTTTGGATGAGAATATCGGAAACTGGTGAGAAGAAGTGAATGGGCCATGAGGTGTGTGAATTGGGTTATGGTCTTCTTCTTAGCATGGCTTGACCCTGGAAAGTGCACGGGCCAATTTACAGTGACGAAGGCTCAGAAATGAGTCACAACCGGACTATGGGTGGTTGCGCGCCGTTAGGGGCAGTGGGGGACACTCGTTTGGAGCCAATGGGCTGCCCTGCCGGATCAATCTTGGCCGATGGGGATAGTTATTTCATTAATTCTTCTAACAAGGTAAATGAGAATCAATTATTATTTGTGATAGTTATATCTCTTGTGATTGTGCTACTTGACATATGCAGAATGTGTAAGTATGCAATTTTTTGAAAAAGATATATTGATTTGAGAAAATATGGGAGTTAATATATTAACACGTGTGATATATGCTGATTTGGAATGTCTATATTTTATATAATGATAGCATGAGACATAATGGGATATGTGAATAATTTTTGCTATTTTATTATATATATATATATATATATATATATATAAGAAAAAGGTAAGTGACATATTTCTTGAAATGGTTTCAATGACAAGTCCTATGTGCTAAAACCAAATTGAAGAAAATCTAACCTGCTGTTATTTTCTACATGTGGATTTGGTTTTTGTTTATTGTTTAATTATTGAATTGGTGGTCATTTTGAAACATTGGAGATTAAGGCCTTTGACATTGTTTCTTTGTGTTCGAAGATTAATGGGATTGATGTCAATGTTACGTGATTTAGTATGTAGTTAAAGAGACTTCATTTTTAATGTGCCTCTCTATAGTAGTTTAGGATGAGTTAATGAATTCGATGAATCTTGTTTCTTGTGAAATTTTTTTCCGTCGAACGAGTATATTTTTTATGCTCGTGACATAATGACTTTGAGTGATGTCGCTTTGCCATGCATGAGTACGAACCTTGGTGTTGGATTAGGTCTTCAATTGGATTGTATCAACGTAAGCTTACCCCCTGTGTGACTTTACAATGTTCTATTCTTTTCTTCTGTTGTAGCCCATAAAGTATGCAAAAAATGACCTTTTGCTTTCTTATTTGATTCCTTACAAAGGAAATTTGAATGGTTGCATTCAGGCAAGATCTTGGGTCTAAATGAAGTGCTTCATGTGGCTAATATTGTGACACTTCAGATATTGATATAACCATAATCTTTAATATTTAAAAGTGTGGGGGTAGCTAATCAAAATTTTGTTGTCTAATGATTTTACTTATGTTGAAGTAGATAGATGTGCTTACAACAAAATTTGCTGATGATGAGTATGTAATTATCTGTGCATGTGGATTATGTGCTCATAATATGTACTAAGTTTTATTTAATACATAAAACTAAGAGTTACTTGCTTCTAAATTTGATGTGAGGGATATGGACGAAGCAAGTGTAATATTTAGTGTTAAAATCATAAGAGAGGATATGATAATGTTATCTCAAGAACATTATGTTGAGAAGCTTCTTAAGAAGTTTGGACATTTCGATGTCAAAACTGTGAGTTAAGAAGTTTGGACATTTTAATGTCAAAACTGTGAGTGCTCCTTGTGATGCTAACACTCAACTAAAGAATTTTTTTGGTGATCATGTGGCTCAATATGAGTATGCACAGATTATTGGGAGTCTGTTGCATTTAATGAATTTTTCACGACTTGATGTAACTTATTTTGTGTGTCGATTGAGCATATAATCCCAACCGTGATCATTGGACTGCTTTAGTCAGGCTAATAAAATATTTGAGGGGTACCATGAATTATGGTATTCTTTATTGTGGATTTTCCTCCGTGTCAGAGGGATTTCGTGATGCTAAAAGTGGATCTCTGATTTAGATGAGATAAAATCCACTAGTGTTTATATATTCACCCTTGGTGGGGGTGAAATTACTTGGAAGTCAGCTAAATAAACTATCATAGAAAAATCTACTATGGAGTTTGAGTTTCCTGCCTTAGAGTTAGCTGGAAATGAGGCTGAGTGGTTGAAAAACTTCTTAGCAAATATCATGTTGGGTTCAAAACCAACACGTTCAGTGTCTATGCATTGTGATTGTCAAGTAGCAATTGCAATTGCAAAGAATAAAACCTTTAATGGTAAAAGACATGTTCGTCTGAGATTAGGGCTGTAAATGATCCGAGTAGAGCCGAGCTTTAACTTGTTTGCCATATGTTCATTTAATTTTATACATGTTCAAGCTTGGCTTGAGCTTGATTCACATTTTAAAAACCTTATTTGTGTTCGGCTTGATAAATTATTTTAACGCTTGAATGTGTTCGTGAACATGTTCGTGAACGTGTTCGTTTGGAGTTCATGTTCATTATGTTCACGAACAGTTAATAATTTTGTTCCCAAACAATAAATAAACAAAAATAATTACTTTCTTCGCGAACAGTTAATAATTTTGTTCCCGAACAATAAATAAACAAAAATAATTACTTTCTTCGCGAATAGTAAACAAACATACATTTATTCAAACCTATAGATGAGAATACACATAAATTATTGTCAAAAAATAAAAAACATAAACTGACCAAACAAGTGACAAGCATGCCAAACTAGATTAGAAATAGTTGAAAAAATATTCAAAAAACAAATACAGCTAAATAATATTGTTTTCTTTTTGTGTCCAACATCAATCAAATTTAGATTGCCCTCCAACCATTTAGCTCCAAATATCCCGCCAACTGTAGGGACTTCAAATTTTTTAAATTTTATTCAAACAATCTTTTTAATTCTATTTTTTTTCAAATAATCGACTATTAGCCAAGTCCTTAACGAGATGTTCACGAACAATTCTAAAAACAATATTATACGAGCTTGTTCATGAACATTTATAAACGAACACTAAACAAGCTTATTCACAAGCTTTTAGTAAACAAGTATAGAATTGCTCAAGCTCTGTTCGTTTATTAAACGAGCCCTAAAATGTGTTCGTTTATGCTCGTTTAACTAAATAAACGAACTTAAACAAATATTATCCGGGCATATTCACGAGCTGTTTGCCGAACGCTCTGTTCACTTACAGCTCTATCTGAGACATGATGTGGTTAAACAGCTGTTAAAAGATGGAGTTATATCCATTTATTATGTGAAGTCAGAAGTGAATTTGACCGATTCTCTGACTAAAATTTTGAGAAGAAAATTAGTTAAACATCGAGGGGAATGAGACTTATGCCAATTTAAGAAGTTAACAATGATAGAAACCCAACCTCTGTGATTGGAGATCTCTTGAATGAGGTTCATATGGGTAATAACAAATCACTTGTTAATTCTGCTAGCACAACAATTGTTTGTCTCTTCCTATGGTGTGAGAAGTGCTAGAATGCAAGTATGAGGGTTGAGTTGATAATCTCTTTATGAATTTCATATCCCTTAAGGGTGGTATATTTACTTGCAAAATATACTTGATGAAATTCATCTATATGAGTGTGGAGTGGGGCCGCTCCTATGAGACATTGGCATGTCTCTAGAGCACTCATGAATACCAGGCACGCGCATGGCCTATTAGCGCAACACCGCATTGAACGACAAAAACTTGAGATAGTGTAATGTGATTAGTAAGATTTTAACTTACAATAAAGAGTTCTTGGTTCATAGAAGCTATAAGCTTCACCAAAACTCTGTACTTTGTATCTTACCAGTCTAGGTCTGGTTCATAGTCCAAAAGACACCAGATTCGATGCATTCCACACTTATTTTTGTAACCCAGCAAATCATTCCACTACAACATAAATGACATTAGGTAACACTCAAAAAATGTTACCTAATGGCCATAAAATGTTACTATAGACAATAGGTAGCACTTTTATGGCGCTGCACTTGCCCGTGCTACCTATAGTCTAAGGTATCACTTTTATTAGCTTTTAGTAACACTTTTTCTAAGTGTTACATTAAGTTTTCTATTGGTAACACTTTGAAGCAATATTTCTAAACTGTTACATATGAATCTTATGTAACACTTTTTTGTAACACTTTAAAAAAAATACTTCTAAAGTGTTAGATATAGATCTTATGTAACACTTTTTTTGTAGCACTTCGTAGAAATGCTATTTTTTGCCACCAAGTAGATTCGAACCCACGACATGTTATGTATGGAAGTGGCAATTTGCCACTAAGCTAAGTTGATTCTTATTACAACTTTTGCTTTGTTTTATATATACATATACACACACACACATATATATATATTATGTATATATAATATATTTCATATAATAAAGATTATATTTTATAATATATGTATTAAATTATATTATACACTGTATATATCAAATTTTATATTGTATAGTATATAGTTTGAAAATCATATTATATTATATATTAAAGGACACAACAAATTAAAAATATCAAAAATATATAAAATAAATTTATCGACCGATAAATATTCAATCGGTAAAAATAAAAAATATATAAAAATATAAAATTAATTTACCGACAGATAAAAAAGTTCTAACAATAAAAAAATTAAATAATAAAGAAAATTACGAAAAAATAATTTATCGACGAAAAAAATTCCTAAGTAATTACCGACAACATCATTTTTCATTGATAATTTTTTTTATAAAAGTAAAAAAAAGGTTAACGATGAAATTGGTCTTCGTTAGTAAACATTAAAAAAAAAATAAATAATAATAATAAAATATATACATGCGCATTTTCCGTCGGTATTAAGATGAAATTAATTGCCTTCGTAAAAAATAAAAAAATAAAAGCAAAACTAAAATACTTTGTAAAAAGAAAACAAAAATTCAGTTAAAAAAAAAAACAGAGTACATGATGTCTACAATTTTTAGGTTTGGTGACATCAATTAATTAAATAAATCTTTGACATGATTTAATGATAGTTATATAATTTTGTGTTACTAAAATATAGCTTAAAAAAGTGTTACAATCAATAAAATATAGTGTTGCCAAGAATGCTTCTTAAATAAAGTAATACCTATTTGCGTTACAAAAGAAATAACAAAAACAAAGTGATACTTAAAAAGTGTTACTTATATAAAAGTGTTACATATACGTGTTACATATTGATAAAAGTGTTACATATTTCCGTTACAAAAGAAATAAAAAAAAATGATACTTAAAAAGTGTTACTTATATAAAAATGTTATATATAAGTGTTACATATTGATGAAGTGCTACAAAAGTGTTACATAAATATGGTAATGTAAAAAGTGTTACAAACATGTGTTACATATGTACCTTATGTAAAAAGTGCTACAAAATTTGTGTTACCTAATGTCATTTATGTTGTAGTGTTCTATCTTGTTTTTATAAATCTTTTTAAAACATGTGGGGGATTGTTGTATAAAAGAAATGTTTTAAAAGATTTTCTATCCCACTTCATATTTATTTTTATTTAGTCTAACATGGCTTATCCTAATTGACCATGTCTTCTTCCTTATCCTATTGTTCCTATTATTTGGACTAATAAAAACGTGCAGCACATTTGATAACAATCTCCCTAACTTTTTGTAACAAATCGGTTGGACTAACAAGACTTATTAGTCTTATCCGATTTTTCAGCCATCCTATTCTCTATCTGTTATTTGAGGCTTAAGCCTATAAATAATAACTCCTTTTGGTGAAGACGGGAACAGATTTAGAGAGAAAAATATACACTCATTCCCTATTTTATTCTTTTGCTTGGTTTCAAAATTTAATCTTTGTCGTTCTAAATCCTGTTGAATCCTGAGGGATTATCGAAATAAATCCTTAAGGACAGTGCTAATCTTCGCACGCCTCAGGAATTAATCTTTTTGTTTCCCTTCAACTTTTCGAACTTCACCAAAATTTCCAACACCAAGTCGCGCCACCACGTCTCCGACTGTACTGCACCGACGTAAGTACTCTACTACTACTATTAATTTAACCTTAGCCTTCTTTGTCAAATTCTTGGATTTTTTTCTCCAAGCCCGTCTATGAGTTTATTAATATGTAGCTGAGATGGACAGATTTTTCAAGCAAGGGAGACTAGTGAAAATATTTGACAATTATTGATTAATTTCTAAGTTGCTGGTTTATATTTAAAACACATACTCCATAAAAGGATTGAGAAAATTTAATTATAAAAATTTTAATTTAGATTTTAATTACAACAAAGACCAGTAAGAAGTCACAGTGGCCTGATTAATGCTCAGCGCAATTAAAAACTGGCAGCAGACTGAAGTGGGTCCTGCGAGTTCAACCTGCCAGGTCGCGGGTCAAATGCGGGGCTGGTCCCAAGGCAGGGCGGGTCCCTGGTCTATGATTTTCTTTGCGGGGCGGGTCCCGAGCTTAGCCAAAATCTCCAACTCGCCCCATTGCCATCTCTACAAATCACAAACCCTAATCCAACAAAAAATGAAACTCGCCCCCTTTTATGCAATTTTCACTTAGATTCGAACTCCATAATCTATTTATTAAGTTTTTATTCGAAATTCTTATACGATATTCTCCTAATTAGACGATTCATCCATCACATGGGCGGCTGTATGTCCGATCCGAAGGCGAGTTCGTCTCTATATGTCCGATCCTAAAATGTAGTTTTATAATTTTTTTTCTAAACTGAATATTAATTTTTAATTTATATATTTCAATCGTGTTGGTAGAAAATTTATTCTTTTTTATACTTCTAAGTATTATGGACTGACGATTCATTCTTCGTAGGATGACAATGGGGCGGGTCGAAACCCGTCTCCACATTAAACCCGGTTAAACGGGTCCCGGGCGGGTCGTAGGCCCAGTCAAAGAAATCCCATGGGTCCGGGGCGGGTAACGGGTCCGTATGGACCCACCCCGTATATACAATTATAAGTCAGGTTTTAATATTATTTGGTCAACGTGTGTCTAGACTCTTGAGCCCACAAATGCACTTCTGTAAAATTTTCTCCGCTGCTTGACCTTAGGGTTCTCAATTCTCCCGCTGAGCGCCTCACTCCGTCACTCTCAGTCTGGTCTGTGCCATCTGCCCGGCCTCCGACTGCCCACGCGCGCTAGCGCTGGAGGCCCACCGCGTCTCCGATAAGCTGCAGTACTTGAGGTAAGCTCTTTTCGGCTTTTCCACACCTGCTGTCGGCCTTCTTTTCCCATTTTTCAGGTTTGACCCAGCCTTTCAATGTCAATTTTTTTGTTTAATCTTCAGAAATTAATTATAATCTTTTTATTATTAATTAAATTTAAATTAATTAGAGATTACTAAAAAAAAGAGAGAATTTGAATCAATACCCTGAAGTAGGCTTGATTGTTCAATTTGCAACATTTCATTTAAAAAAAACGCTGGCCTGCGCACAATATATCACTATCACTAAATTCCAATGCGGGTCCGGCGAGTTCAACCCGTCGGGTCACGGGTCCATGGCGGGAGGGGCGGGTCCCGGTTCCATTTTTGCTTAGTGGGGCGGGTTCCGGGTTTGGCCAAACCCGTCCCATGCCCACCCGTTGCCATACCTAATCCGTTGTAATGACAGTCAACGAATATTGGTCGATTATCTCCCGAAGTCAGATTCGTAACCTGCGAATCTAGTCCATCAGACCCGACGCCCGCAGATTAACACATTAATCTTCAAGGTGATTTTTTTTAATATAGTCTTTTTTTTTCCCTGAATCTGAATACTGATATTTTCTTTAATTGAGATTATGATTTAAGATTTATTCTAAACCAGATTATGGTTTGCAAAAAACAAAAAATAATAATTTGAGATTATGATATGTAGAAAATATTTTTTGCTGTAGTCAGATTCTTAATTTTTTTTTGGTTAACAAATACAAACCACATTGTTATTATACAATTTTACAAATATTTTTTTTTAGCCCTATACCTGACGTCCTGACCAGTGTTCTTTTTATTTCGGATTATGTGTTCGTTCCTTAATAAGGAGCAGCCATATAATTGGGCAGTAATTACATTGATAATATATTTACTTAATCCTTTGACTAATACAATATTAGTTACACAGTTACACTTAAACAAAGCTGTACAATATTATTATTATTAAATCATTGAAAATACAACACGCTTACAGCCCAAAACATGATGTTTTGTCAACTGCTTTATGATTTTGCTTGGTTATATTTTTTAGCATTATTTTTCTTTTATTGTTGGGCCGATTCTTTGGACTCGGATGTGTACTGATGTTGCTGCAGATTTCTTTTTAAAGTTAGAAATGTAATGAATAATTTTGCCACTTTATATACTGTTTGAATATTTGTGTATAGGATTCCAATATTTATTATGACAGATAGCATATCTAATAGTTTTTTTTATTCTAGCAGATTCAACTTTGCATATAGTTATATTTGGTGATATTATGTAATTTCAATTAATTATCTGTATATTTTAAATCTGCATTTTCTGCCATATTTTCAGAAATTATAAATGGTAGTTACTTGCAATATTTTGATGTATTTTTATGTTTGAAAATAGAATGGGATGAATGATATTGCATCTCCTGTAATGTATGCATAATGGTGTTTAGGATCCCAATATTTATTATTATAAATATTGTAACTATTAGTCATTTTACACCAAAAAAATCTACTCCGAATATATGGACATATGGTAGTATTTTAGCCATCTCAATATCATGTTTTCAAAATTTTGAAATCTGCATGTGCTGTCATATATATTATAGACAGAGTATCTGCAAGTAGGTTATACAAAACAATTCGACTTGTCATATAGTTCTTTCTTATAGTGTTCTACATATGCTTTTCTGATAGTACAGTGTATTCTGCCTCCCTACAATGACAATATTTGAAATAATCATATTCAATGATATTTGCATTTGCTTTAGAATTTAATATGTTAGTATATTAGCATACCTAGGAGTCAAGGAAAAATTCTAAACCGTGCAACCTTGTCTTGTCATTGTAAGCCGGCTTCTCATAAACACGTACAAGTTGAATATTCATACCCCATTGAGTCTTTGTCATATTCAAATCCTCAATAAGGTTCAACATTAGGGCCACTATTAAGAGATTATTAAACTAATATTTTATGTGAGTAATCTCTGCTATATAATGGAAGTATGCAATAAATGTTTTGACTTGTCTCAACCTATTTATATAGGAGAGGCAATATGAGTAATTAAGGAAAGTATTGATAGAATAATAGTGTTGATTTAAGGGTTAATTTATTTATTTATTAACTGGTATATTAGTTTTAATTGATATTGATTTTTGTAAGAATGCGACATATATTTAAGTTTTTGTGAAATAAATTCGTTATTATAAATTGAAGGATTTTTTTCAATTATCCTTATATTAAGATATTGAATCATATATATGTATATTTAGATATTTATATAATTGAGTATTATACACGAAACTTATTGGCATAGTTTGTCAATATATAGTTTTTTTCTTTTTGGCACAGTCTCAGTTTTTATTTATACTAAATATTAAACCACGGTTTAATATCAGACAGGAAATCAAACGCGCTTAATATGTTGTTTAGGATATATTGATCTTCTATCATCATAGTTATAAAATCACCTTTATTTATGTTATTTTCATCTTCAATTGGTATGTTTGGATTGGTGTAATATTCAGAATTTGAATGACAAAGTCATTGTAAATTTACATTGTTTTGACAAGTAATAAAATTAGCGTGTGTATTTTTATGGGTAAATCACAAAATATGAAAATACATGGCATGGTTCCATGTAAATTTAATTTTCGTAGTATCCCTTTCATATTTTAAATTACAAATGACATAAAATCTAATAAAATCGAAGCTGCTAGAATATTAAATAATTATGCATGGTGTGTATTTTCCATTTAATTAAAATTTAATTTCCAAGAAACCTGTGTATGTATTCTGGGTAAATAAACCTAATTTTGGCTTGTAATTAACAATATAATTTCCAGGATTTCCGCGTATGTTTTCTGGATTGGTATACATTTAATTTATAGCGGATCATTCCATGTATTTATCGATCAATTTCATATAGTTTAAAATTGAACTTCAAACAAACCATCATTTATTGTTTAAAATTAGAAAAATTAAAGTTGACTAACTCATTTACCTTGTTTAAAATAACCGCTGTGGAAACTATTGAAAGAAATAAATTAGTCTATAATTTCCAACAAATTTGGTTTTTTTCTTGATTTAAATTAGACTAAATCAAATTACCAAGTTTGATTAATCATTTGACCATGTTTCTTTATTTAAGTTAGACTAATTAAAGTTGGAGTAGGTCTCTTGTAGGACCGTCTTACGAATCCTATTCCGTAAGATGGATCCTACATCCCGCGCCCAACCCGCCCACAACCCGCGCCCGGGATCCTACATCCCGCGCCCAACCCGCCCACAGCCCGCGCCCACCTGTTATTTAAAAAAAAATTCACTTCAGTGCTCCACAGGGGGATCGAACCCACGTCTATATAGACACAAGGTGGTATTCTACCACTACACCACTAGTGTTTGTTGTACAATTTCAGTATAACAATGTATATAAACCCATTCATAAATACGCCTGGTAATTAAAAAAAAATTAAAAATGCCTTTCAATGCAAACTAAGAATCGAACCCAAGTCTAATTAAAAAACATGATATATTATCTCAATAAATGGATACTTATAAAAGTGTTACTTTAACTACATCATATTTATTTTTTATTTTTCCTCTTTTTTTGTTCCTAGTTTGTAACTGTATTAAAAAATCTGACACTTTATCTCAATAAACGGATACTTTTACTTATAAAAGTGTCACTTTAACTATATCATATTTTTTTTCCCTTTTTTTCTTCATTCCTAATTTGTGACTATATTAAAAAACATGATATTTTATCTCAAAAAATAGATATTTTAACGTATAAAGTGTTACTTTTAATATATATATATATATATATATATATATATATATATATATTTATTGTAATATATCCATAATTTGTGACTATATTAAAAAATATGTTACTTTATCTCAAAAAACAAATACTTTTATTTATAAAAGTATTACTTTAATTCTATCATATTTATTATTCATCTTTCTTTGTATTGAATTCATAATATGTGGCTATTTTAAAAATGTAATACTTTATTTCAAAAAACAGATATTTTTACTCTTAAAACATGATATTTTGTCTCAAAAAATATATACTTTTACTCATAAAGGTGTTACTTTAACTCTGATATATTTATTTTTCCTTCAATGTAATGTAATCATAATCTGTGGCTATATTAAAAAATCTGATACTTTATCTAAAATAACCGATATTTTTTCTCATAAAACTGTTACTTTAACTGAGGAAGAAAAACAGAAAAAAAAAAAGGCGGTGGCTTTGACCAGACTGATCGATCAGGATCCGCATGGTCAATAGGATCCGTCTTACGGATTGGGACCCGTAAGACGGTCCTACATAAGTTTTTGCCTTAAAGTTGACTAAATCAAAGTACCAACTTTATAATAATCAACATGAAACGATTTGGGTGTGAAATGTTTAGTTTGTGGAGTGGATCTGAATTGGTCTTGCCAATTCTCCGCTTGACTTTTATTTAGTCAAGTCGGCTCTTAGCCAGTTGGCTACGTTTGTAATTGTAATTCCAGTTTTGTTGAATTGTTCTAATAAAATACTATCGTTCGGACAAAAAAAAGTAATGAAAAAGAGGCCGGATAACTCTTAGGACTCGTTTGGCATTGTTGATGGGATTGGATAAAATAATAAGATGGGATATGATTACACTGTTTACTGATTATTTAGTACCATTTAATATTGTGTTTGGGATGTGTGATTGTGTTAAAAGATTTTCTATTATGAAATCACAAAGTTTGTTTGGCAAAACAGATTAACTGGGATAAGTTTGTAAATTGTCCTTACTACCCTCCATTCACTTTGTGATCTTCATCCCCAATTATGAAGTCTTCCACCAGGTGAAAAACCGCTCTTTGTAATGGGTTGTTCATTGTTGTACCCATTTTCTTGTATCACTGTAATCTCGATCGCCTGAACATTAAGCAAATATTATCGACGGGGTTGCACGTAAGCAACTTTATTGTAGTCAATCGGGATGTTTTGAGGCACAATCAACTACTTGTAGCCAACAAAGGGGTTTCGATTTAGGCTTAGCTACCCAGTTTCGATTTTTACCCGGTGATTTCAATAAATATTTATCTTGTTTTCCCTGATATGTCTTTTTTAATTTCGTATTCAGTTTAACTAATTTATGATTTTTTTTAAATCATTAAGTTGATGTGCTCTCTTACAATGATTAATTAGAATTTTATTTACTATGTTTTATGGATTCGTATTTCCCCTGTTTGAAAAGTATTTTTACTTAGTTTTTAGGTTAATGAATCCATTGAGTATTCTGACTGGATATTTTTTGTAATTTTGTAATCAATTTTGTTGGATAATTAATCTGAATTCATAATATAGGATTGTGTTTTTTTTTTTGTAACATTGGAAAGTCTCCATCTTTGACAGGACATATGTGCACTTCTGCTCTGTTTATTCATGGAAAAAATATTGTGAAGTGTTCTATTCTTTGGTACTTACTACTTAGTCATTTTTAACGTCATGTTTGAATGATTAGATAGAGTTCATATGTTTAGATTTTTACTAAATAGTTTTTGCATGAGTGTTAATTTTTACAAGCCTGATTGAAAATTAAATACGAAGTGAAAATGTGAAATACTAACCTTTAACAATGGATGTCGTGGGTTTCAGAGGAACAAGGAGCTAATTAGTAATTACCTTTGGAAGAAGGGTATCTTTGTCATGTTACAAGGGAGGTGGGGGGCAGACTGGTCATTTATCGTCAGCTGATTGTGGGTGATTATATAATACCAGGTGTTGGGGTGGTATTAACTATCAATTGAAATCAATTGAAATCAGGATAATAATCCCGGCCCGGCATGTTATAACGGGCCTTAATATAGTTTCCCAAACAAAGGATGAGACATGATAAATGGGCTTATCAGGGCTATCCTCAATCCCAAACGTGTCCTTATTATATATAGATATAGATTGGAGTGGAAATAGTGGGCTTTTTTGACGGAATATTGCGTTTTTTTTATCGTGTTACACAATTAAATCGAAAAAAAAAAGACTTAAAAATATAGTCAAAATCGGCTTCACTATCACCGTTTTTCATAAAAGTCAGAAAAGTTGCAGGCCTTTTTTTTTTTGAAATTTTATTTCTTTGATTTTATAAAAGAAAAACGGTCACTCCGTGACCGATTTCTGCAATTTTGTTTTTTAATATATAATACAAAATAAAAAAGGCTACTTGTTGGACGTCTTTTGCAATTAACAGTGAGTGATTTTTTTTTGCTATTTTGAGTGTATTGCATGTTCAACTATTCTTATTTTGTGTAAAATTTTGAGAAAAACTAAAAAGATTATACTATTAAGTAGTGTAAACATAATATAATTATATAAGAATTAAAAAAATTGCTAAATAATCTTAAAATATATAATTTTGGCTAATCTCATCCCGATCACTTCCGCTCTGCGGGTACCATACCCGTCCCACCTAATATTTTATTTTCTTAAAATATATAAATGAGGCAGGCATAGGTCTTCAAGTATCTATCCCAATCGTCATCCCTATATTGTTTAGATATAATTTAAAAAATATAATATAGTGAGAATTTAAAAAAAAATAGTTATAGTTTGTATTATTTATTTATTTTTCCTTGGATTTTCTATCTGGTCTATCCCATTTTCGGCCCACCCTACTAAAGTATCCTGGCTCCGTCATTGGGCACGGTGAGTATTTGAAGACCTATGCCTGACCCAACA
The DNA here is from genome assembly GCA_016081115.2 of Rehmannia glutinosa. NCBI lineage: Eukaryota > Viridiplantae > Streptophyta > Magnoliopsida > Lamiales > Orobanchaceae > Rehmannia > Rehmannia glutinosa. The sequence goes on along the minus strand of CM071935.1, from coordinate 14,892,568 downwards.
ATATGTTTTAAAAATAAAAATATTAGGCAGGTATTCACATTAAAAGTTGAACTTTTTATTTTATTTTTTGTTCCAACCCTCAAAATTCAAGACCGACTATGTACGTAATAATAATATAATATAACTATATATACCATATTATAGTAATTTTAATATGGTATAAAATTACTCCAGGTTAATGTGCATGGTCTTTCATATATACCAGATTATTGTATAAAATGACACCAGGTTAATCAACATGGTCATAGTTTCAAAAAAAAAAAAAAACCATGTTTCCAAAAAAAAAAAGGTTAATCAGCATGCTGATGACACGTTTCATGAAAAAGTCGGCCAATAACTAGCAGTCTTTATTTTATTTTAAATATTAAAAAAAATCTGCAGCTTTTTAATTTTTTGGCAGAAATCGGTCATTACATGACCGTTTTTCTTTATAAAAATAAAAAAGAAAATCCCACAAAAAACGGTATGCAGCTTTCCGACTCTGAAGAAAAACGGCGATTCCAAAGCCGTTTTTGATTATATTTTTAAACTATTATTTTTCGGTTTATTTGTGTACATGATAAAAAAAAATACAATATTTCGTTAAAAAAGCCGGAAATAGTGGCTCCCCAAAGTTAATTTTTTTTTTTTTTTTTTTTTTGATAACTCACCTGCGCCACGCCGACTATCGAGACATGACAAACCCGACTCCTCCTCATTTCCGCCAAGGTAAACGCATGGATGTGCACGATCGGCCGTGTTTCGACAGGTCACGACGTACAACCAGATCCTCCTGCGAAAGAGAACAATTATGTTCGACCCCAATCTACTAATAACGATCTCTCCCGAATCGAACCCACACGGATGCTATTCAAGATGAGTTCCCACCAAATCTTCACTACCGCATATGCCCCGGGAGCAATTTGATGGAGAAGGGATATGAACCCCCGACCTCCACCCCACAAACAATTTGATGGAGCAGGATTTGAACCCCGACCTCCATCCCACAATTCTTGTGGTGCCAAAATGTGGACTAAGCCACCCAGTAAAAAAACTTTGGAGGGTAAACTTTTATATACTACCCCCACCACCCAAGATCTGCGGTCCCCACCACAAGAAACCCCAACTCCGCCTGGCCCTACGGATTAGTATACACCGCTTGGCCCTACGCGTATGGAGGGATTTTTTGAGAGGCGTGGTTTAAGTAAATATCATTTGGAGAGATTCGAACTGGTGACCCACCGGCAAAAAAGAAAATCCTTTTCACCACCGGGAAATTTACTCCAATTGATGGCTCCCCAAAGTTAATTGACTGCACAATTCGTGGGCTCATTTTATACCATATTGTAGAACAAAGTTTGAAATATTAAATAGTTTATTTAAAGTGAAAGTCTGACAAAATTAGAACGACGGCATCTAGGTCGTTAGAAACGTCGTCGTACGTCTCTCCCTTCGTCCTCCTGTTTATTTATTCTTCTTTTCCCCTTTCTACGTTTTGCCGCCGCCTCACCTCGTCCTCCTTGCTCACTGGCGCAGCCGCCTCTCACTCTCAGGTGCTGAAATTTATTCTGTTCTTCTTCTTTCGTATTATTCCTTTTGCTATACTAATACCCTAATATATGTTAGTTATATGATCTCTGGTTACTACAAATCCAATTTATTTTCTTTGTTTTTTGTTTTGGGATGTAGACATTGTTATTATTTTCACTGTATTTTAAGCGTTTGTTTTTATATTTTGTCTCGATGTGTGCAAATATGTATATGCAAATGTTCGTGTGAAAATTTTATGCATCAGTTGTGGATATTGTGAAATGTGTATATACATATATTCTCCGCACAGTGTGTTTGTACTTATTTTTGTATTTATTTTCGTGAGCTTCTATACTTATTTTTTTTGTTTGCATTGTTCTGTAGTTTGCCCCATTTATGGCACCTTTTACCAGTGCGGTTGAATTTTTACAGATATGGATGTGTCCGTCGAGACATACTTCTAGCCTCCAGCAGGGTTTGAAAAGCAATGCCTACAAATTTACATTAGCAACCATCTTTTCCTCTTGTTCATTTCAGTTTTCTCCATGTTCGTATCGCCACCAGTCCGCCGCCGCTTCTCCACCAAAACAGACCACCTAATCAGCCAAGTGCTCGCCGCAATCATCCAAAGCAAGCCTTTTAATGCCGACCCGCCCTCTGAGTACCAATTTCCGCACAAACGCATTTGGACTCCAGAAAATGTCATTCAAGTCCTAAGATCGATCCCATGTTACCTCTTTCAATCCCCAAGATCCATTGGCCGCCAAAACTCCTTCCGCCATCGCTCTCCGCTCAAGCAAAGAAACCTCAAACAAGAAACAATTAAGTATCAAAAGGGTTCTTTGGTTCTCGGCCCTGCAGCCCATAGAGACCCCAAAAAATTGAATCATGGACTCGAAAAGGCACTTGAATTCTACTACTGGGTTGAAACTCATTTTGAATTTCAACACAACGAGCAGACTTGTAAAGAAATGGCTCTTGTTTTAGTCAAGGGTAATAGAATGAACTTACTTTGGGATTTTCTGAAGAATATGTCAAGGAGGAATAAAACGTGCACTCTTGTGACGACTCCTACTATGACTTGCTTGATTAAAGCTTTAGGAGAGGGGGGGTTGGTGAACGAGGCATTGACTGCGTTTTATAGGATGAAGCAGTTTCATTGCAAGCCTGATGTTTGCGCTTATAATAATGTGATTTACGCCCTTTGTAGGGTTGGATTTTTCAAGAAAGCTAAGTTTTTATTCGAGCAAATGGAGTTGCCAGGGTTTAGATGCCCGCCGGATGTGTTTACTTATACAATTTTGATTAGTTCTTATTGTCGGTATGCTTTGGAGACTGGTTCTAGAAAGGCCACAAGGAGGCGGGTGTGGGAGGCAAATCATTTGTTCCGATTAATGCTTTTTAAAGGCTTTGTTCCTGATGTGGTAACTTATAATTGTTTGATCAATGGTTGTTGCAAAACTAATAGGATTGGGAGGGCATTGGAGGTGTTTGATGAAATGTCTGAAAGAGGGTGTGTGCCTAATCGAATCACTTATAATTCCTTCATCAGGTATTATAGTGTTGTGAATGAGGTCGATCAGGCTATTAAGATGTTGAGGAGGATGCAAGAAAGAAATCATGGAGTGCCCACTTCAAGTTCTTATACTCCGATAATTCATGCCTTATGTGAAGTTGAGAGAGTCGCAGAGGCGGTGGATTTTCTAGTGGAGTTGGTTGTGGGAGGATCAATTCCGAGGGAGTATACTTATAAGTTAGTTTGTAACGCGTTAGAGTCGGTAGGAAAAATGGACTTGCTAGACCAAAAGTTGTGTAGGCACATTGAAAGTGGCATTGAAGATCGGATTAGACATGTATTGAAGGTGAAACCAATTATGAGGTTTGGGATTAGTTGTTAAGCCATCCAACGTTGTTAGAGTGTTACTGATAGAAGAGCGAAATGTATCATGTATTTTGCATTTGGTCTCCTATTAAGCGAAATGTATTATATATTTTGCATTTGAGGTGAGAACGCTAGTTCAACAGATAGTTTTAGACTAAGTTTCTTGTGTAATTCACATAATGCTGCTACCAATGTACTCATCATAGCATCACCAGTATGTTTTAAGTTTTGATTTATGTATTTTATATGAATAAACATGATGTATAAACAGTGTGATTGAATTATCTGATTGCATAATATTAAGTGTAGAATAAAATATAAGTGTATAGTGTATATATGCTAGGTAAACGCCAGGATCTCAATGCCATCTTCTTCTGCCCATCAGATAAATAGATTTTTGTGCAAAAGAAGAATGTTCAAATAAAATTTAAGCTCGTGGATCGTGTGGCTGACAATCGTATGCATCTACTTACGTGATTTCTTTTCCATTGCAAGAAATGTTTTAGGGACGTAATGCATCAAAATACCATGTGTGTTTCCTTTTAAAAATATGAAGGAAGATTTATGCAAGCTCTACATATCATTATTGTGGATATAGGTAGTGGCTTGAAGGAAAAGTTTCTTTTCTCCTTATATTTTGGAGTTATTGCATTTGTTTTTATATTTTGTCCAGATGTGTGCAAATATGTTTATGCAAACATTTGTGTGAAAATATTATGTACCAGTTGTAGATATTTTGTAATGTGTATATATATATATATATATATATCCTCTGCACAATGTGTTTGTACTTAATTTTGTATTTATTTTCATTGAGCTTCTATACTTTTTTTTGCCTTGTTTTGTAAATTATTCTGTAGTTTGCCCCATTTATGGCACCTTTTACCAGTGCGATTGAATTTTTACAGATATGGATCTGTCCGTCGAGACTTCCTACCAGCCTCCAGTAGGGTTTGTGGAGGATAAAAAGGATCCACTTACTGATCTCAATTTAACGGACTCAACTGAGCTATGGCTTATTCAGTGGCCTATTAATCAAGTACGATCTTCTCTACACATAACCATCCTCTTTGAGAACTGATTTGTTCTTCAGAATATTTGTTCTGAGGCTGTTAATTTTTAAAGGTATTACTGTATTACAGCCTCCTGATTTCGACGGGCAACAGGTGTCGTTGAACCTTCACGGTGATGGACATATAGGCACATTGGAGGGGTCTTCTGGTAATTTGTTGTGAACTCTGGTGTGTTTGGTAGTATTCAGGTCGATATTAGTATCTGCTTTTCACTGATGTTGACAAAATGGCAGGAAAATCATATGAAATGGTTAGTTTCAAATCCCAAGGTCCCGAGGCTACAGTCGTCTTAACTTCAACATCAGAGGCAAAAATTGGTATCTATTCTGGAATTACTTGTCTTGCATTTACTTGTTCCCTTTTCCAAGTCATTGCTAGTATTTTATTAAGATCAGTTGCAATTATCATGTGACAATTGCTAGTTCCAATTTAAACACTATTCCTGCAATCATGTCTTTTATACTAGATAAAATTCCTTTGTCTATAGATGAACATAATTTATTGACATGTCTTTATCACTTCATTTGGTGAATTGCACTATTGTTCCTGACTTTTGGAGTGGAAAGTTTAGGGGTAATTGGTCCCATTGATTTTTTGTATGATAACAGCTGGGAAAATCTCTAGACGCATTTCTCTGATTCATTACCCGGAGCCTAGTGAATTTCAAAGGCGAAATAACCTCAACTTGAGTCAGTCTCAGCGGTCTTCTGCGGCTACCTCAACTATGTCGGGTCGTCGACATGCAACTCCTAGTCGTGGTATTAGGCCTAAAAACTCTCAAGCAATGAGTGGTTATTCCACACCAAGTAGCAGAAACAAGAGTTCAATTTCTGGGTTTGGGGAGCCTTCAAAGCCTCCAAAGAGAAAACGGGTGGATGTGCATCAGAATAAATCCATCAATCATTCGGCCCAAGATTCGGGAAAAGGAAATAGTGCCGTTACTTCAACTGGGTCGTTGGGGCATTTTCAGGAAAGGAAGTCGAAGAAGAAAGAAGGAAGTTGAAATTTGAGCTGTTTGCATGCATCTACACCTTTGTTCAGCCAAGTTTTGAGTGTAGATTCGATTTTGTATCCATGAAATAGCTCTGAGCTTATTTATTTTCTGGATTGTTCAGAACATTGTTGAACTATGTTGAATTTTCAGAAGTTAAAGTAATACTGATCTAGTTGGTCATTTACCTAGTGTTTTGGTTGATGTCTCAATTTTGTTTGTAGGTCTTGTCTGTATGAATACTTTGATGTTTTCTTGTTCTTTTTTCCCCTCATTAATGGGATGCTTGAAAAGCTAATTATGAAGGCGCAGTTAAAGGGTATAGGGAAAATCGAATGGCTACTCTTCAACGTCGATCGGAACCACAGCCCGGAAACCATGAAGGCGCAACTGAGCGGCAGGAGCTTTTTAGCCACATTTGCTTATGTTTGTGATAAAGTGTATCTTTTAATTCAATGTATTTCAAATATTGTCTCCCTTAAACTCCAACGTCTAACTTGTATATGCTCTTTTATTCTTTTTTGTTCAATTAAACAAATGGGCTTTGATTTTTTGATCATGGGTGTTGTTTTATTTGAATGGTTTTTTCAGCCGGCCAGGGTTGTATAGATTATGAAGAGGGAGTCTATTTCTTGGATTAGGTAAGTATTTCTTCTGTTACCTTTCTTTTTTCTACCTTCAGATTTCTTTCCTCTACACTGTATGTGTAAATGTATGTTTATTACTGTTATAAGAGAATTTGTAATAATTTATTCTTGTTGTATGTGTTTGAGTGTGCCCCTTTTTTGGTTAAAGAATCTTTTGCCTCTAAAGCTGATATAAACAAATGGATTTTGGTTTTTAATCATGGGATTTGAAATCAGTTGAATGTTTTGTTTTAGCCCGAGGTTGCATAGATTATAGAAGACCGGATGAGGTGATATATTTCTTCTGTTACCTTTATTTTTGTACTTCAAAGTTTCATTCTGCTAGGTTGTGTCTGTAAATGTATGTTTATTTTTGTCATAAGAGGATTGTAATAGCTTATTTTTGTTTTATGTATTTAAGTGTGGCCCTTTTGTAGTTATAGATTGAATCTATTTTTATCCAAATAATTCAGCTGAAATTATCATTTTGTAAATGCAAAACTGATTAATCGAACTACTTGTCATTTTTTTTTTCTTGTTAGTCATTGCAGTCAGAATTCTATATATTTAGGAACGGAAGAGTTGATTTGATCTTATAAAACAAGGAAAAAGAAGTATTACTGTTAAGGATATCTAATATATGTTATCCTTCTTTTACCCTATTCCATGTTTCTTGTTTTTTTTTTTTTTCTGAAATCTGATCGGATGTAAAACAAGTATAAACCAAAGCAATTGGCTCATTCTTTGGTCGTCCGGTCATTTTGGTGATTGTTCTTTTTGCTTGCAGGTGTTGTATTTTCAGTTATTCCTATCAAAATGTTTCTGGTTATGAAATATGGTCTTCTTTATATTATTAAACTTGGGTATGATGGCCTTTATGCACAATTTATTCCATGGACTTTTCCTTTTTCTTTTTCCTTTTCCTTTTCCTTTTCCTTGTTTATTTTAGTATGTTATATACATAAAAGAATCAAAATGTTCATTGTTGATTTTGAAATGATTGCAGGAAGTTAATGATTGAGAGGTGTGTATTCACAGGTGTTTCTATTTCTCTAAGTATTCTATGTATATGGTTACCTAAAAGACGTTTAGTTTTGGATGTAAAATTGAAGTATTATTCATTTTTGAATCAACCACAACGAGGGATTGTAAATTTCTTAGTATTAGGTTTTGGATTTGGATCAGTCATTTGAGTTCCACGAGGGTAATACAAAGCTTCATATAAATTCACATTGCCAAAGGAAGGGTAATAAGACTTGCCACTGTAATCATCTCCTTAAGTTGGATATGAATTTTTTTTAGGTTAATTTGTTCTTCCAACATAGAAATACAATTTCAGACCAATTAAGGAAAGTTGGATCTGCAAATGGAGTCTTCAGACATAAAGCTGCATGAATTTCTTGGATATTAGATGCTTTAAATTGGTCATAGGAAATTCATTTGTCATAGCAGCTGAATGTTAAATGGATTGGACTCAAGTTCAATAAAAAGCTTGACTAAGATGAATTACAGTGTTGATATTACAATTCCTAAGCTTTCAATATTGGCTTCGTCATTTTCGAATACAATCAGAGTTGAATTCAAGATCTCAACTTTATAGATCAGAGTGATGATTAAATTTCAGGGATCTTGGCGCGAAAACTATTGTTTCTTCTTCCCTTTTGATTTGGCAATTGGGTTCATCTTGATTTCTCTTCCCTAAGAAGAAAGTTTAAGGGTGAAAAAGAAATTGCTGCAAAGGCCAAGGTGTTAGCTGAGCATGGAGAAACACCTTTTGGTGATCAATGCACGTTATGTGAAAAGTCAAAACAATCATTTTTAAGTCTATCTCTAACTTGCAAAAATATGTTCCATCTGATATTGTGGTATTGTGATATGAGATTCATCTTGATGTTTGGAGAGACATTGGATGTGGGATATGGCGTATTAGATATTAAATTTTTAGGTATGTTTCATCAACATTTGAAGGGCTTATACACATGATAAGTTTTTTTTATTCAATTCTTTTGTAGATGAATAATATTTGTTTGAAATTGGATGGCGTCTTTTGACTGAGAAGGTAACAACATGAAAATTATTCGGAACATAAATATGTGGAAGTTTAATTTCCATTATCGTAGTAAAAGATCTGATTACCTTTTTGCTTGTAATTAATATAAATGCATCAATGGGGCATTTTACACATGAAAACAAAAAATTGCATAGTTATATCAATCGGTTTTTGTTTTAGCCATTCCATTTCCACTAGTTATATTAATATCAAAGTGCTGCTTCAACGACTTGGCCTATGACGCTTGACAAAAAAATGATATGCTCACCTGCAATTGGACCCTTTAACTATCAAGGCATATAAAAATTAAGTTACCCAAAAGCAGCTCCATATTTTCATCATGCCATAATTGATCTAATAACCACACTGTTATCTAACAATACTTTCTGCAATACAAATAACGAAACCGTCCTTCTGGTGTGCTGTTAAAAATTTAGTTTGGCAACACAGAGCCGGTCCTAAGTTTCGAGATGCCTGGAGCAAAAAAAAGAAGGGGCCCTTGTGTTTATATAAAAAAATTGAATAACAAAATCAATGTTACAAATGTAATTTCATTGATTTAACATATAAAATAATACAAGCAGTAACAAAAATATCATACTCCAACTTTAATATTTTGGTCTTATTAAAATAAATTACAAAAAAGATAGATCAACATGATTTTACCATAGAGAAAAGACAAAAAAAAAAAAATACTAATAAGCTAGCTAGCTAAGAAAAATTGATCTTCTTGCATTTTTAAATTCATCAATTTTTTTTTTTTGGTTTTGCAAAATGAATTTTTTTTCCCGGCAAATATGAATGACACGAGGGCTTAAAGGTGGGTGGCCTTTAAATTCCTCAATTCTATTTTTTGGTTTTCTCAAAAAAAAAAGAAATGAAATTAGTTAGATACACAAAAGAAATTGGTTAGGCACAAAAACTTAGTTAGCTAGAAAGGCCAAAAAAATAACTTGATCTTTGAGTTCGTGTTAAATTGAACTAAAGACCTTGAAGTACAAAAAAAACTGTATAAGAGCCATTCGGCCAGATGACTCTTTTGTCGATTATTTCAACCTTTGTTTTATATATCCAATATATACATAAAACATATATATAAAAAATTCGGGGGCCCTTGCCGGAGGAGGCCCTTGTGCGGCGGCACCACCTGCGCCGCCCCAGAACTGCCACTGGCAACACAATTGCAAAATGTATTCGGTTAACAGTTGCCATTCATATGATATGCAAATTCCTAAGTATGAGTATCTCTAAATGGTGAATCTTCAGCTAAAATCCAATTTAATTATCATATCAATAAGTCTAGGTATTGAATTGGTTAATCGTAAATGTGAGGTACCAACGCGGCAAAGTGTTTATAGTTCAGGAACTAAAAATTCAATTATCCTATTAATTAAATGTCTTGAAACTTTGGCACGTGTTCTCCTAACACTAACAATAGTATATCACATCAGCGAAATTGGAGAATATGATATATTTCGTTAACCAACAATAGTAATTTTCACATTTCTAATATGTGAAAAAAAATTTATCTATAGTAGGAAGTGCGATACAAATGGTCACAATTTTTTTGGTTTGTTTTGCTTACACTGGCTGATAGAAAACTGGTCGCATTCCTTATAGACATTCACAACTCACGAGATATTGTGAACATCACTTGGTTGAAATGCACGAAACATGCATTTATTTGCAACGTGCAAATTAAGGAAGTATCAAACAATGCCAAAGTGAACATACATGTTATAGATTTTTATTTTTATTTTGAAATAGGCTCATCTCACACAAAGTGCAATTTCTTTTTTTTTTTATAATTTTTGTCTACATTAGATCAAGGGTGGATTTTGTTTTTACCCTATTTGGATAGTCAAACAACTTTTCTACTCATTTTTTTTTTATAAAAATCACCCTTTTTACCCATAAAGACAAAATTACCCTTATAAAAGTAACACAATTGTGCTGCCCTATAAGACTGTACAATCATGCTGCCCATATAGTGCTAGACGATCGTGCTCACATCTATAGTGGCACGATCGTGCCATGTTGAAAATTTTGATTTTTTTTCCTAACAAAAATAAGCGAATTTCCCGCATTATACATAAATATTTGAAGAAACAACTACATTAGCTTGAATCACAGTGACTTAAATTTGTCTTCCAATTGTGTTTTGAATCTTCAAAAATCGAGAGAGTACACGAGGAAAGAGAGAGAGAGTACAAGAGCATTTATGACATTTCATTGAAAAAGTGGGTAAAAAAATGGGAAGAATGCAGGAAAGATCTATAAGTTTTATTGTGGAATTTTTTGGGGAATTTTTTTTTAACTACCCACATAGATAAGAAAAACTCTTTTCTACCCACCTTTTTAAAGACACCACTTTTATACCTAAAATGACGAGATACCCCTCACTTACACTTTCAGTTATTATTTTCTTTTCTTTATCTTTCACTTTCACACAATCATTTTTCACTTTTAACTTTACCAAAATTTTTCAAAAATTCATACCTTGCCGATGGAAGAGCCACATAATCCCACTGCCGCCGCCTCCGCCACTGTTGCCAGAGATTTCCTCCGACGAGATGACCCCATCCCCCCAATACCGTGATGGAAGGCACTCCTCCGCCACCACCGTTGACGCGTCTGCTTCCACCGCCGTTATATATATAACGTGATATGGTATTTTACGTTATATTTATATAACGTGACACGCATTATCACGTTATATATAAGACGAAAGGACTTGGGGAACATGATGTTCACGTTATATTTATATAACGTGACATACACTATCACGTTATAAATAAGACGAAAGGACTTGGGGAACAAGAAACGTTATCACGTTATATATATAACGTATCACGTTATATATATAACATGATATTGCTTATCACGTTATCTATATAACGTGATATAGTTATCACGTTATATATAACGTGATAAGCCATATCGCGTTATAAATAAGACGAAAGGACTTGGGGAAAAAGAACAATTATCACGTTATATATATAACATGAGATAGCGTATCAAGTTATATATATATATATATATATATATATATAACGTGATATAGCTTATATATAACGTAATAAGCTATATCACGTTATATATAACGTGATAATGTGTATATATATAACGTGATATGTTCTGGACAGTTTTCATGTTATATTTTAGCTTATAACGTGGTAAAAATATCTTATATTTTGTCGATGTTTTTTCATCTTATTTAGGTTGGACCTTCGTGGAGGATGGAGTCTTACCGTGATTCCCGAGCTAATATTTTTGGACACATCAATCCCAAAGTCCTCCCCGTAATCTCTGCGGAGTTAAGGAGGTGCTCGGGAGAGTATGACGTATATACGGAGTTCCAAAACTCCTGTTTCGGTCACTTTCTTGAGTTTGACGGGAGATACAACTGTAATGCTCCCGTCCATGTACTTTTATGCCACGAGATACATAGATCGGATGCCTCGAACGATGAGTTTTGGTTCCATATAGGAGAGCAGGACATCAGGTTCTCCCATTGCGAGTATGCTCTCTGTACTGGTCTACATTTTCCCCGATGCAGTTTGATATTACTGCGGACCATGACATACCAGGGGGGTGTATCAGACATATTTGACTCGTGAGCAGCGCATCACTGCCTCTCGCCTGCATGATCTTTTTGTCGAGGGTAGATTCCATGAGTGACCGGCTGATACGCTCAAGGTGGTGAAGATCTTGGCTCTGTATTATCTGCTTGTTGGTCTAGATCAGCGGACGGTAGCAGTGGATTGGTGGGTTTGGGTCCTAGTCGAGGACACCGTGCAGTGGGAGAGCTTCCCATGGGGGAAGTATACTTATACGATCTTGATGTACTATATACGGAGTTTGCCTCATACATTGTCGACTCCTGGTGTTGAGAATCGGTTACCTTCGTATCACTTCTATGGGCCCACATTTGGGTTGTTGGTACGTACTCATTTTATGACTAATTTATGTATTTTATATATGCATGGCACTCTTGTTAATTTGTTTATTAAATTGGTTAATTGTTTTCTGACAGACATGGGCATTCAAGGCTATACCTTCTTTGGGTGAGGCCTATGGTACGAGAGTCTCGTCTGTCCGGGTACCTAGATGCCTTCGTTGGAGTAGATAGCGTCAATTGCGAGCCATTGGCGTTTGTCCCCAGTAAAGGATTGTTTTGAGCAGCTAGATAGCGTCAGTTGCGGGCCATTGGCGTTTCTCCAGATTGAGTCACTCATCGTCCAAAAAATGAACAAGGCAACTGTTCATAAAACGAATGCCAAGATTCGACAAAAGATGGCGGAAATATTGACTTCTAACATGATCTGCATACACTAGAATTCTCAAACGGGATAAGATGTTTTGGCTACTAATCATGAACTGCATTTGAAGGTTGAGACTCTTGTTATGCTCCTAAGGGAAATACACTATTCGATTGGATTGTGTAACGGTACGAGGTTGGTGATTACGAGGTTTGGCACATATGTACTTTATTTTGCATGTTTTTGAGTATAATTTTTGTGTGTTTTTAATCTTATTTTGTGTGTGATTATGCATATTTCCGTGGCTTTAGGTATTGGTTATAGTGTTGAGTGTTACGTAGGGTATTTGTGTTATTTTTATAGGTCGTGGTGAAAAGAGGTTCGAAAATGGATGAAAATGGAGAAAACAGGCACCAAAGGCGAACACCGGCCGATAGCCGAGCAGACACGAAGGTGCACGGGCATGTGGGTGCGCGCGAGGGTTTGAGATGGCTTGCTGAACACGAAAATTTTGATTTTCTTCCGATTTTTAGCTCTTCCACATTGTTTAGAACTCTAGGCTTATAAATAGGACTTGGAGAGCCCTTAGTTTTTGCGGCTTGATCAAAGCGTGATATATTTTCATCTCTTTGATCTGATTTCAATTGTTGGGTGATTATCATTGTTGCATGATGATGTTTATGATTGTTTTTTTTTCCTTCAATTGCGACTATGATCCCACCCCAAGTATAAACTAATTTATTTGTTCTAGGATTAGGATGATTTGATTAAACAAACAAGAATGAGTATTGACTAATTGGTTTACTTTCCTAAATGAATTGCTTTATTTGATAATTGATTGTCTAATCAACTTTTGATTATTTTGAGGGAATAATTGAGATCGAGAGAATATATTATTCCTGGACTAAATTTATTCAGGGGGTTAGATATGAATCGGAAATATATTATCTAACTTGGCTTAATGAAATAGCAAATTATGTTGGGACATGTCTAATCTGTGAATACGTGAGTTATCCGATCTACAATTTTTACATGTTTGTTATATTTGTTAACCACGTGATCATTTAGTTGATATTCTGCTTGCAAGTTTGATGAGAAGATTCCGTAATCCTGGACTTTCATCCATATCATTTTTTTCAAAGTTTAATCGTGTTAACTTTGATTTTGTCTTTTTACTCGTTTTTATTTAGTTTATTAAAAAAACAAATCTTGTTTACTTTTTGTTTATTGTGATATATAATAATTATTTGCCGGCTAAGTTTTTCTTGAGAGACGACTTGTGGTTAACTTGCTACCCTATAATTAATCTCATATTCTTGCGAGCGTCGCTAGATTAATTTAGGTGTTTAGCGGTCGAACAAAATTTTGGCGCCGTTGTCGGGAAAGGCTTTAATGTAATAATTATTGTATTTATTTTCCGTGCCTAGATTAGGATTCTTTTTTGTTAATTTTTAGTTTAGTATTCTTTTTGTTCCTTTTGATTTTTACTTTATTCCATTGGTGCGTTTGATCTGCTTTTCTGTGTTGTTTATGCAAGGACGTAGAAATCTCAATGGGGACCTTATGTCTCTCGTGGACGATATCCATCGAGTTGCGAGATAAACAAGGAAAGAAGGGGATAATTCTACGGATAGCAGCGAGGATTCTCACGATCACGTTCCGAAAGAAGAACAAACAGACGAATCAGAGATGAGTGATAATCAGAACAGAAAATACGTGGAGGTACACCAGCCTTCGATGCGTGAGTTCGCACGCCCTGTCATTGGAACTGTGACCTCTTGCATCACATTGGGACAAGCAGACTCTAGTTTTCTCTCTCTTTTCTCTTGCTTTTGAATATTGGGATTGCTTGAGTTCTTCCCATTATAGTTATTTTTGCGGCTTTATCAAAGCGTGATATTTTTTCATCTCTTTTATCTGATTTCAATTGGGTGATTCTTACTGTTGCATGATGATGTTTATGATTATTTTCTTTCCTTCAATTGAGATTATGATCCCACCCCAAGTATAAACTAATTTTTTTGTTCTAGGATTAGAATGATTTGATTCAAACAAACAAGCATGAGTATTGACTAATTGGTTTACTTTCCTAAATGAATTGCCTTATTTGATAATTGATTGTCTAATCAACTTTTGATTGTTTTGAGGGAATGATTGAGATCGAGAGAAGATATTATTCCTGGACTAAATTTATTAAGGGGGTTAGATATGAATCAAAAATGTACTATCTAACTTGGCTTAATGAAATAGCAAATTATGTTGGGATAGGCCTAATCTGTGAATACGTGAGTTATCCAATCTAAGCCTAGTTTTTACTTGTTTGTTATATTTGTTAACCGCATGATCATTTAGTTGATATTGTGCTTGCAAGTTTGATGAGATGATTCCGAAATCCTAGACTTTTATCCTTATCATTTTTATCCAAGTTTAATCGTGCTTAGTTTGATTTTGTCTTTTTACTCGTTTTTCTTTAGTTTATTAAAAAAACAAATCTGGTTTACTTTTTGTTTATTGTGATACATAATAATTATTTGCCGGCTAAGTTTTTCTTGAGAGTCGACTTGTGGTTAACTTGCTACCCTACAATTGATCTCATATTCTTGCGAGCTTCGTTAGATTAATTTAGGTGTTTAGTGGTCGAACAAAATTTGGCACCCTTGTCGGGGAAGACTTTAGCGTAGTAATTATTGTGTTTATTTTCCGTGTTTCTAGATTAGGATTCTTTTTGTTTATTTTTAGTTTAGGACTCTTTTTGTTTCTTTTGATTTTTACTTTATTCCATTTGTTCGTTTGATCTGCTTTTCTGTGTTGTTTATGCAAGGATGTAGAAATCTCAATGGAACATTGTGTCTCTCGTGGATGATATCCATCGAGTTGGGAGATGAACAAGGAAAGAAGGGGACGATTCTACTGATAGAAGCGAGGATTCTCGCGATCATGTTCCGAAAGAAGAACAAACAGACGAATCAGAGATGGGTGATAATCAAAATAGAAAATACGTGGAGGTACGCCAGCCTTCAATGCGTGAGTCCGCACGCCCTGTCATTAGAACTGTGACCTCTTGCATCACATTGGGACAAGCAACGTGGAACTACGAGCTCAAAACCATACACTTTAATCAGTTGCTGTCATTCTATGAGATGCCAATGAAGATCCTCTTAACTTTATTTCGGAATTCTATTCAGTCATTCAAACTTTTCCTCTACAAGGTTTGGATGAGGATCAACTTAAGATGCGTTGTTTTCCATACACTCTGAAGGACCGGGTGAAAATTTAGCTTATGTCCCTACCTCCTAACTCTCTTACTAATTGGGAGGCGGTGTACAATAAGTTCATGGTTAGGTACTATTCTCATCAGAAAGCATCAGATTTGCGAGGTAAAATTGCTACTTTTAGTCAAATGGAAAGCGAGCCTTTTCATGGGCATGAGATCACTTTAAGGACTTATAGATTAAATGCCCATATCATTACTACCTATTGGAATTGTTTAACTAATTTTTCTATGATGGACTATTGCATAACTATCAATATATGGTTGACAATGTCGCTGGGGGGATATGGGTGTACATACGACCCAAGAAATCTATAATATTCTAGAGATGATGAGCAATACCTCACAACAAAAGAGTGCCAAAGACAAACGGGTTTTCGTGAATGAAATAGCTCTGAGCTACGATGTGACAAAGCAATTGGCTGAATTGACTAAGCAAGTACAATTGTTGGCTATAAGGGGGAATCCACCTGTCCCCCTTTCTGCCGAGTCTTGCGGGATTTGTGGTGAATATTGTTATGGAGCCAATGTTTGTAATGCTATCTCTCAGACGTACAATTCAGGTTGGCGGAACCATCCGAACTTTAGTTGGGAAAATTCACAAAATCCCTCTCATACCTATCCGAGGGTACCAAAACCCCAAGGCAAACCAATCAACCAATCAAGGGTTCTATTTATTGAAGAAACCTTGAACTCCTTTATTCAGGTTAGTCAGCAAACACAAGAAGGTGACAATAAGCGGTTTGGATCTATGGAAGCCTTGTTTAAGTGTCTTGAGACTCAAGTTGGTGAATTGGCTACTCAAGTTGGTGAAATAGCTCGACATATCTTCAAGAAGAACACATTGCCTAGTCAACCAGTGCAAGCTCAAGCTATCGCCGTTCTTGACTTTGGTGAAATTTACGATAATAAAATCAAATTTCCTTATTCCATTGTCTCACCTAACCCTGCAGGTACAACAAAAATACAAAAGAAAGGTGATGCAAGTGAAGAAAAAACGAATATGGAGGCAAATAAGGGATCACCATTCCATGAAACTGATAATCTCCACAAACCTCCTATTCCGTCCCTGAGTCAACTCCTAAAACAACAAGATCCAGATAGTTCCATTGTTAATACTTCTTTCGGGAATGGTAAGGAAGTCGTAGGTATGCTTGATCTTGGAGCTGGAATTAACCTTATGCCTTACTCTATATTTAAACAATTAGATCTGGGGAAATTGAAGTCCACTGGGTTACGTTTGAAATTTGCTGATAGGTCCATTAGGTACCCTACATGCATTGTTCAAGATGTTTTAGTCCAAGTAGGTGATTTCAAAATTGTCACTGATTTTGTTGTCTTGAATATGGAAAAGGATAGAGGTAATCTTAAAGATCACACTATATTGCTGGGTAGACCATTCATGGCCACAACCAATACTTTGATTGGTGTCAAAAATAGAAAACTGAGTATGAATATTTTGGGACAAATCATAACGTTTTTAATTTTTGATATAACTCTTAATCATGCATGTGTCTTGAATGATAATTTTATTATTGACTCTATCGAGTCTGCCGTGAAAGATGTCCTATGGTAGGAAAACAATATGATTCAAAACGCAAGTCAACCGAATAAAAATCCAAGGTGGTGGTAGAGATCTTGCTTAACGACCCGCCATGACTTTCTCCATATGTATCGTCAAGCTAACGACGTTAAATAAGCGCTTATTGGGAGGCAACCCAAGTTTTTCCCTTTTTATTTTTCTTTTTTTTTTTATTTTCTCGACTAACCGTATCTAATGGTTTGATTGAATTTGTCTTTTTTGTATAAATATACATAATAGTTATTAAAAAAAATAATACAAAAACAAAATTCAGGTGCAAGCGCGTGACCGCGCGCGACAACACAATAGCAAGCGCTCGACACATAAGGGTTTTGAGGGACCAATTTTCATATAATTTCGAATTTCCTCACCCCATCTCCAAATTCTTCTACCAAATCACAAGATTCAACCATCAAAACCATATTCCACTCCGATTAATCAATTCTACTCGAAAAATCATGCATAGAAGGACAAAAAGGGTTCAAAATCAACAACCTAGGGTGGAAGAAGATGACCCCATGATTCCAATGGATTTAGCCAAACAATTCAACGTCCCTTTTGCGATTTATTCTGAGGAGGAAGGCCAAATGTACACTAGCTTACTCTCTCATGAGGTACCTCCGTCTACCTTCTTATCTATGGAAACATTGCAAGAATTGGGGTTGCTTGATAAATTTATGTGTTTTGTTAAATTTTTTAATGGAGTAATTTGCCCCATTTTACTTCTAGGGTATTGATAAAGTTAGTACTTGAATTTTATACGACATTGCATTTTTTGGATTCTCATCTTACGGATTTTACATGTCATTTGTTTGGGGAGGAATGTGAAGTAAATTTTAGAGTAATGAAATATGTTTTTGGGCTATCTAGACATGGTATTCGGGCGGTGCCCAATTCATTTACACCAGGTGAATTTTGGCCAGAATTGACCAATTATAATAATTTTTCTACAAAAGGAACCCCGAATGGTTTTATTACAGAGCTCGCCTTATACTTACTGCGCAAGTTCATTGCTCATTGTGTGTTTGGAAAAGATGAGAGTAGTCGGACGACTACCCCAGAGTTGTTTTTTCTATGGTACTATCGTCATAACACCAAAATTTGCACTACGACATTCGTTTTCAACACTTTTTACCGAAACCTTCGGAACAGTAAGCATAAGCTAGGTTTGGGGCACCTAATTTTCCAATTATCTATTCATTTCAACGTGGTCCCTGATCATCTCAACCACATTGTTGAAATTCTATGTGGGTCCTTGAACACGACTTTGTTGAAAAATACAGATTTTCTAACAAAAGCAGGCACCTTAAAGGACCCCATCTCGGAAATGTTTCTGTAGTAACACATGGAACCCGATGGGTATTCTACCACGACGACAGGAGCCAGCAGACGAGCAATTGGGACACATGGGCGGAGAGCATGGGGCTGATCCCGATATTCATTCTCCACACGAGGGATTACCACCACGAGTTGATCCACCTACAGGCGACCACTCTACTAGCACTAGTCAGGGCCCCACCACCTGTTGGGAGGCCATTATGGGATGTTTCGATGCTATGCATAGCCACTTTAACCACTTTAAGCATCAAATGACTGGGCTGCATGAACTTATGCAAGACATGAATGTTTGGGTCGAGTCCATTGACACTCAAGTCCAAAACATTGAACAAAACTAGGTGAACATGTCTTTTTTGCTGTTCCCGCCTCCACCACCATCGGATACTCAACAGTGACACTTTTAGAGTTTGTTTTCTTTTTTTTTTCTTTCCTTTTGTGTGTGTTGCATGCACATTAGTGTGTTTCCATTTCTTGTTGTCATTAATATAGTTTTTTAGTTGTTTCTATTTTGGTATTGTGTTTCCTTCCACATATGGCTTTTGCAGAATTGTAGGCGGATGTGACTATGGTGCCATTTATCAATCATCGCATTTTTCAGGGAGGTATCGTTTTTTCTTTCTTTTATTTTTAGGCATTGAGGTCATTGCATGTTGTAAGTGTGGGGGGGGGGGGAGTTAGTCGTGGTTAAGAATTAGGTGATTATTTATGGTTAAATTTTTACTTGCCTAATGATTATCCCAAGTTTAATAAGTATACTATTTAGTCAACTTGAAATAGATGTATTAATTTGAGTTTCAAATATGAAATGACTTTGTGAACTTGATACGGAGGATTTTACTAAGTCGTGAATTAGCCTTTGTGGTGAACGAATTAGGTGACGGTTAAACAATAGTCCGAGTTGTGGGGCTTGAATTACGAGATTTCATTGATGTGAATTAAGTTAAACCCTATTTTGATTTGTGTGTACACAAAATTGCTAGCCTTGCGGAAAAAATCCATTATATAGCTATAAAAAAATGTATTATAGAGCTATGTAAAAAATGGAACAATTGAGATTATACTCTGCTGGTTGAGCTACTTAGTTACTAGGAGCATTCATGAGCCCGGTGGGAGATCTACCAACTCCCAGGTATGATTTTGCATAATGGAATCTATTTTATTAATAGCTTCTTTCCAGAATGGAGCTTCTGGACTGGATAATGCTTCACCAATTGTCCTTGGTTCATTTTCTAAAACATAAGTTAGAAAATCTGGACCAGACTTTGTTATTTTGCACTTTTACTGCATCTTCGTTCTTCATCACTTTGGTGATCACCATTAGTAGTATCATGTGTTCTTTGGCCAGAATTAGCTTCTTTTCTTTCTTGACAAGGAAACATATCTTCGAAAAATACAACATTTCTTGACTCAATAATTGTACCTTCTTGTACATCTGGAATTGCTGATTTGTGCACTAAAAATCGATATGCACTAATGTTATTAGCATATCCAATAAAAATGCAATCAATTATTTTAGTCCCTATCTTGGCTTGAATGTTTTGGCTTAGGTATTTCTACTTTAGCCAAACACCCGCACACTTTAAGGTATTTGTAGAGGTTTTCGATCTTTCCATTACTCATACGGAGTTTTATCTTTATTTTTGTGTGATATTTTATTAAGAATATGGTTAGTCGAGATAATTGCTTACCCCCACAAATTTTGATGTAAACCCGAATTTATCAACAAATCATTCATCATCTCTTTCAGAGTTTGGTTTTTGCGTTCAGCAATACCATTTGATTGTGGTGAATAAGGAGCTGTCGTTTGATGAATAATACCAGAATCTGAGCAAAATTCATCAAAAAGAGCTTTATATCCTCCGCCTCTATCGCCTCAACACATATTTCACACTTGTGATGTGAATCTATTTTAAAATTAGGTAGTAATTCCAAGTTTACTAACCTTTTCAAAGTGTTAAAATTTACATGTCATAATCTAACATGCCATAAATTTGAACACTCAAGAAAATAAGAAAAACATTAATTTTATTGCTTTCAAAGTTTTGGAGTACATTCATTACATTCATCTTGAACAATCCATTTCCTAAGCACTCATTCCATATGAACTGTCCAATTTTCATAAATACAAACTTTTGAGCCTCAACTACTAGTCTAAACCCTGTCTTGACCAACAACGATCCTGGCACTAAATTCTTCCGAATGTCTGGAACATGAAGGACATCAACGAGGGCCAGCTTCTTGCCCGAGGTCATCTTCAGCACCACCTTGCCAAGACCAATAATTTTAGAAGTTGCATGATTTCCCATGTATAATTTTCTTCCGCTGATAGGAGTATACTTTGAGAACATGTTTTTGTTGGAGTATATGTGGTGTGTAGCTCCTGTGTCCACCCACCATTCTCTCAGGTTATCCACCATGTAGCACATGTTGCCTTCAAACAAAACAGCCGAGAGATCAAGCTCGGACATATCAATTGATACTGATTTGTCCTCGGTCACATGCACCTGGTTCCGATTGGCTTTCTTAGGAAGACGACAATCTTTAGCCTTGTGATTCGGCTGTACACAGTTGAAACAGTTCCCTTTGAAATTTTTAGCCTTCCCCTGTTTCTGACCATTCCTTGGGTGCTTTCTCTTTTTGCTAGCATTGGGCTCCACTAACTTTGCTTTTGCCTCCATTAGAAGCTTGCCGGACTTAATTTAGACTTGCGTTTGTCTTCTTCAATTCGCAATCTGACAATTAAGTCTTCAAGTCCCATCTCTTTTCGCTTATACTTCAGGTAATTTTTAAAATCCTTCCACATGGGCGGTAACTTCTCTATAATAGCAACTACTTGAAAGGATTCACTCAGCAGTATTCCTTCTACAATTATATCGTGCAAAATGAGTTGAATCTCTTGAACCTAGTTGATCACCATCTTGATGTCAATCATATTAAACTCAAGGAATTTGCCGACAACAAATTTCTTTGTGCCAGCATCTTCTGTTTTATACTTCTTCTCTAAAGAGCTCCATAACTCTTTAGTAGTCTTTACCGAACAATACACATTATACAATGTTATGTCCAGTCCGTTGAGAATGTAGTTCCTACATAGGAAGTCGATTTGACTCCAAGCATCGAATGCTATTCTCTTCTATTTATCAATATCCTCTTCCCCCACAATTGGAGCATCCTCCATCAGGAAACGAGCAAGGTTCAGGGTAGTAAGATAGAACAACATTTTCTGTTGCCATCTTTTGAAATCTGAACCACCGAACTTCTCTGGTTTCAGTGCTAGTGCTCGAACAGATGGAGCTGGAACTGATGATGTTGAAGCCATTTGATACACACGAAAATCTTGTCTTAAAATTGTTGGAAAATAGGTGGTGTATATTGAACAGCTACAAAAATTTGAGCAGAGTTTCGGTACGAAAATAAAATATCGAGACAAGAGTTGGACTCTTTCTCTTTAAGACGAGATTGTCCCACTCACAGTGCGTACGGAATATGACAATTGTTTCCCAAGATACAACGACAACTTTCTTGTTATAATTGCACTACAAATCGCAAGAACGTCGAACACTCTGATATTTTTGAACTCTCTTTTACTGAACTTATGCAGACAAAATGCTTGTATGAGTATGAATTCAAAATTTCTGATGCAAAATAAAACTCTGGGGACTGATATTTTATAGAGCTTTTGGTGTCTTTTCAGACTGGGTGTAACCCCAGGTCCGAATCAATTATGACCGTCAGATCGCGCCCTATGGTCAACATCTGCGATCTGATGGTCTTGATTGCATCTGACTGAAGAAACACACCCCTTGACATACGCCTTTGCACACTAGATAGTTGTGTCCAGTCATGGCGCCCCGTTAGCGAACAGACATGTCCAATTAGCGCCAGCCTGCAAAGTGTGCCTCTAAAGCGCCCAATGCGACTATGTGCGACGTGCCCGGCTCCAGCTCGGATGGTGCTTCGCACCGTCCTCGGTGTTATTTGAGCTAGCCAAAGGCTAGTCAAAATTGACTTGGTCCACTAGGGTGTACCATAAGGAGCTTCACATGATTACTCCTTATTAGTGGTGAAGCTCATTATAAATTAGTCAAACATTTAATATGTTTCCTATGTGGGATATGGTTTTCCATATTCCCACCCTTTTATATTCCATATATAAAAGACATTTTTTAAGTGGCTAACTTCATGCATGTATTTCTCATTCACCCGATATTGGTTTTGAGAAATTCATAATGTTAAACTCATCTACCCGCAGTGTAAATTATGTTTATCTCATTTATTTTATACAATAAATAAATGAACCCGCTTAATTAATTGGTCAAAATCGGGTCAACATCCAATTTCTAAAACCAATTACAACAAATAATAATATGCTAAATCACAATTAGTTAATTAAGACTAGGGGTGTCAATTTCGTGCCGGTCTATTACTGGGCTGGATTGTTAATTTTTAGGCCCAAAAAAATAGGGTAGATCCAGTTGGCCCGATTTTCCGATTTTTTCATTGTTTTTTCATGGGTTGGACCTATAAATAGTGATTTGGTTACTATTTTGGAACAGTTCGGCCCCAATTTTTCCTCTTGCTGTCGATCCAACCCATTTGAGAGTTTTGATTAAGAGCATTACGAGTGAACATCATTTTAATTATTTGTCGGTATCTGAAAGATCAATCGGCAATATGGATAGCCTCAATCATTTGTTTACTTATTAGTGATGTCAAAATATCCTTTATTGTGGATAGAAAAAATACAGTGCTCCTGTCTCCTGACAAATCATTATATCCTTATTTAAGGTGCGATTGGATATACTTTCATTTTGAAAATTTTCATTTCGCTATAGAATAGTAGTGAAAAAAAAATTGGGAGAAAAAAGATGAATTTTGAAAGTGTGATTGAATGTGAGATGAAAAAGTAATGATGAAAGTTGATTTGATGTGAAAATAGTAAAATAATGATTGGATGTGATTGATAGTTAAAAATGTGTGAGTGAATGAATAGTGAAATTTGTGGGATAATGTGTAATAATGATTAGGTTTCTGTGAAAAAATGTGTAGATGTGATTAATGAAAGAAAAAGTGAAAGTGAGATAATAGTATATTTCCTGAAAATTTTCATAAACAATCGCATGTTTGGTCAAAAAAAATTCTCCAGCGGAACGAAAATGAATTCTCGCTCACATCCAATCGCAGCCTTAGTTTTCCAAATTTCTGTAAATTGTTTTCTTATCTTATCCCACAAGAAAGTATAAGCTAAAAAACCTTGACAAAGGTAGGCGGTAGATCGAGACCTAGCGTCTAAGACCACTTAGGTAGAATATAGATAGTATTAGTATTAGATAATACACAATCAAAAGAAAAATATAAGTGGACAAAGAAGTATAACCCAGGCTGACTAGGTGAGGATTAACATAGGTGGACAAATATGCGTAACAAACAATTTGCAATCTTATAAGATCTCATGAGCTCCTACATATTATATAAGATGTTTTTCCAATTTTTTCCAAATTCAAGACAAAACAAAAAAGAAAAATAAAAAAAAGGATAGAAAAAGAAAAAAGAAACTGAACGAGAAAAAATTTATTCAAGATTTCATCATCACTTCATGAAACCCACTACAAATTGCAGGGATCATTTGCAATTGGGCAATGGTGCACCGCACAAACACCTGTTGTGAAAATACGAAGAGTAATCCAATTCTTGCAGCCTCCCACCAACCGGAATCTGACCGCACAGCCTGTTATAGCTCACATTCAAATACAGATTTTCCAATTTCGCCAACCCCTCCGGCAAGCTCCCATAAATCCTGTTATGGTTCAAATCCAAGGTCGACAAACTATCCGGAAACTCCACATTCGACAGATCAAACCGCAACATGTTCCTCGAAAAATCAACATTCTGTACGGTCTTATTCTTCCCAAACAGGAACGATATATCGCCTTCAAGCCTGTTTCGATCGAACAAGACCGAAGTAAAATTCAAATCGCCCCAAGCTCTCGGGATCGAGCCTGAAAGCTGGTTGTGTGAGAGGTACAAGTATTGCAGACTCGGGCTTAAATCCCCAAACGAATCGGGTATGGGCCCTGTGAGCTTGTTCCGGTCTAACCTTAACCCGCTCAGATTTCGGAGTTCGCCAAGTGTTTGAGGAATTGCGCCACTGAAGTTGTTGAACGATAAGTCGAGAAATGTGAGATTTTTGAGTTGGCTGAGGAAAGAAGGGATGGGCCCAGAGATATTAGTCCAGCTGATAGAGAGCCTTTTGAGATTAGTTAGCCTGGCAAGGGCTGGTGGGATTGTGCCGGTGAGATTGGTGATTTTGTGGAAGGTTAATGATTCGAGGTATGGGAGGTCGGCAATGGCTGGCGGGATCTGGCCGGAGATGTTGGCGGCGAATAGGTGGAAGTTGGTGATCCGGTTGGTTTTCCGGTCGCAGTCCACCACGTACCACTGGCAGCAGTCGGTGTCGGGGTTCCATGAGGCTAAGTGGTAAGGGTTGTTAAAGGCTTTCTTGATTTTCAAAAGCACTTTTTTGTCTTGTGGATTGCACCTTGTTGAGTGAGATAGCAAAAGTTGGGATAGGAAGGTGAGGATAGAGAGAATGATAAGGAGTGTTATCTTCATGTTGGTTAGTTTTCTTGGAGAAAAATTGTAGACTTATATGCTGATGAAAGTTAAAAGTTTAGGGATAATTACAAAAACTACCCCTGAGGTTTGGGGTACTTACAAAAACACTCAAAGAAGTTTTATAATTACAAAGAAAAACACTGAGGTTTGATTATGTCTTAAATGTAAGAGGGTAATTTTAATATTTTTACAAATGTAAATGGGTATTTGAAATATTTTTCCTTATGAAGGGGGCAAAGTATATTATAAATCCAAACCTCAAGGGGATTTTCGTAATTTTCAAATACCTCTGGATTTTTTTGTTGTTAACTCAAACTTTGGGGTAATTTTGTAATTATCCCAAAAATTTAAACATAGTACATATAGAAATATAGGTTGGAGGTAAGTGCCCAAGTGAAGTAATTGAGTTGTAATTACATTAAAACCTTAGTTTAAAGAATTTTTTTATGTTTTTGGTGGAGAGAATACTAGGGGAGGAGGCTTATAGCAAAACGAGTAGTGACAACTGGATTCTTGACTGAAATGCGCCTAATTTGATTCTCAATTGTTTCATTCTTTCTTTGACTTTAATTTTGGAGCACAAATTGCATTTGAAATCTGAGACTGATGTGGCTGATCTTATCTTCAATGTTCATTTAATGGACCCCCTATATGGGATCTTCTTTCTATTGAAAAAAAAGATTGTTCCACATTGCATCTGTTTTCCACTCACTTCTAAAATGGACTAGAGGAGGAAAATTGAATTGCCTATTGTGTTACAGTTAATGTGCAGAAAAAGTTGAAAAGTTTGAGATATTATGGCCTGATTGTGTTTCCAACACCATTTTTCCACTTTCTAACTATTTCGGAAAATGAGTTTATGTTTGTTTCAAAAGTTTTCAGTAGAAATGAAGTCATTTCCAATTTCCACTTTTTTATGGAAAATATTATTCTGAACACACAACCAAACAATTTTTCATTCCAATTATGCAAACCTAGGTAAAAATACACTACAATCACACAAACCTATATAAAAAATACTCTTGTTGTATTTGAAGCTATTTATTGTAGGTTGTGCTAGAAAAATAGTTGGTCATTATTTCTTGTTAGGCATGCTTTTTGTTTTTACAAAAAGTGGTAGCTACAAAAAACCAGAGGTTCGTGCTAGTTCCAAAAAGTCCCAAATATTTTTGAAAATTACTAAACAAGGTTTGATTAATCTTATAATTTATACCTTCATAAGTAAAAAATATTTCAAACCCTTCATGATATTTTTAGAACTATTACGGTTACCCTCTTAAAACTGAGGTTTTTTTTTGTAATTTCAAACATCTCTAAATTTTTTCTTTGTAACTATCCCAAATCTCGGGGGGTTTTGTAATTATTCCTTTCTAAAAAGGTGTGTGTGTTGTGGTCATCATTTTGTTGTAGCATGCTTATGTCTCTTTAAATGTACAAAGACTCCATAGTTGTATTGGCAAGGAATCAAGTGAATGAAGGAAAACATATGATCCTTGTTTCTGCTCTTCCTCCTATGGTTTAAGCTTTAAAAACTGCTCTAACTCCATGATTTTCAGGCCTTTAATCATCTACTCAGCAACAACTACTAAGCAGCTGCCAAGTTCTCTACTGAGCAGCCATCTAGCTCCTAAAAATTTAACAAATTTGGCATCAAAGCCTGATTACAAAGGCCAGGATTTTTGAAAAAAAGGTGGTGGTGTCCAATAAACTTGTAGCAGAAAAAATACCATGGGATACTTAAAGCAATTCGCAGCTGATTACTCTTCCGGATTTTAGGGAAGAATTTTGATGCAAAAAAGTTGAAGATATTTCTGGCCTCTTCACACATGTGGGAGCTTGTACAAGATGTATGCAGATGAGGAAGAATGAGTCAATACCGGGTGTAATTGTAAAATTTGTCCCCTAACAATAGAGCGGTAGCAAAAAGGTCCAGTAAAAATCGTTTTTTGCAAAAAGAGTCCTGGAACTATATAAACATCTCAACTTTGGTCCTGGAAAATGCACGGATTTGAAAATAGTCTTGTATGAAAATCTCAAAACATGATCCTAATTTCACCATAAATTGGTAACATGTGTCGCTCACATGTGATTGAAATCCCATGAAATCAGTACCAAAATTGAGATTTTCATATAGTTAATTAACTATTTTGCAAAATGTGATTTTTCAAGGATCTTTTTTGCTGCCGCCCTATAGTTACAAGAGCAATTTTGCAATTTTGCCGTGAATATCACAATAGTAAGACACTTGACGAAGATAAAACAAAGAGATGTTGTAGCCTTGTCTAAATTTCCAACAAGCTGTTGGAAATTAGTACTTTGAAAGTATTCAAGAAAATGGGAGCTTAAGCATCCAAATATGCATGAGACATCCTTCAAAAGGAATTTGGTGTAGATGAAAAGATTTAGAACTATCAAACTTCAAAGTGTTAGAATGGCGTTTGAAAACCTGATAATGAAGGACGAAGAAATTTTCAATGAGTTTCTTTCAAGGTTTATAGAGTTAACAGATCAAATGAAAACTTGTAGTGAAGAGCTTTCAAATCAAAGAATGGTTAACCAAATTTATTTTGTCTTCCGAAAAGATTTAACTGTATTGTGGCAGTTATTGAGAAAACTAAACATCTCTCTCAAATGAATATTCATGAGTTGGTGGGAGAATTAACATCTTATCAAGAAAAGGTTGGGTAGGCAATCTAAAAAATGGATTGAAAGTGTTAACAAAAATATTGTACTGGGGTTTTTCTCGAACATATTAAATTTCCGAGGCGTGCTATGTACGCATTGTCCTAATACAACGCAAAATATGAACAACAAAAGAAAGGAAAACTGTAACCCAACAAAAACTCAGGAAGGAAGAAGAATCGGATTGTTTTTTTATGACACAGTTAATTAGGAAAAATGCTTCCAACGGTATAGGGGGACAAGGCAGTAGCTATAGTAATCTAGGGAGACAATAGCCCGACTATGATCTGAGAGGGAACAAATGGACGATCGTAGCCAGCCAATAATAAAATCGGACTGAAGGTAAGGTTTTTAAATCAGCAAAATAAAATTGATTTTTAGGTTGCAAAACCGAATTGAGCCGAGCCCATATCGCAGGCGCAGGGAGGCAGGCAAATCAACAAAGGCAAAAACTCATATAAGACTGTCTCACGGATCACATTTTGTGAGGTGGATCCCCATTGGCATTTTCGTGAATAGACAAGTGAGATGACACTTAAAAAGTATTAGTCTTTTCTCGAGAAGTATTACATGTTGAACTGAGAAGCATTATAATTTTAGATGAATTTATTTCACATGTAAATGAAAAGTATTATATATTGAACTAAAAGTCTTAGTAATTCATATGAAAAGTATTATTTTTTCCCTGAAAAATATTAGTTTTTTTCTCTAAGAAGTATTAGATGTTCCCCCGAAAAGTATTAGCTTTTACTCTAAAAAGTATATGTTTTGAAAATAACAAAATTAATATTAATAGTTCATTGAAAAGTATTAGTTTTTCTCTTAAGAAGTATTATTAGTAATATAACATTGTGTAAGAGTATCATCTTTTATCAAAGAAATATCGCGTTTAATTTGAAAAGTATACAATTTCAAAATAACAAAAACGGATATTATTTATTTGCAAAGTGGGATCCCTCCAACTCCACCAATTTCATGGAATTCTTAGGCCTTGTGAATATCACATCATCACCAAAATGCTCGTTGCTATTACCTGTTTGGTTAATGACATCTAGTGATATCAAGTAATAACTAATAAGACCTTGTTTTATGTTAGTATTTTTTAACAAACACGTTTGCCAAATTCAAGATTGACTGAGAATCCATTTTTGACTGAAAATCCATTTTTGACTGAAATTGCAGAAAGAACAAGCGGATGGGAAAGTGAATCTCGTGTTGCTGTACTTGAATGAAAACCCAAACGTCACCGCTAAAGATTCAATAAATTATATCAAACAGATTTCTGAACCTGTAAGTTTTTCCGGCCTCCACGGTGATGAGTGTATGTGGTTCAGCTGCGTCGCCGCTTGTTGGACTTGCCATGGATTTGGATGCCGTCGATCTGCCAATGGATTGACCAGAACCGAGAAATGATCTTGATGGCTTTGTGACCCTTGTTGTACCACCTAAGTTCAATATCTTGCATAAAAATTGATCGGAATTGTGTAAATTTATAGGAAATTGCTATCACCGGTGAAATGCAAACATGTCAAAAAATTGTGGATTTTCGTGATTTGGCGCAAAAATTACCATCAAAACATTATAATCCCCAAATTTGTGCGCTGATTTTTGGTGATTTGATGTATTGATTCTTGCGCCGAATCACTAAAATCCTTAAATTTCTTAGACACATAAGCCCTTATTGTCCTATTTAGCAATTACAGTATGATAAAACTCCTGCCAGACGGTCTAATGAACCAAAATTCATTAGACGGATCCCAAACCCAACCCTGTGGCCTTTTTGTAATATTAGCAATGACGTTTTTGTAATATCCAGGGATTGATATTAGCATTCTCCTTGAAAAGTATTAGCAGTACTCCCTCTTAAAATATTAATATATAATTTACTTGAAAGTATTAATTTTGTAATATTGGACAGTGCTATAGTATCACGAGAGCGCTAAAAAGTATTAGGTTTTCATTTTAAAGTATTGGAATGTATTTCACTTGAAAATATTTAATAGTCCACCTAAAAAATAGTAGTTTTTTCCGTTAAAAGTATTAGTCATCCATGTGAAACGTTAATGGTTCCTCTTAAAATAATTAATTTTTTCCCTGAAAGAATTTTAGTAATTCGTCTGAAAATTATTAGTTTTTCTAATAAAAGCTATTAGTAGTCCCGCTAAAAAAATATTAATATGTCCCCAAAAACGTATTAGACATTTTGTTGGGTCGTTGGGCTGGGATGGGTTGGGGTTGGGTTGTTGGGTTTACGGGTTGGGTAGATCTATTATGCTAGATCTGTTTAACCGTTAGACTGTCTAACAGAAGACTATTTCATTACCGTAAACTTACAAAATTGCAGTAAAAAGATTGACTATATGTCCAAATTTTTGAAAGATAGTAGTTCAAAATTTTAGAGGACTAAATCTTAGTAGTCCAAGTTACACAAAACAAAAAAAGAAAACATTCTCACAATATTGCAATGTTGTGGACAAAAATGCGATTGTCAGCAAACAACATGAATAATTTCCTTAAAAGATGTTCTTGATCATAACTTAATTTCGTGTCATTTTAATGCCTGTTTTCG
>CM071935.1:14107785-14244509 GCA_016081115.2 Rehmannia glutinosa | reverse complement strand
TTGTTTACTTCAGTCATGAGAAATCTTCTCAACAATCTCTCATAAAAGTATTTTTCCTTTTACTTTTATGCACGAAAAACCAGCTTGGACCAAAAAAGTATTTAAGGACCTTAACAAATCAAAGTTTCACAAGTCCGATGAAAGAGACAGTTGATAAATGATAATAATACGAACTTGAACAGTTATTTCTAACATATAAATGCTACCACAATTTTTTTATGTTACCTACCGTTTCTTTTTTTTTTTCCTTTTTCTAAAGGGGCGGTTATCGGACTCCTTCAGAACTGTGTTTCATTAAATGGCAACTAGACTTCTGAAGTAAGAACAAGGTAAATATAGTGATATTGTGGACATATGTCAAACACATCACACAATCTTTGACCAGTATCATGTTATTTGCAAAGTATCAACTGCTAAGATCACACAACATAAAATTACAAATACTGCCTGCCAAATAATCAATAAAGGAGAAAAGGCACACCTTCGCTGGCATCTCCATCATCACTTTCCAAATAAGAAGGTGAAGTGGATGGACTCCCGTTCTCAACTTGCTCCAAAGATCTCCATTCTGCTACTGCTTCCCGGATTGAAATCGCTGTTGCTGATGCCCACTTGTAACCCCTTCAAGTGACCTTCCCTCTCCAGACTCCTCGGTTGCAACCCCAGCCATTTTCCCGCTCTGTAACTCCCACCACACTTTCTCTACTTCACCTGCTTCAATACAAACTAAACCCATTAAATTACATAAATATATGCATATAAAAGTAAATTATGTATAATGAGGTATAAACATTATTCATGTATTTTAGTTTTGTAAAGCTTTACGCGATCATAATGTATTTGAAAAAGCATGCATTCTTTTGATAAAAGGATACTGGGACTCCGGACTCCAATCAAGCTGGCACATTAAAATTTTCACAAGACAACAAATAAAATACAAACATTCGTACAGCAATAAATAGAATTCAACAAATTACATCCCTATTGTCCAAAATGACCTTAAAACTCAATAAGCCACATCAGAGAACACAAATTCCAATAAACCCTAATCCCTATTATCCAAAATTGACCCAAAAATTTGACAACACGAACCCAAAGTATCATCTTTTAGAAAAGATATCCATTAAATAAGGCCTAAACGATTTGTAATTATCAGTATCTCTTCGACTTCAAACTGAAAAACCCAATCAAAACACAAACCCAACTCAGAAATGAATAACATCCAAGAATACCCCAATTAATAAACGTAAACCCTAATTGAAAAACCCAAAACAAGAAAATCAAAAGCGAATCAATAAAACTGAGTAAAAAACATTAAAACAAGAGAATAAAATTGGTGTAACTCAGATCGAAGACAGAAAACAAACATACCTTATACAAAAAGAATGAAGCTTTGTTATATAATTAAGCGAATCAGTAGTCGAGAGAGATTAGAGAGGTCGCAGGAAAAAAAAGTAGAAGCAGAATAAGAGCAGAAGCGGAGGAAATGAAATTTACGCAAATTTATTTTGTATTTATATAATTCGAGGTGCGCATATAAATATTGTCTTGATTTTTTTATTTTTGGAATAGGCTTTTCTTTTTCCTTTCATTATATATTTAGAAGGAGATATGGAAAAAACTTTCCTTATGCCTTTCTCAAAAATCTTAGCTAAATAGTGATAATCAATTTTTTTATGAGAAAGTATGAAATATTACTATATTTACATTAATTTATTTACAGATATATTGTTGCTTTATGTAGAGGGGATGGGCTTTTTTTTTTTTTTTCTCTTGGGTTTTTCTTTTTTCCTCCCCTTTTTTAGGTCTTTTTTTTTTTCAGAAGGTTATATTTTGACTTGTGAGAGTAAAACACTTTGTGCTCAAATTTTAGGGTTTTATTGGATCAGGTTTGGCCTTGGGTTTGAGCTCTCAAGAAGTCGAGCTTCTAACTTTTTTTTTGGATGTCAAGCTTCTAAATTCGGTAATATGAATTTTAGTTTATTTATATAATAGTTTTTCTATTAATATTTGATGTGATAATCTATGAATAATATATTTGATCTCATTTAATGAATTCTAAAATCTAGATGTAATGATTTACACGTAGTTGATCATTTTTTTAGAAAAGTTAGGTAATTTCATGCTACGACGTCTTTTAGCTCGACCGTATTTGCAAATCGTATCATAAACTTATAATGGACACTTGTTGATAAGAGTGATGTTTAACCGTCAAATTGCTTTGAAATATTTGTATAATTTTTAATTAATAGAGATTCAGTTCATTTTCCTTAGAATCAAACACTACAAATCTCAATATACTTTTTGACAATGAGAAGTCAAGTAATTACACTCATATCGTTGCCACGTACTAAATGGATAATATATTTCCTGGCATCGCAAGATACATAAGTGTCACATATCTAATTATATTAGCCTTTATGTTATTCAATTGCCATATATGTTATTGCCACTAATTTAACTCAACAATAATCATGAATTTCTTCATTACATATATGATGGGTATGCTCTAATTTAATGTTATGCCTAGTAACTATTTAATGTCTAAATATGTTCATATAGCCCATAAGCCCAAGTTGGGTGGGGGGTTAGCAACCTAAACTTTGCGTATTTTTACACTTTGCAACCTCACTTTTTTTTTAATAGTAGCAACCTATATTCTACGGGATTTACACTTCGCATCCTCCAATCCACCGGAGTAGAATATTCTGGGTATATTCAACTATGTGTGTGTCACGCCCCTTTCTGAGGGTTTTTTTCGTCAATTCAAGTCATTAGTTACAATTCCCGTGTTGAAACAAGGGTGATAGGAACGGGTTTCTCAAAATCCCCAAATTAGTCTCTAGGGTTTACATTTCTCCCAAGAAATCTCAACAAATCTCTTCCAATATTACCAACAAAAAACCCTCAAAATCTTAATCCAAAAATATTGTCGCGTTCGTGGCTTTGAGCGCAACAATGGGTTGGATGATTCGAGACACGAACCCTAACTATCTTTTGGAAAAAATTTCCAAGATTACGGTATGTTTAAGCACACATTTGTGAGATGTTTTATGGACTTATTTATGTGTAATAAGTATATTTTATTAATAAAATATGTGTGGTGTTGGATTTGGAGGGTGCATGATGTTGGAAGGATAGGTATTTTCATTTTTTTTTTGTTGATTTGTGTGTGGTATTGTTTACTGTGCAAGAATCGATTTTTTTATTGGTTGTGTGTGGCATTACTTACTATTTAATTAAATGGTGCTAAATCGATGTTTATTTTATTAAATATTTGATCTCATTCCTTCAGGTCTTCACTTAGAATTATTCATTATATGAATGCACCACCATGGGCGGAGCCACTAAAGGCCTGCACTGGGCTTAAGCCCAGTGCAATTTTTCAAAATTTTTATTTTAGTTTATAATTTTTAAAATATTCAAAATTAGCCCACTTCAAAATCTAAACTCAAGTTAAAAATCAAGAATGGATGATCCAAAACTTTTGTGTTATCATGAGATTGATGCTATATTTAATATATTTGTAATTTTTGGACTACTTTTGTTATAAGTGTTTATCATTTGTACACTTATCATGTCATTACTTTTAAATTATACTTAACTATTCATATTGGTATTTTTTTTTTCGGGCTTCTTCATTGAAGAGTAATACTCGTGGCCACTGGGCTAACTCCAATGGTTGGTAATTTATTAGAATATGTATCAAGGTATCAAATATATTAAGGAATCATATGTTTTATTAGTTAATGGCCTAACCGTCCTAACTACATCAATTTAACAGTTGTGCTTATTGTGTCTATCGTATTGTACCATGTTTCTCATGTTTTTAGGATGTCGTGTTTGTGATTAAATTTTAGGCCAATAAGGTAATTGTGTTGTGTTAGGACTTGAGCTTATCTTGTCGAGTTGTTATTTATCAGGACGACACAAACTATTTGTTATCCCTAATTATCATCATCAAGTATGAAAAATAAAAGGTTATCTACTTTTTTTAACTCTTTTATATTTAGTTATTAGCTTCTTCTTATTTTGTGACAAGAAAACAAATAATATTAAGAATAGAATATCTATGTGATTGCTAAAATAAAAATATTACTGTATTTTTCTCCTATGAAGTCGTTTATACTCTTTATTGAAAAATAATGTAGTTTTGTAATAATTTATTATATATATATGTATTCTCTCTCTATATATATATAATTTTTACTTCTTAGCCCACCCTACTACTAATTTCTGGATCCACCATTGTGCACCACTCAGGAACCTTTCTTAGACTAGGCAGTACGGATTATGCGCGGGAAAACATGAGGGTCAGTCATATTGATTTTTGTGATCCAGGTGAAATGTCCATGCTTGAGATAATTAGCATGGAAAATGAATTAGGAATGAATGGAGTAAAATATTTTTATTATAGTAAGAGTGGAGTGAATAATTGTAGTTTATTGTCGGCAAAATTGTTTTTTTAGTCCTCTAAGTTGACATACTTAGAGATTTGGTCATATTTTTTTGGGACTTTGAATTTAGTCCTTTAAGTGGACAAAATTCAGATTTTTGGTCCTGTTACCTGCTACAACAGGTCAAAGTGACCTGTTAGGCTTATTTGGAATATCTTTTTTCAAAAAATTAATAATTAAATTTTAATGGATGACATGGATGCTTATTTGGCAATATACTTGGCAAAAATGGAGGAAAAAATAAGAACAACTCCAACTTGCTATTATAATTAAATTAAAATTCAAATAAAATAAAAAAAAATAAAATTATATAATATACTTAAATTATCTCTTAAACTTAAAAAAACATAAATAATTCAATAAAACTCAAAATATTATAATTAGATAAATACATTTGAAATTCAAAAATAGATTTTACATCATTAGTTTAAATTACTTCTTATTTTTTTTAACAAAATAAATAAATTAAAAATTTATATTTATAAATAACTTTCGGACTAAATAAATCAACATGTAAAATGTTTAAAAAATAATTTTCGTACAAAATGTAAAGTAATCAGTAATTATTGCACAAATAATTAATGCATTTTCGCACAAATATATTTTTGTTATATTTGTGGAGTGAGTACTAAATATTTTATATTTAAAAAATTACTAAATATTTATAAATTATTTAAAAAAGTAATAATTTAATTTAATGATGTAAAATCTATTTTTTATTATAGAATTTTAAATATATTAATATTTTTAAAATATTTTGAATTTTATTGCATTATTTAAGTTTTTTTAATTTAAGAGATAATTTAAGTATATTATATAATTAAATTATTTTTATTTAATTTAATATTTTTAATTATAATACCAAGTTGGATTTGTTCTTATTTTCCTCTATTTTTGCCAAGTGTATTGCTAAATAAGCATCCATATCATCCATTATATATTAATTTTTTGAAAAAAGATATTCCAAATAAGCCTTACAAGTCACTTTGACCTGTTGTAGCAGGTAACAGGACCAAAAATCTGAATTTTGTCCACTTAAAGGACTAAATTCAAAGTCCAAAAAAAAATAGGACCAAATCTCTACGCATGTCCACTTAGAGGACTAAAAAAACAATTTTGTCTTTATTGTCATTGTTGCAAAATGATTCTGATGCTTTGAATTTAGTTAATTCACTTGATGAGAACAAGATGGTGAGAATATTTGTTGAACATGAATCTGTTGGGAAAAAAATGATATCCCTATTGTGTGACGCCCGGGGCCGAAGAGGGCGGGGAGTGATCGCCGGTGCAAGAAGGCACGGACAAGGAGCGGCTCCTGGCAGGCTTCTAGGCGGAGGGGGACATGAATGAATCGATCCCACACCCGAATAAGAGGAGATTCTGAGACTGTGTAGGTATGGGACTATGCAGTTGAGGAGAGCTTAAAAGATTTGATAGGTACTACTCATATCAACAAGATGCATCTTCTTTCTGGTGCTCATCATGTAAAAACTCCGAAGTTAAGTATGCTTTGCCCGGAGTAATTTAATGATGGGTGACCCCCTGGGAAGCTGCTCTCAGGGTGCGCGTGAGTGAGGACAAAGCGCGCTGGAAAGACTTGTGTTGGTTTGTGGGGACAAATCGTCGATCCGGAAGGCGGGCGTTGACGGATGGTATCGAGCGGGACCTCTCCTAAGACGGTGTGGTTCGGGGCGAACCAAGTGGAAGTTCGGTGGGCATGTGATGCCCGGGGCAAAGAGGCGGGAGTGATCGCCGGTGCAAGAAGGCACGGACAAGGAGCAGCTCCCGGCAGGCTTCTAGGCGGAGGGGACATGAATGAATCGATCCCACACCCGAATAAGAGGAGATTCTGAGACTGTGTAGGTATGGGACTATATAGTTGAGGAGAGCTTAAAAGATTTGATAGGTACTACTCATACTCAACAAGATGCATTTTTTTTTTTGGTGCTCATCATGTAAAAACTCCGAAGTTAAGCGTGCTTGGCCCGGAGTAATTTCATGATGGGTGACCCCCTGGGAAGCTGCTCTCAGGGTGCGCGTGAGTGAGGACAAAACGCGCTGGAAAGACTTGTGTTGGTTTATGGGGACAGTCGTCGATCTGGAAGGCGGGCCGTTACATATTGTTGATGAACCACTGTAGTTTATGGTGATTGCAATATAGAGTTGGATGATGATTTTTGTGTAGGTGTAGAACCAAATGAATTAGATGATGAGGTAAGTGAGGAATAAGTGGATCAAAATGAAGTAGATGATGAGGTAAGTGATGAGCATGTAAAATGAGGAGCATGTAAATGACAATAACCTCAGTGATAGTGATTATGAGCAGTTTGTAGGCTCTGATTCACAAATATCAGAGGAATTTGTAGATAGTGAAAATGAAGTTTCTGATGATGACTTACTCTTTGATGGTAACATTGATGATGAGTTTTTTTTTTTTTTTGGGGGGGGTGTTAAACATGAATAAGAATGAAGTTGAAGCATCCAATAGTCAATTGAGGACTGATGAAAGATCAATACTCCAAAAAAGCCATCTAGTCTTTAATCATAAGACATGTATCAGTGATCCAAAATTTGTGTTGGGTATGAAGTTTCCTGATATTGCAACCTCCAGAAATGCAGTTAGGCAACACTCAATAAAACACGGAAGGGATATAAAGTTTACAATAAATCTTAGTTATAAGGTTCTGGCTAAGTGTCAATATGAGAAGTGTCCTTGGGTAATCTATGCTTCTAAGCTTCCAAAAGAAGACACAATTCAGGTCAAAACCTATAATGGGAAACATAAATGCCCTAGGTCAAAAGAGTCTCACATGCAAATGCAAAGTGGTTGGCTAATGTATACAAAGATAAATTGTTAACATGAGAAGTGGTTGGCTCATTATCAACCAAATTAGATTTTACATTACATAAAGAAATTCAGGTAGAATAGTACCAACCAAATTCATATCATAAATGAAAATGAAAACGAAAACTTGAATTTGTTTACATGAAGATTACACACCTTACATCAAATCCAGATACACTAGTACCAAATTCGTATCATAACTGAAAACTTGAATTCGGTCATACAGATAATCCTAGTAATAAGACCATTAAATGGCTCATTCATAAGTTGATACTAACTAATACTACTAACTAGAACTATTACAATCACGTCATCTTATATATGGCTATCCAAGACACAACAAGAGCCAACCAAACAAGCCTTTCCCTAGTTCTCTTTTTTTTTTTTTTTTGAGTGTTTAGTTCTCTTCTTTTTCACTTCTCCTTCAAGTTTGTTAGCTTGCTTTAGTAGTCCGGGGATAATTTGGCGAGATCTAGTGCACATTGGTGGGTCGATCAATGCAAAGTAAGTGCACCCTCCACCTCCCTGCAAATATTTATTAATTAATTTATGGAGTGAAATTAGATAAATATTTACATATCATAATTAGGATTAAAACTATGAAATAGCTATAAAAAAAGTTGCAGAAATTTAAAATTCGCTAAAAAAATTGTCAAAAAATTGCCAACTGAAATTGCTAACAGCTGATACCCAAGTAGACAAAAATTTATCCAAATAAAATTAGTCCAAAATATAAAACAAAACCCCAAATTATGATACCCAAATGAAATTGATATTAAAGTTCACCATTGATTACAGTTCCATTGAAGAATTAAATGCAAAGTTTGCACTTTTTCAATCTTAAATTAACGAACACAACTCATACAACCTTAACATTGCATAAACAATAAAAAAATTAGGGTTTTAAATTTCATCAACTTACTCGGAATCTCTCAAGCAAGCAGTATCACCGACGGGATTAAGGTCACCCATGAGGTTTTCTTGATAGCATTCCTTCCACAATGACAGAAATCGTCCATGAGGAATTCTGAGATTTGCCTCCACATTTCCACCTACAAGCCCTAGAAATCTAAATGAAAGAGGGGTATTAGGGGAATCAGATTTTATTCCCGCTATTTTCCTAAAAAATACGTTTTACCCTTTCATTAGAATGACAATTGACGAAAAAGACCCTCAGAAAGGGGCGTGACACACACGTGATGGAATGTACCCGAAATATTCTTACTTCGGTGGACCGGATGTTGCGAAGTGTAAATCCCACGGTACAGGTTGTTTCTAATAAAAAAGGGTGAGGTTGCAAAGTGTAAAAATACGCAAAGTTCAGGTTGCTAAAAAAATTTCCTTAAATTAAATGAGTATATGACCAGAGCCGGTCCTGGATTTTGGGGGGCCTGGAGCAAAAAGAAAAATGGGGCCCCTCGTATGTAGGTTAAGAAAAATAACAAAACACAGGTTAAAAATGTAATTTTATTAATTTAACTTATAAATGAAATATGTAATTCTCAAATTTAAAGACCATCTTACCAATATTACTGCCCTTTCTTGAGATTTTTGGCAATGGAGAGTGGAGACAATATATTTTAATGGAGGTGGGCTCTATTTTTAAGTTGAAGAAATTGTGCCGATTCTATTTAGTTCTTCCAACTCTATTTTTTTAGGATTAATATCAACGATTAATAGAAAACAAAATTATGGGGATTTGAATTTAATTCTAGCTTATTTTTCGGTGAGATGAAAGTTGGAATAGGAAAATTTAGGGAGAAGTTTAATTGCATAACATATTCTACCTAACCTAATGATTGCTTTATTAGTTATTATTATTATTTTGGTTTTGGGAAAAGGTAAAAGGCTGAAGTTATATTAAATTAATGGGCCATTTATTTTAGTTTGTAAACTGTACAAAAGAAGCAGTGAGGGCGACCAGTTTTGTTGACAAAAAAAAAAACAAAACAACCATCAGTGGGGGAGAATTGAACACATGACCTATGAGTACTTTATGCATTAACACCTTAGCCGCTGGGCCATTCTGATAACTTGTGATTCTAACAGCCTTTAGATATATATTAAACTAAATTTATATATATATACACATTAAAAAAAAAAAAAACTGGGGCCCCCTTGCTTGGGCCCCCTCTTGCGGCGGCACCACCTCGACCGCCTCATGGCCGCCCCTGTATATGACCATGGTACAAATGCCTCTTTTTTCGTTTACAACGAATGCACTTTCTTTCTTTCTTTCAGTCGGTAATTATTTCTAAAATTCCTATTGAATTAAGTATAAGAGAGGCACCTTCGAAATAATTTCGGGTTTTCCTAACTATATGTTCGTGCTATAGACAAGAAATTCAACTCGTGTACTATCTTGCAAGTAGGGAATGAGGAGTTACTCGCAATAAACAAGACTATACTTGTAACAGAGAAGAACTGTTATATCTCAACACTTCGAGGGTATTTGACTGAGCTTATTTAAAAGGCTTTATAAGCTCCTACAATTTATAAGATGTATGATCTTATTATGTAAATAAGTTTTTAAGTGTTTGGATAAAATAAGATGAAAGATTTTAATAAGATGTTAGTGTACTATTTTTGTAAGTAAAACGTTGAAAGTTATATGTGGTTACTGCAACATAAATGACATTAGGTAACACAAATTTTGTAGCACTTTTTACATAAGGCATATATGTAACACAAGTTTATAACACTTTTTACATTTTAATATTTATGTGACACTTTTGAAGCACTTTATCAATATGTAACGCTTATATGTCACACTTTTAAAAAATTAACACTTTATAAGTATCACTTTGTTTTTGTTATTTCTTTTGTAACACAAATAGGTATCACTTTATTTAAGAAACACTCTTGACAACACTATATTTTATTAATTGTAACACTTTTAGGCTATATTTTAGTAACACAAAATTATATAATTATCATTAAATCATGTCAATGTTTTATTTAATTAATTAATGTCACAAAATAGGTGAAGACAAAAAAAAAATCACCAAACCTAAATATTGTAGACATCATGTACTCTGTTTTATTTACTGAATTTTTTATTTTCTTTTTATAAAGTATTTTAGTTTTGCTTTTTATTTTTATTTTTTACGGAGGTAATTAATTTCGTCGTAATACCTACGGAAAATGCGCATGTATGTGTTTTATTATTATTATTTATATTTTTTTTTAATTTTTACTAACGGAGACCAATTTCATCGTTAATGTTTTTTTTTAAAAAAAATTACCAATAAAAATTGATATTGTCGGTAATTACTTAGTAATTTTTCCATTGGTAAAATATTTTTTCATTATTTATTTATTATTTAATTTTTTACTGTTAGAACTCTTTTATCTCTGTAGGTAAATTAACTTTATATTTTTACGTATATTTTATTTTTAACCGATTGATCAGTCGATAAATTCATTTTCTATATTTTTTGATATTTTTAATTTTTTTTGTCCTTTAATATATAACATAATATGATTTTCAAACTATATACTATATAATATAAAATTTGATATATATATATATACATATGTTATATAATACAATCTTTATTATATAAAATATATTATATATACATATAATATAATTTTTATACAATTTTAATATATGTAAATTTATATGTGTGTATGTTTATATATAAAACAAAGCAAAATATATAATAAGAATCAACTTAGCTTAGTGGCAAACTGTCACTTCCACACATAACAGGTCGTGGGTTCGAATCTACTTGGTGGCAAAAAATAGTATTTCTACGAAGTGCTACAAAAAAAGTGTTACATAAGATTCATATCTAACACTTTAGAAATATTGCTTCAAAGTGTTACCAATAGAGAACTTAATGTAACACTTAGAAAAAGTGTCACTAAAAGCTAATAAAAGTAATACCGTAGACTATAGGTAGCACGGGCAAGTGCAACACCATAAAAGTGTTATCTATTGTCTATAGTAACATTTTATGGCCATTAGGTAACATTTTTTGGGTGATACCTAATATCATTTATGTTGTAGTGAGTTGTTAAAATAAGATCTTATTTTGAAAATTAATTGGGATTCGCCAATTTTTTTAAAAATAACTAATATGCTCCAATATCTTATTTTGAGAGCTCATAAGATATTTTTAAAAATAGATTACTAAATACTTTAGAGAGTTTATAAGCTCACATACATTTTATAAGTTGTTTAGAAGATCTTATAAGCTTAACCAAACATCCTCTTAATAGTAACATGCATCAAATATAAGAGAATTTTTTTGGTATCAATTACTTAAAAATTTTGTCATTTTTCACTCTCACATAAGGTGTTATCTACTCTCACAACTAGTTTAATCAATTAGCATGAAAACAACATATGTGTGGAATGAGATACATATTTCATATGTGTTGAGCTTAAATAATATTTAGTTAGTTTTTTATTTTTTTAGAGGAATATTGAGTCAGTTTAGGTCTAATGTGACAAGACAAAAAAATACAGAACATGACATGCATTATGGGAAATTATTTTTACATGAACCTTGCTCTATGAACATGGCCAAAAAAGTAAAAAAAAAAAGCATAACCAATCTGATCAGAAAAAGTTATAAATGGAACTAAGATAATGCATTATATCTATGCACTTTTCATCCGTGTTACGATTTTGATACTTTTAAAAGGCGATATATTTGCTTGTAGCCTATTTTGATACCGGATAAAGCAAATATTGGTTTTCGTTTTCCATTTAATGGTCCTCAAAGAGTGATACATATCAAGTTTTCGGTTTGAGATCATTTCTTCTCAGAAAAATGATTGGTCCTGCTTATGGGGTTAAATCAATATGTTTCATCAAAAGATGTTATTCGATAAAAACAAATTCTGGAAAAAAAAAAAAAAAAACATAAATATTGCAAATATTTTTGTAGATTAAACTATTTCTATAGATTATTTTTGTATGTTTTTTTATGGTATAGTAGTAGTAGTAGTAGTAGTAGTAGTAGTATTTTGTCACGTACATTAATCACCAATCACCATAATACATATAACATCAACATTTGATTAATAATCAATGATCGTCACATCAACTACCACAAATACATGAACTTATATTTTGAAATCTTAATATTACTACTTGAGTTACACCTTACAAAAATATTATTTCTCTTTATGTTTAATTTCAAGGACATGGGTCTTATAATAATGCCTAACACATCACGTATGAAATGTTTTTTCTTTTTACTGTATGATATTTTTTATAATCAAAATTACCAAAAAGGAAAGCAAATATTGTTAATTTTTGCATTCACAATGAGTGAACATAAATTCATGGAAGTCAAAATATGGCACTATTGACATAAAATGGATATAATTGTACTTAAAATTTGCAAAACTCAGATCCACCCGATGTTATGTACCATATACCTATATGCTAAGTTTGGTTCAAGATTGAGATTGGTTTTGATTAATTCCAAGGTTAATATTTGGCCTTATCCGAATGATATATTAAGACGTAGCTAATAACATGTTTATTTGAAGGATTGGAGTCCTGGATATGTGTGAGATTTGTAAGAATGAGTTTGGTTTATAGTTGGATAATACTAGTAAATGGTGGTATATTACTTTTGGGCCCTCTACTTAGAATTAATTTTCTAATTTTACCACCACAACAACAAATGTCTTTCACTTGTCTCAGAACTCACCAACTTCTATTCTCTAGAAATGACCATTTTTATGTCTTCCTTTCCAAATTTGTAATAGTAGTATACTCGTATTTGCAGCTATCCAATCAACAACCTTTTTGCATTAGTTCTTAGTAGTTTAGAGCTTGAAAGTAGTCCAAAACATGAAAAATATGCTATTTTGCAACAAGTTATATAACAAAGATTAAACCTAAGAACTCAATTATAGGGGAGAAATCATTTACAAATGTCAAAACTCAAACAACAAAATGAAGATAAAAATATAAAACAAGAAGTTATTGAAAATGGTGCCCAACGTATGAAATATCAAAAAATGGCACACAAAACCTAAAAAGACAAGACACCACAAAAAAATAAAAAAATAAACTTGCAAATCAATGTGTATGTATGAGTTTGCTTTGGTCCAAGTAAATTTTACATAGACTGAATGTCTACATTTGGATATTTTTTTGGGGGGAGGGGTGTGTGTGGGTGGGGGGTATAGTTATGTAATTTCAAGAAAATGGGATGGAATCTAGATCCCACTTCCAAGGTCGGATGCGTTATCACTTTGTAGGTGTGATAGTTAACTGGGCTTTGCAATTTCCCATGGCCTTGGGTGCTCGAACCAAACAAAATAAAGGGAGTAAAATAATATTAAGGGGTGTGATATTGTAAGTATATTCATTTATTCATGTTTCTACATTACTAAAGAAACATGTATGCGGAAGCCAAAATGAATCGACATACCTCTAGCCATTGCTTTATCTACAGTCGGATGTCGGATGTTTTCCATTGGGTTTTTTTTGCCTCCTCAAAAAAATAGATGGTGTATTATGCAATATTCAAGTGACAAGAGGACCCATGGATCGTGTCATTATATAGTTATTTTTCCATCAAAATTAA
Organism: Rehmannia glutinosa; assembly: GCA_016081115.2. Taxonomy (NCBI): domain Eukaryota; kingdom Viridiplantae; phylum Streptophyta; class Magnoliopsida; order Lamiales; family Orobanchaceae; genus Rehmannia; species Rehmannia glutinosa. The sequence goes on along the minus strand of CM071935.1, from coordinate 14,230,647 downwards.
CTCATATCCCGCATCTTGTAACCACTTACGTATGGTAACTCCATACACAAAATAAATGTTGCACCATTTAGTAACACATGAGTTACCTTAATGTTGCATCAACATGGGTTTGTAACTCATGTTACATTAATGTTACATTCGTAACTCATGTGAACTAATGTTACATTCTTCCACTTGGTGCAGACATAATTAAGAAATAAAATACATGAATCATAAGGATATATCCTCTATATGTGAGTAATATCAACTATGTATTACGATTTGTATTTATATTTTTCAAATTCTTTATGTGGTCACAAAACTTAATAAATAAACTCTATGTTTTTATTCTAGGTCCAAACATTAATGATATTTCTTAACACAAATGTGCGCACAAAATCAAATGAAAATTATCAGATGAATAAGAGTTCTAATAAAATTACATTATGGAACTAAGTCCCATTCATACTACATGATCCTTAAAATTCTTTGGTGGCATGCCTCTAGTTAAAGGATCGGCAACCATCAAATCAGTGCTAACGTGCTCAATGACCACTTTCTTCTTTTTAACACGTTCTCTAACGTCTAAGTACTTGATGTCGATGTGTTTACTTCGACTACCACTTTTATTGTTCTTAGCCATAAATACCGTAGCTGGATTATTACAGTACACTTGTAATGGCCTAGAAATAGAATCCACAACTCTAAGCCCAGTTATGAAACTCTTCAACCATACACCATGACTAGTAGCTTCAAAATATGATACAAACTCTGCCTCCATGGTAAAAGTAGCAGTCAAAGTCTGCTTTGAAATTCTCTATGATATAGCTCCACTGACAAGCATTAAAATGTATCCAGATTTTGATTTTCGTGAATCAACACAACCAGCAAAATCTGCATTAGAGTAGCCAATCACCTCCAAATTATTGGTTCGTCTATATATGAGTGTTTTGCATATTTTTGTGTGATTTTTGTGTGTTTCTTATTTTTCTTGTGTGTGGTTGTGCATATTTTTGTGTCTTTATGTCTCGTTTTATAGTGTAAAATGTTACGTAAGGTATTTTTGTCATGTTTGTAGGTTTCAGTAAAAAGAAGTCTAGAAAACGGGCTAAAATAGGGAAAACGGGCACTATGGTTGGACGACGGTCGAACATCAGCTGGGACGGAGGCGGAACGCAAGTGCACGAGCGCGCACATTGGTGCACGGTCGCGCACGGGAGATAGTGGAAAAAACCAATTGCGCGTACACAAGTGCGTGACTGCACTCGTCAACCATGGTAATGTGCATGGGCGTGCACGTCAAGGCACATCATCATTCGATGCGTGAGTTCACACGCCCTGTTATTGGGACCAGTGTTCTAAAAAGCGCTAGGTACTAGTCGGGCGGCAGGTTGGGGCCTAGTGCTTAGGCGGTGCCTGGACGGGGTTAGGCGGGGCCTAATCGGAAAAAAACTGTAGGTGGACAAGGGGGCCTAGCGTCTAGGCGGGGAGTAATCGGGGCTAGGTGGGGATTTTTAGAATAGTGAATTTGGGACTGCAACCTCTTGCATCACTTTGGGACAAGCAACACAGAACTATGAGCTCAAAACTACACACTTTAATCAGTTGTCGTCAATCTATGGGATGCCCAATAAAGATCCTATCCACTTCATTCGGGAATTCTATTTCGTAATTCAAACTTTTTCTCTACAAGATTTGAATGAAGACCAGCTCCGGATGCACTGTTTTCCTTATACTCTGAAGGACCAGGCGAAAACTTGGCTTATGTCTTTACCTCCCAACTCTCTTACTAACTGGGGAGGTGGTGTACAATTAGTTCATGGGTAGGTATTATTCACATCAGAAAACTTCAGATCTGCGAGCTAAAATAGCCACTTTTAGTCAAATGGATGGCGAGCCTTTTCATGAGGCCTGAGATCTCTTTAAGGATTTACAGACTAAATGCCGATATCATCACTACCCAATGGAATTGTTAAACCAATTTTTCTATGATGGGTTATCACATAATTATCAATACATAGTTGACAATGCCGCTAGGGGTGACATGGGTGAACACACAACCCAAGAAATTTATGGTCTTCTGGAGATGATGAGCACTAATTCACAACAAAAGAGTGTCAGAGGCAAATGGGCTGCCATGAATGAAGTAGCCCTGAGCTACGATGTGATAAAACATTTGGCTGAATTGACTAAGCAAGTGCAAGTTATTGGCTACAATGGGGCATCCACCAGCCGCCCCTCCTTCTGCCAAGTCATGCGAGATTTGTGGCGAATTTGGTCATGGGGCCAATGTTTGTAATGTTATGTTTAAACAACAGGCTGATGACGTTAACGCTATATAGGGCTATCAACAAAGGCATCGAAATGATTATTTCGCTCAGACCTACAACCCAGGTTGGCGGAAACATTCGAACTTTAGTTGGGGCAATTCACAGAATCTATCTCAAATTTATCCGAGGCCACCACAACCCCAAGGTCAGCCATTAAACCAATCACGGTCTCCATCTATTGAAGAAAGCTTGAGTTCATTCATCCAAGTTAGCAAGAAAACTTAAGAGGCCAATAATCAGCGGTTTGAATCTATAGAAGCCTCGTTTAAGCGTACTAAGACTCAAGTTGGTCAATTGGCCACTCAAGTCGGTGAAATCGCTCAACATGTGGTTAATAAAGGGAAGCTACCAAGAACAAGCTCAAGTTGTCACCGTGTTACGAAGTGGTAAGGTTATTGATAATAAAGTTGAAATTCCATTTCCTACTACTTTGACTAACCATGTAGGTGATGAAGAGATATCGAAGGCTCCGAATTCGAAACATAAGCACAAGGAGGAATATGGGAGTAAAGGATCTGTCTTGCAGAAAACCGACAATCCTTACAAACCTCCGATTCCTTTCCCAAGTCGCCTTCGGAACAAAAATAGGATAAGCAGTTCTTGGATTTCTATAACATGTTATACAAGATTAATGTTAATTTATCTTTGCTATATGTTATTAGAAATGTGCCAGCATATGTCAAATTCTTTAAAGAACTCGCATCCAATAAGAGGAAGTTCGGTGACAACGAAAAGGTAATAGTTTTAGAGGTAGAGAGTGCGATTCTTCAGAACCAATTGCCTCATAAACAATAAGATCCGGGTAGTTTTGTTATTAAAATCGCAATGGGAAATGGTAAAGAAACATCTGGGATGCTCAATTTGGGGCCGGTATTAATATGATGCCATACTCTATTTATAACCAACTTGATTTAGGGGACTTGAAGCCCACTAGAATGTGTCTTCAACTTGCTGAGAGGTCCATTAGGTAACCTAAAGGTATTGTGGAAGATATTTTGGTAAAAGTGGGTAGTCTCATTGTTCCTATTGATTTTGTTGTATTAGAAGTAGCGAAAGTGTAGAATCATGGTAATGAGCACACGCTTATGTTGGGCCGCCCATTTATGGCCACCATGCACACGCTTATTGATGTTAAAAATGGACGCATGACTATGATCGTATGCTTGGTGAAATCAGAACTTTTTCTATTTCTGATACAAACCCCATTCCCTCGCATGCGTCACTTGAAAATTACTTTTTCATTGATGATGCGGTCGAAAATACATTTTTGTATGATTGTAGTCTTGATACTTTATTTCTTGACCATGATGATATTTTTGACGTCATGGAAGACGTACGGGCAAGCCTTAAACGAGGGGGTGATGGAGAATTTTGCTCTAGAAGAAGTAGACAGTAAACCCCAACAAAAACTTGAGTTGAAAAAACTCCCTAAGCATTTGAAATACGTGTTTTTGTAAAAAGATGAGCAGAAGCTGGTGATTATCTATGTCGTGCTTTCTAAACAAGAAGAGGGAGAACTGTTGGTGATACTTACAAAATTTAAAAATGTGATAGGTTGGGGGTTGAGTGATATCAAATGGATTAGTCCCTCTATGTGCATGCATATGATCATTTTAGAAGATGGAGCTAAGCCTAGTAGATAAGCTCAAAAGAGATTGAACCCCATTATGACGGAAGTAGTGAAAAAGGAGGTATTGAAACTCCTAGCCGAGGGGGTGATATACCCAATTACTGATAGTGAATGGGTGAGTCTAGTGCATGTTGTACCAAAAAAGAGTGGGATAACAATTATAGAAAATGAGAAGGTGAAATTATTCCCACCAGGACCATGACTGGGTGGAGGATGTGTATAGATTATAGGAAATTGAATGCTGCTACTAAGAAAGATCACTTTCTCCTCCCCTTTATTGATCAAATGCTTGACAAACTTGGAAGACATGGTTTCTATCATTTTTTGGATGGTTTGTTAGGTTATTATCAAGTGGCCATCGCACCGGATGATCAAGCCAAAACTACTTTCACTTTCTCGGTTGGGACTTTCGCATTCCGATGGATGCCATTTGGGCTTTGCGATGCACCGACGACTTTTCAAAAATGTATGTTTTCAATTTTCTCTGATATGGTGGAGGACTTCATTGAGGTATTCATGGATGATTTTTCTGTGTTTGGATCCTCTTATTCTGATTGTCTTAATAAATTGGCTAAGGTTCTAGAACGATGTATTGAATGCAACTTCAATCTTAAGTTGAAAAAAAAGCCATTTTATGGTGACAAATGGAATTGTTTTAGGCCATGTGGTTTGAAAAAAAGGAATAGAGATTGACAATGCTAAAATTGATGTTATTGAAAAGTTACCTCTCCCTATTAATGTTAAGGGCATTAGGAGTTTTCTTGGGCATGCTGGTTTCCATAGAAGGTTTATTAAGGATTTTTCCAAAATTAGCTAACCCCTTTGTAAATTACTTGCTCAAGATACCCCTTTTAATTTTGATGGAAAATGTTTAAATGCTTTTAACACATTGAAAAAGAAGTTGATTACTGCTCTTGTTGTTGTTGCTCCTGATTGGTCATTGCCTTTTGAAATTATGTATGATGCGTCTAATCATGCTGTAAGGGTCATTTTAGGCCAAAGAATTGATAAACTACTCCATGTGATTTACTATGTTAGTTTGACTCTTAATGATGCACAAGTAAATTACAGTACCACTGAAAAAGAGCAGTTGGTTGTTGTCTTTGCCTTGGATAAATTTAGATCTTATGTTGTTGGGTCTAAGGTAATTATCCATAGTGGCCACGCAACCCTGCGATATTTGTTGAGTAAGCCACAAGCTAAACCTAGACTGATTCGGTAGATTTTGATGTTGCAAGAATTTAATGTTGAAATAAAAGATAGAAAAGGGTGCGAGAATGTAGTCGCAGACCACTTGTCTCGTCTTACTCTTACTGATGACACTTTTGCATCTCATAAACATGAGCACATAATTAATTCTTTCCCCCACGAGCAGTTGTTTTAGGTTACTTCAATTCCTTGGTATGCCGACATTGTGAACTATCTTCCATGTGGAATTGTAAGAACTAACATTTCATTTCAGGAGAAGAAGAGATTTTTATCTATTTGTAGGTTCTACTTTTGGGATGACCCATACTTGTTTAGGATCTGCAAAGATGAAATTATCCGGAGATGCATTCCTGAAGATGAACAGAATGATGTCTTGGCCTTTTGTCATAAAATGCATTGCGGAGGGCACTTTGGAGGCCGTAAAACAGCCTTCAAGGTTCTCCAATCAGGGTTCTATTGGCCATCATTGTTCAAAGACGCGCATAATTATGGGCTTACATACGATATATGCCAAAGGACTGGAAATATTAGTAAAAGGACTGAGATGCCTTTGAATAATAATTTGGTAGTTAAAATATTCGATGTATGGGGCATTGATCTTATGGGCCCATTTCTTAAGTCTTTTGGATATGAATATATACTTGTTGCTGTTGATTACATGTCCCGGTGGGTTGAGGCAATCCCCACAAGGACTTGCGATGCTAACACTGTCATTAAGCTTGTGCAGGGACATATCTTAAGCAGGTTTGGATTCCCTAGATCTATCATAAGCGACGGGGGAAAACATTTCTGCAATAAGTTATTCGAGAAACTGATGAAGAATAATGGTGTCACACATAAGGTAGCTACACCTTATCATCCTTAAACTTTCGGATAAATGGAGACAACCAACAAGCATATAAAAGGGATTTTGGAGAAGACAGTAAATCCTACGAGAAAAGACTGGGCTACCAAGTTAAATGATGCGCTCTGAGCATATAGAACAACTTATAAGATGGTTTTAGGAATGAGCCCCTATAGACTAGTCTATGGAAAAGTGTGTCATTTACCAGTTGAAGTGGACACAATGCATATTGGGCCATTAAAGCGACAAATTTCGAATTGGATAAAGTAGGAGCCGAAAGGAAGTTGCAATTATCCGAACTTGACGAGCTTCGCAATGAAGCATATGAAAATGCGCGGTATACAAGGACAAAGTCAAACAGCTGCACGATAAGAGAATTATTCATAAAAATCTTGAACCAGGTATGGAAGTCCTTTTATTTAATTCATGATTACGTTTATTCACAGGAAAATTATAATCAATATGGAGCGGGCCTTTTGAGATTGAAGAGGTATACCCTTATGGCACAGTTAAATTGCTTAATCCAAGGACTCATGAACCATTCAAGGTGAATGGTCAACGGGTTACGCCATATTATGAAAGGGTATCTCGAATTGAAGGAGTCGAGAGCATGGTGCTCGATGAGGTCACTTAAAATCGTGCTCAGGTATCGTCAACCTAACAACGGTTTTTGGGAGGCAACCTAAGTTTTTCCCTAAATTATATCTCTTGTCCTTTTTATTTTTTGACTAACCATATCTAATGGTTTGTTGGACTTTTCTTTTTGTATAAATATAATATATATCTATATAATAGTAATAATAATAAAAGAAAATATATGGCTACAGGTACTGACCTGCGCGGTTGCGCACTAGTTGTGCGATCGCACACCATGGTCAGAGAGTAAAACCAACCGCGCGCGCACCAAGTGCCCGGTTGTGCACCGACATAGAAAGGGCGATATCAAACGCGATTCAAGGGTTTCTTTCTCACAATTTCTCCTCCAATTCTCTCCAAAGATGAAACCCTCACATCCCAAACTCCCAATTGCACCCTCCAATTCCGATTTTGCTCTGATTAAGTGGTTCCACACCTTCTATGGCACCTCCATGAGGAATAAAAGCACAAGAGCAAGCACCCAGGGCTCAAGAGGATGACCCAATGCCACCAGTGGATTTGGCCGAGCAATTCAATGCCACCTCCCTGATTTACTCCGAGGAAGAAGGACAATGGTATATGAGCCTAATTTCACGCGGGGTACCCATCTCTTATTATCTCTCTTTGCAAACCATAGAAGATTTTGGGTTTGGAGGATGAATATATGGAAATTGTGAATTTTCTGGGTTGGAAAAAATAGATTAAGTCTAGGGGTAAGGTATACTCTAAACACGTAATCAAATTTTACATTACCTTGCATTTTTTGGATGCCCATTTGACGAAAGTTATGTGCCGGTTGGTTGGGTAGAATGTAAGGTTGATTGTGATGTGATGAAGACAATATTTGGGTTATCTACTCAAGGATTACGCTCGATCCCAAAGTCATTTCGAGTGGCACAATTTTAGTTGGAATTAATAGGGTTTAACAATTTCTCGACCAAAGGGACGCCGAGTGGGTTTATTCGGGTTGTGACTTATCTCTTACATAAATTTCTAGCCCACCAAGTATCTGGAAAAGATGAGCACAATAAGGTGACGAGTCTGGAATTATTTTTCCTATTTTATGCTCGATCTCGTACTAAAATTTATACCATTGCATTTATTTTTGATACATTTAATCGCATTCAGTGAAAAAGCACGTACAAATTGGGGTTGGGACCTTTTATATCTCTAATAGAGAAACACTTTGGGGTTCAGATAGCTGGGCTAAATTATACAGAGATTGAAAGGGCGTACATCAATAAGGCTTCATTGACCAACACGGAATTCTTGACCAAGGAAGGCATTTTCCGAGAACCTACCACCAGGAAGTGTTTACGTGGTCCAATTTAGAACCCGGTTACTGCTCCTCCATCCCCGCCTATTGCCATGAGGGACAGTAGTCACTAGGAAGACGATATCGAGCCAAAAGACCCACATGATGCACATCCTGTTGATCCTTTTGCCCTGGGCCCTTCTTCGGCCCCAAGCCAGGGCCCCGCTATCGGTTGGGAGGCTATTATGACACGTTTAGATGCCACACAGGTTCAGTTTGTCTACTTCCAACATCAAATGACTGACGTACAAGAGCGAATAACCGGCCTCCATAACCTTATGCAAAACATGAACATCCTGATTGAGTCCATTGACACTCGGGTGTAAAATATTGAATAGAATTGTGTCAACATGTCTTTCTCGCCTTCCCGCCTCTGCACCGTCAGAGGATCATCAGTGACATTTTTCTGTGAAGTTTGTTTTTCTTTTTTCATTTTTCTTTCTTTTTGTGTGTGTTTCATTCGAGTGAGTATGTTTGCATTTTTTGTTTGTTCATTACACTAGTTTTTTCTATTTTGGTATTGTGTTTTCTTCCACATATGTTTTTTGCAAAATTGTAGGCGGATGTGATTATGGTGCCATTTATCAATCTTCGCATTTTTCAGGGACGTATTTTTCCTTCTCATCTATTTTTACGCATTGAGGTCATTGCGTGATGTAAGTGTTGTTAGTCCAAGTGGCTACGATAATCTAGAGGAGGGGTGAATAGATTATCTCGGTTTTTCAGATTTTGCCCTGTTTTTAAAAAAAAAACTCAAGCAAAGACGAAATGCTAAGTGCGGAATTTAAACAACACACTTCGATTTATAGAGGTTCAACCCACCTAGGGCCTAATCCTCTACCACCCCAAAGATATCCAGGGATGGATTTCAAAAAAGAAAAAAAGATTTTATTAATTTACCAAAAATTAATACAACACCTTGAGGATTACCACAACCCTCTTACACCATCTTGAGGATTACCACAACCCTCTTACAACACCTTTGAAGATTACCACAACCTTCAAACACCTATCACCTAGATCACCCAAGTGTATTCTTACCACAAGAATACTCACAAGGATGTCTTGTGTTGAATGATGACCAAAATCAAGATTACAACTCAATAATGATTGATACAATATGAGTACAAGTGTAGTCAAGAATTGAAAGCCTAGACCTCAAATTTGTGCAAGTGAAAGTGCTAAGGCTAATACAACAAGATATATGAAAGTGTTTGCTTGATTGCTTTTTGCTTGTGTAGAGTGTTGTATCTTGTTGCTTGAATGAAGCCTCTATTTATAGGAGAGGTCTTGGCTTTGATTTCCAGACATAAGCTCCTCCTCTTGGGGAGTGATTTGCTGCAAAAGAAACCATTTAAAATCATCAATATAGTCATTAGAAATCAATCCCACAAAATAGGGAAAAGTTGTCCGAAAATGCAACGGATAGTTTCTTGATAAAAGCGAGTGCGACCGGTCGCAGAGATAAGATTGAAATTGAATTTCTGCAATTTTTACATAGGGGACCGGTCGGAGGGGAGTGCGGCCGTGCTTGATGTTGACCGTTGGGGTTGATAAAAATACGAAACAGAGAAGATCAACCAAAAGAGGGACTCCCGTGCACGTCGCCGCCTGGTCGACCAGTCGCCCTCACCGGTCGACCACCTGGTCGATCGGTCGCCCTTCCTCAATTTTTCTACGTCCCTTTTCCTGTTTCAAAACATAACTTAGGTACGGGTTGCCCTATAGGGCGACCGGTCGAGCCTGAAACAAATGTGTTGTCCAATTTTTATCGAAAATAAACTCCAAAAAATACTCCGAAAAATAGTAAAAATATTTTAAATCGATCGGAAGTATTTAAACAACATTTAGGGACATTGTTTTGGTTTAAAAACACATTTGAACAAAATCATCAAAATCATGATAAAAACATTTATCTAACAAACTCCCCCTTTTTCATGATTGCAAACCAAAACAATTTTCTCGAGGACGATTTTGAAAACAAATAAATTTTCCGGTTTTACGAGTGAACTATCCGTTAAAAAACATTCCATACAAAGCTCCCCCTATCTATGAGCATATCAACAAGAGATATTGCATAAGCTAGAAGCACAAGCTATAACAAGCTTATATAAGATGCATATAAACATCATAAGCTAAGCTCCCCTCATCACAAGATTTATAATCTTTTGCAATTGAGTCCATAATACAAGCCATGAACTAGGTATACTTGGCTTTAGGAAGCCGTAGCTTATAGTTTTTATTGCGAGCTTTTATTAGCTTCTTTTAGCTAACGAGCCAATTTCCTATTTCTCCCCCTTTGGAATCATCAAAAAGAATGTTAGGAAGATAAAAACATCATACAATTATATCAAAGTGCGCCAAAGAGACGGTTTATCAACCATTGAACAATTTAGGCTTAATATCCAAGGAAAATGGGAGAAATGTATCATGAAGAGTTCATATGCTCGTTTTATTAGCCAAAACATGATCTCAATAAGTATTTAAGACTTTTGGAAGCAAGAGAATCATGGAGAAGTTGAAATATTCATTGTGACATTTCATCGAATACCTTGTGGGCGTAAAAATTAAAAGAAGTTGTATAGAGCCCTTGTAAATTAATCAAGCCAAAAATTTTCATCACCAATTCACATCAAACATCATACAATACAATATGACAATCAAGCTCATCATGATCATAATATAATTTCATCAAAAAATATACAAGAAAGCCACAAGCTCAAGGGTTCAACCCAATTGAGCAAAGAAAGGAAAATTCTTACCATTCGATCGGTAAAGATGAACAATGATGATGATAAACATGCTATATAAGGTCCAAGACATGAATTGAATGCATGAAAATCAATTTTGAGTGAAATTTGTGTGAATTTGGCAAAGGGGACGAGAAATGGCAAGAATAAGTTAAAATGTCGAATGCTGAAGACAGAACGGTTTTAATCCAAAATATAGCTCAGGGCGACCGGTCGTGGTTGAGGGCGACCGGTCGACGTTGAGGGCGACCGATCGTGGTTGAGGGCGACCGGTCGACGTTGAGGGCGACCGGTTGCCCTCAACCTCTTCAGCCCACTGTTTTGTCAAGTTTTTCAAAATCCGAATTTTCAACCAAAAATCCGATTTTTCGCCCCTAAGTTTTAAAAACGTGCAAAATGTAAACGTAAACCTCATTCAATATGCATTATGCCTAACCGAGCTCGTATGGACGCAAAAGTTTTGGAAGATAGCGGTTTTGTAAAAATGTTCGCTAATTGATCTTGAGATGGTACAAAAGATATCTCAATTTTTCGTTTTGAAACACAATCCCTTAGAAAATGATGTCGAATCTCAATATGTTTAGTACGATTATGATGAACCAGGTTTTGAGCAATATTTATAGCGGATATATTATCACAAAAGATAGGTACGCTTTCAAAAGAGCATTTGTAATCCGCTAAGGTTTGTTTCATCCAAAGAAGTTGAGTACAACAAAAAGCGGCAGAAATATATTCGGCTTCGGCCGTTGAAAGAGAAACACAGTTTTGCTTCTTTGAAAACCAAGAAACTAGGCAATCGCCTAAAAATTGACATGATTCGGAAGTACTTTTCCGATCATCAATATTTCCTGCATAATCCGAATTACTATTGTTAGATAAATGTTTTTATCATGATTTTGATGATTTTATTAAAATGAGTTTTTATACCAAAACAATGTCTCTAAATGTTGTCCCAATACCTCCGATCGATCTAAAAAGTTTTTACTATTTTTCGGAGTATTTCTTGGGGTTTATTTTCGATTTAAAATTGGACAACACTTTTGTTTCAGTTCGACTGGCCGCCCTATAGGGCAACCCGTACTGAGTTGAGTTTTGAAACAGAAAATGGGACGTAAGAAAAAAAGGGCGATGCGGCCGGTCGACCAGGTGGGCGACGGTGAGTGTCGGCCATCGCCGACCGGAGGGCGACTGTACACTGCAAGTTGGATTTTGTTCCGGACTTCTCTGTTTCGTAAAAACGCTCAAGGCAACCGGTCACACTGAGGTGCGACCGGTCGCACTCCCCTTCGACCGGTCCCCTGTAAAAATTCGCGAGAATTCAATTTCAATCTTATCTCTGCGCGACCGGTCGAACCCGTGTTTGACAAAGAAACTATCCGTTGCGTTTTGCATGCTGACTTTTCCCTATTTTGTGGGATTGATTTCTAACAGCTATATTGATGATTTTAAATGGTTTCTTTTGCAGCAAAATCACTCCCCAAGGAGGAGCCAATGTCTGGAAATCAAAGCCAAGACCTCTCCTATAAATAGAGGCTTCATTCAAGCAACAAGATATAACACTCTATACAAGCAAAAGCAAACAAAGCAAACACTTTCATATATCTTGTTGTATTAGCCTTAGCACTTTCACTTGCACAAATTTGAGGTCTAGGCTTTCAATTCTTGATTACACTTGCACTCATATTGTATCAATCATTATTGAGTTGTAATCTTGATTTTGGTCATCATTCAACACAAGACATCCTTGTGAGTATTCTTGTGGTAAGAATACACTTGGGTGATCTAGGTGATAGGTGTTTGAAGGTTGTGGTAATCTTCAAAGGTGTTGTAAGAGGGTTGTGGTAATCCTCAAGGTATTGTAAGAGGGTTGTGGTAATCCTCAAGGTGGTGTAAGAGGATTGTGGTAATCCTCAAAGTGGTGAAGGAGGGTTGTGGTAATCCTCAGGTGTTGTATTAATTTTTGGTAAATTAATAAAATCTTTTCTTTCTTTTTGAAATCCATCCCTGAGATCTTTGGGGTGGTAGAGGATTAGGCCCTAGGTGGGTTGAACCTCTTTAAATCGACGAGTGTTGTTTTATTTCCGCATTTACTTTCTCGTCTTTGGTTGATTATTCGAAAAAGAGGGCAAAATCTGAAAAACCGAGATAATCTATTCACCCCCCCTCTAGATTATCGTAGCCACTTGGACTAACAAGTGGTATCAAAGCCAAACTCTTTGGCTAGCTCGTTCCGAGTAAAGAGGAAAGATCCATGGCTACGAATGACGCTTATCTCACCACCGGCGCCTCCACCAACAAGCCACCATTGTTCGACGCCAACAACTACGCATTTTGGAAAGACCGTATGGAGTGCTTTCTACAAGGGTGCGGATTTGACATATGGAATGTGGTTATTGAAGGAGTTGATCAACCAACGAAAAAAATGGAGGATGGCACCTCGACTCCTAAACCTTTCAAGGAGTTCGATGAAAATGATAAGAAGGCTTTCTCTCTAAACGGTAAGGCCTTAAATATTTTGCATTGCTCACTTACCGCCACCGAGTACAATCGCATACGAGGCATAAGGTCGGCACATGAGGTTTGGGAAAAATTGGAGACTATATATGAAGGGACAAAGAAGGTCAAGCAAGCTAGAAAGACCATGCTTGTTAAAGACTTTGAAAACTTTAACATGTATGATGGTGAAAGCATCTCCAAGATGGTGGAAAGGCTTGACAACATTGTCAATCCTCTTGTGGCCCTCGGTAAAGTCATCTCCGAAGAAGACAAAGTGACTAAGGTATTGAATGCTCTTCCCTACTCATGGTCCGAAAAAGGTGACGGCAATCACGGAAGCACAAAATCTTGAGACACTCAAGTTTGACGAGCTCATCGGGAACCTCCTCATCTATGAAGTCTATCTCAAGGGAGAGGAAAAATACCAAACCAACCATCAATCAATCGGGTATGCAAAATATTCCTAAAGGTCTTGCTTCCTCTTCTAATAATGCATACTATGATAATGATGATGATGATGAGAGAGACGGCCGCACTTGTTCGAAAATTTGCAAAATTTGTGAATAAAAATAAAGCAAGAAAACCAAGAGATAATGCTTGCTTTAAATGCGGAAAACCCGGCACTTCATTGCCGATTGCCCAAAGCTCGATGAAGAGGAGCAAAAGAAAAGGAAGCCTTTTACAAAAAAGAAGGCTCTAAATGCGGAAGTCAAAACATGGGATGAACTACTCGAAACAACCGATGAGGAAGGAGAAACCGAACACGGTCTCATGGCTATAGACGATGAAAACAATGAGGTACACTCAAATTCTTCTACTTCCTCCATAGTTGATGACTTGCAATGTGATTTTGATGAATTGCAAATTGAGTTTCAAAATTTAATCGTTAAATACAAAAATTTGAAAAAGGAGCATAAGGAGATTAAGGTTGAAAAGGAAAAATTATTTACCTCTTATGAATCTTTAGACAAAGCTCATGCTCTTACTCTTACTAGAATTCATTCTCTTGAAACCGAAAAGGAATCGCTCACAAAAAATATTGAATGTTTGAAAAATGACGTGCATCGTTTCAACATAAGTACGGATAAAGTCACAAAAATTTTAGATGCACAAAGAGGTGAGCATTCCAAATCGGGACTTGGTTATAAGCCATTTCAAAGTGTTTTTAAGAAAAATAACCAAGGTCCGACTTTTGTGCGTGCCAATAATTATAATACTCCTACTTGTTTTTATTGTGGCAAAGTTGGACATTATGCTAATAATTGCAAATTGAGAAATAGCTCAAGACATGTTTGGAGACCCAAAGGTCTCAAGACTAACCCCCATGGACCCCAAAATTATAGGGTACCTAAAAGAAATGATTTTGTAGGTAATAGGGGCTATAACAACCATGGAGGATTCGAAATGGCTCGTGGACAGCGGATGTTCACGCCATATGACCGGGAGGAGAGAGCTTTTTACCAACATCAAGCTCCAAGAAGAGGTATGGTCATGTTCGGCAATGGCAAAGGAAAAATTCTTGGAAATGGAGAAATTGGTAACTCTTCTTTCTCTCTTTGTAATGTTCTTTTAGTAGAAGGGCTTAAGTTTAATTTGATAAGTGTTAGCCAACTTTGTGATTCAAATTATGATGTTTCTTTTAATAAAGAAAAATGCCTTATTCTTAAAAATGGTAATATTATTTGTGAAGCAAATAGAAAAGGCAATCTTTACAAAATTTGTACTAGTGATTTGGTTAGTCAAAATGTTTCTTGTCTTGTCGCCAATAATGATTTAACGAGTTTATGGCATAGGCGACTCGGACATGTTGGATACAAGAATTTGAAAAATATTTACAAAAACCAACATGTAAAAGGACTACCCAAATTGAATTTTGAAAATCTTGGCTTATGTGACACTTGTCAAAAGAACAAATTAGTTAAGAGTAGTTTTAAGCCCAAAAATGAAATTTCCACTACCAAACCCCTACAATTGCTTCACCTTGATTTGTATGGGGATATTGGTACGGCTAGTCTAAGTGGAAAACATTACACTTTTGTTATAGTCGATGATTATTCGAGATATACTTGGGCTCTTTTTCTTACCAATAAAAACGATGCCGTTAATGAGTTTGTTAAGTTGTGTAGACTTATTGAGAATGAAAAAGAAGATACTATCAAGTCTATTCAAGCGATCGAGGTGGAGAATTTGACGGTGAATTTAGAGTATTTTGTGAAACCAAAGGATATGCTCATAATTTCTCGGCTCCAAGGACACCTCAACAAAATGGAGTAGCCGAACGGAAAAATCGAACATTACAAGAAATGAGTCGATCCTTGCTCAATGAATTTTCACTTCCAAAGTATTTTTGGGCCGGCCGTAAGTACCGCTTGCTATGTCATTAACCGAGTTTATATTCGTCCTAAAATGAATAAAACTCCATATGAGCTTTGGAAAGGAAGAACTCCAAATATTAGTTATTTCAAAATATTTGGATGTAAGTGCTTTATTTTGAATACTAAGGATCAATTGGACAAACTTGATCCTAAGGCCGATGAAGGTATATTTATGGGGTATTCAACCAAGAGCAAAGCATATCGGGTTTACAACAAGACTAGCATGGTTGTTGAAGAATCTATTCATGTCAAATTTAATGAAGCCTCGGGTGTTGAAAGAATACCCAATGACGATAGTGATGAAGAGGATATTGTTGAACCTATTGTTCAAAGTGATGCTCATAATGATCAACCTTCAAGTTCAAATGTCCCTCAAGAAGATAGGGGTGATACTTCGAATCTTCCCATAGCATTGAAATTTAAGGAGATCACCCAAAAGATCTTATTATTGGTGATCCCCTTGATAAAGTAATGACTCGAAGGAATTTTGCCGAGAAAGCTCTTATATCTCAAAAAGAGCCTAAAAATGCTAAGGAAGCTATTGAGGATGAAGATTGGTTTTTGGAAATGCAAGAGGAGTTGAATCAATTTGAAAGAAATGATGTATGGGAATTAGTACCTTGTCCTCCATCTCAAACAATTATTGGTACAAAATGGGTATTCGAACAAACTTGATGATCAAGGCAACATTGTTCGAAATAAGGCAAGGTTAGTAGCTCAAGGGTATTGTCAAGAAGAAGGTATTGACTATGATGAAACTTTTGCACCCGTAACGTTTAGAAGCTATTCGTATTTTACTTGCCTATTCTTGTTTCAAAAATTTCAAACTTTACCAAATGGATGTTAAATCCGCTTTCTTAAATGGTATTATTCAAGAAGAAGTCTATGTAAAACAACCTCCGGGGTTTGAAAATTTTTCTAGGCCTAATGATGTTTATAAACTTAAAAAGGCTTTGTATGGTTTAAAACAAGCACCCCGTGCATGGTATGATAGACTTAGCTCTTTTCTTTTGCAAAATGGTTTTACAAGAGGTAAAGTTGATACTACACTCTTTGTTTTTGAAAAAGGGCAAGATTGTTTACTTGTGCAAATTTATGTTGATGATATTATCTTTGGTGCTACTAATGAATCTTTGTGCAAGAAATTCTCCAAGTTAATGCAAGGTGAATTCGAGATGAGTATGATGGGGAGCTAAATTTCTTCCTTGGACTTCAAATTAAGCAATGCCAAGAAGGTATTTATATTTCGCAATCAAAGTATACAAAAGAACTTTTGAAGAAGTTCGGCATTGAAGAAGGAAGAACCGTCTCGACTCCTATGGCAACCAACGTCAAAATTGACAAAGATGAAAAAGGCAAGTCGGTTGATGAATCCAAGTATCGAGGTATGATTGGTAGTTTACTTTATTTAACCGCTAGTAGACCGAACATTCTTCATGCCGTATGCCTATGTGCTCGTTTTCAAAGCAATCCCAAAGAATCTCATATGAGTGCCGTTAAAAGGATTTTTCGATATTTGAAAGGCACCATTCAATATGGCTTATTTTATCCAAAGAATGAAAATTTTTCTCTTAAAGGTTATAGTGATTCGGACTATGCGGGAAATATTGATGATCGGAAAAGTACTTCCGGATCATGTCAATTTTTAGGCGATTGCCTAGTTTCTTGGTTTTCAAAGAAGCAAAACTGTGTTTCTCTTTCAACGGCCGGCCGAATATATTTCCGCGCATTTTGTTGTACTCAACTTCTTTGGATGAAACAAACCTTAGCGGATTACAAATGCTCTTTTGAAAACGTACCTATCTTTTGTGATAATGTATCCGCTATAAATATTGCTCAAAACCCGGTTCATCATAACCGTACTAAACATATTGAGATTCGACATCATTTTCTAAGGGATTGTGTCTCAAAACGAAAAATTGAGATATCTTTTGTACCATCTCAAGATCAATTAGCGGATATTTTCACAAAAACCGCTAACTTCCGAGACTTTTACGTCGATCTGAGCTCGTTAGGCATAATGCATATTGAATGAATTTTACGTTTGTATTTTGCACGTTTTTTAAAACTTAGGGGCGAAAAATCGGATTTTTGGTTGAAAATTCGGATTTTGGAAAAATTGCAAAACAGTGGGCTGAAGAGGTTGAGGGCAACCGGTCGCCCTCAACGTCGACCGTCGCCCTCAACCACGACCGTCGCCTAAGCCATTTTTGGTTTAAAATTGTTCTGTCTTCAGCATTAGTCATTTTCACTCTTTTTGGCCATTTTTCGTCCCCTTTGCCAAATTCACACAAATTTCACTCAAAATTTGTTTTCATGAATTCAATTCATATCATACAACTTACATGACTTGTTTATCATCATCATCGCTCATCTTTACCGATCGAATGGTAAGAATTCTATTCCTTTTTGCTCAAATGGGTTGAACCCTTGAGTTTATGGCCTTCTTGTATATTACTTGATGAAATTATTTTGTGATCATGATGAGCTTAGTTGTTATGCTGTTTTGTATGATAATTGGTATGATTTGGTGATGAAAATTTTTTGGCTTGGATCATTTACAAGGGCTATATACAACTCTTTTTATTTTTCACGCCCACAATGTGTTTGATGAAATGTTTCAATGAAAATTTCAACTTCTACATGATTCTCTCGCTTCCAAAAGTCTTCTATACTCTTTGAGATCATGTTTTGGGAAATAAAACGAGCGTATGAACTCTTCATGATACATTTCTCCCATTTTCCTTGGTTTTTAAGCCTAAAATTGCTCTATGGTTGATAAATCGTCTCTTTGGCGCACTTTGATATATTTGTATGATGTTTTTATTGTCCTCACATTCTTTTGATGATTCCAAAGGGGGAGAAACATGAAAATTGCTCGTTAGCTCAAAGAAGCTAATAAAAGCTCGATATAGAAGCTATAAGCTATGGCTTGTTTAGGCCATAAGTTGTGAAGAAAACTTAGTCCAATGGTTGTTTTATGGACTTGTTTTAAGTACTTGTGAGAGGGGAGCTTCTAGCTCATGAAGTTGTTGTTTATTTTGTAAAAGCTTGTGCTTCTAGCTTATACAATACTTCTTATTGATATGCTTATTGATAGGGGGAGCTTTTTGTAAAATGTTATTAAACGGATAGTTTACTCTAAAACCGGAAAATTGTTTTGTTTTCAAAATCGTCCTCTTGTAAATTGTTTTGGTTTGTAATCATCAAAAAGGGGGAGTTTGTTAGATAAATGTTTTTATCATGATTTTGATGATTTTATTAAAATGAGTTTTTATACCAAAACAATGTCTCTAAATGTTGTCCCAATACCTCCGATCGATCTAAAATGTTTTTACTATTTTTCGGAGTATTTCTTGGGGTTTATTTTCGATTTAAAATTGGACAACACTTTTGTTTCAGGCTCGACCGGTCGCCCTATAGGGCAACCCGTACCTGAGTTGAGTTTTGAAACAGAAAATGGGACGTAAGAAAAAAAGGGCAGGGCGACCGGTCGACCAGGTGGGCGACCGGTGTGGTCGACCGGCGACCGGGGCGACACTGCACTGCAAGTTGGATTTTGTTCCGACTTCTCTGTTTAAACGTCAAGGGCAACCGTCACGGTGAGGCGACCCGCACTTCCCCTTCGACCGTCCCCCTGTGTAAAAATTCGCGAGAATTCAATTTCAATCTTATCTCTGCATGCGACCGGTCGAACCCCATGTTTGACAAAGAACTATCCGTTGCGTTTTGCATACCTTTTCCCTATTTTGTGGGATTGATTTCTAACAGCTATATTGATGATTTTAAATGGTTTCTTTTGCAGCAAATCACTCCCCAAGGAGCCAGCCAATGTCCGGAAATCAAAGCCAAGACCTCTCCTATAAATAGAGGCTTCATTCAAGCAACAAGATATAACACTCTATACAAGCAAAGAGCAAACAAAGCAAACACTTTCATATATCTTGTTGTATTAGCCTTAGCACTTTCACTTGCACAAATTTGAGGTCTAGGCTTTCAATTCTTGATTACACTTGCACTCATATTGTATCAATCATTATTGAGTTGTAATCTTGATTTTGGTCATCATTCAACACAAGACATCCTTGTGAGTATTCTTGTGGTAAGAATACACTTGGGTGATCTAGGTGATAGGTGTTTGAAGGTTGTGGTAATCTTCAAAGGTGTTGTAAGAGGGTTGTGGTAATCCTCAAGGTGTTGTAAGAGGGTTGTGGTAATCCTCAAGGTGGTGTAAGAGGATTGTGGTAATCCTCAAAGTGGTGAAGGAGGGTTGTGGTAATCCTCAAGGTGTTGTATTAATTTTTGGTAAATTAATAAAATCTTTTCTTTCTTTTTGAAATCCATCCCGGAGATACTGGGGTGGTAGAGGATTAGGCCCTAGGTGGGTTGAACCTCTTTAAATCGACGAGTGTTGTTTTATTTCTGCATTTACTTTCTCGTCTTTGGTTGATTATTCGAAAAAGAGGGCAAAATCTGAAAAACCGAGATAATCTATTCACCCCCCCTCTAGATTATCGTAGCCACTTGGACTAACAACTATAACCTTTAAGAGAAAAATTCTCATTCTTTGGATAAAATAGACCATATTGAATAGTGCCTTTCAAATATCGAAAAATCCTTTTAACGACACTCATATGAGATTCTTTGGGATTGCTTTGAAAACAAGCACATAGGCATACGACATGAAGAATGTCCGGTCTACTAGCGGTTAAATAAAGTAAACTACCAATCATACCTCGATACTTTGATTCATCCACGGACTTGCCTTTTTCATCTTTGTTAATTTTGACATTTGTTGCCATGGGAGTAGAGACGGTTCTTCCTTCTTCAATGCCGAACTTTTTCAAGAGTTCTTTTGTATATTTTGATTGCGAAATGTATATGCCTTCTTGACATTGCTTAATTTGGAGTCCAAGAAAGAAGTTGAGCTCCCCCATCATACTCATCTCAAATTCACCTTGCATCAACTTAGAGAATTTCTTGCACAAGGAATCATTAGTAGCACCAAAAATAATATCATCAACATAAATTTGCACAAGTAAGCAATCTTGCCCTTTTTCGAAAACAAAGAGAGTTGTATCAACTTTACCCCTTATAAAACCATTTTGCAAAAGAAAAGAGCTAAGTCTATCATACCATGCACGGGGTGCTTGCTTTAAACCATACAAGGCCTTTTTAAGTTTATAAACATCATTAGGCCTAGAAAAGTTTTCAAACCCCGGAGGTTGTTTTAAATAGACTTCTTCTTGAATAATACCATTTAAGAAAGTGGATTTAACATCCATTTGGTAAAGTTTGAAATTTTTAAAACAAGAATAGGCAAGTAAAATACGAATAGCCTCTAAACGTGCTACGGGTGCAAAAGTTTCATCATAGTCAATACCTTCTTCTTGACAATACCCTTGAGCTACTAACCTTGCCTTATTTCGAACAATGTTGCCTTGATCATCAAGTTTGTTCCGGAATACCCATTTTGTACCAATAATAGTTTGAGATGGAGGACAAGGTACCAATTCCCATACATCATTTCTTTCAAATTGATTCAACTCCTCTTGCATCTCTAGGAACCAATCCTCATCCTCAATAGCCTACTTAGCATTTTTACGTCCTCAATTTTTCTACGTCCCTTTTTCTGTTTCAAAACTCAACTCAGGTACGGGTTGCCCTATAGGGCGACCGGTCGAGCCTCAAAAAAAAGTGTTGTCCAATTTTTTATCGAAAATAAACTCCAAAAAATACTCCAAAAAATAGTAAAAACATTTTAAATCGATCGGAAGTATTTAGACAACATTTAGGGACATTGTTTTGGTTTAAAAATACATTTGAACAAAATCATCAAAATCATGATAAAAACATTTATCTAACAAGTGTGAGGGGGACAATTAGTTGTTGATAAGATATGATGATTGCATGTGGTTATATTTTTACTTGCCTACTGATTATCCCAAGTTTAATAATAGTGATATTTATGTTTGATAAATGGTTTTATCATGATTTTGATGATTTTGTTTTATACCAAAACAATGTTTTTTTAAAGGTTGTCCAAATACTCCTAAATGATTTAAAATGGTTTTAATATTTTTCGGAGTATTTCTTCTAGTTTATTTTCGAAAATATTGGACAACACACTTAATGATTTTGTGTCAATGGGTTTTTACATTGAAACTATGTTTCTAAATGTTGTCCCAATACTCCTGATCGGTCTAAAATGTTTTTACTATTTTTCGGAGTATTTCTTGAAGTTTATATCGGACAACACTTTTGATGATTTTGTGTTAATGAGTTATTTCATCAAAACTATATTTCTAATGTTGTCCAAAATACTCCCGATCGATTTAAAATTTTTTACTAATTTTTCGGAGTATTTCTTGAGGTTTATTTTCGACAAAAATCAGACAACATTTCATTTCGGAGGTCAACCGGTCGACCAAGAAGGCGACGGGTACCTGGGAATGCATTTCAAGAAATAGAACGTACTGAAACCTCAAAATGGTCAGGGGTGACCGGTCCACGTAGTGGGCGACCGGTGGCACCCCTGGGCGACCGGTCGACCACCCCTAGGACCGGTCCCCCTGTTGTACTTTTGCTATGTATTCTTTCATTTTTTATCAGTGCGCGACCGGTCGCCCTCAAGTTTGACAGCAAAATTCTAACCGTTGTGCAACAGACAACTTTTCCCTAAATTGTGGTTCTAACAGCTATAATCTTGAATTTAATTGCAATTTTTTTGTAGATATCAGATTCCAAGAGGAGCCTATCAAGTATCAATCATCTCCTATAAATAGAGGAAGATTTGAAGCACAACAAGAAGAGAAAATAATACAACACAACAAGAAATACTCAAGCAAACACTTGGTCTTATATTGTCATTATTCTTGTTGTAATTTGCCTAGCTTATCACTTTCACATTCTTGAGGTCTAGGCTATTCTTGATTACACTTGCACTCAATTGTATAATTCATTATCGAGTTGTAATCTTGAATTTTTGGGTAATCATTCAACACAGGATATCCTTGTGAGTGTTCTTGTGGTAAGAACACACTTGGGTGATCTAGGTGTTAGGTGTAAGAAGATTGTGGTAATCTTCTTGTCGAGGTGTTGAAGAATTTGGTATTCTTCAAGTTTGAAGATTGTGGTAATCTTCACAAGGTGCCGTTGGAGATTGTGGTAATCTTCAAGAGAGATCGTGGTAATCTCAAAGGTGGTGTTGAAGAAGAGTGTGGTGCTCTTCAAGGTGTTGTTAGGGCATAATCGAAAAGATGGCGATAATCTATTCACCCCCTCTAGATTATCGTAGCCGCTTGGACTTACAAGTGGTATCAGAGCCAAACTCTTTGGCAAGCTCGTTTCACATCGCGAGTGAAGAGGAACGATCGTCGGCTACGAATGAAGCTCACCTTTCCGGCACCTCCACCACCAAGCCACCTCGATTTGATTCCAAAAATTTTACATTTTGGAAAGAAAGAATGGAATGCTATTTACAAGGTTGCGGGTTCGATATTTGGAACATCGTTATCAATGGAGAATCCATTCCGATGAAAGACACACCATACACCTCCAAATCTCTCAAGGAGCTCAATGATGAAGAAAAGAAAATCATCTCCTTAAATGGTAAAGCTCTCAATATTTTATATTGTTCACTTACCAATTTGGAATATGATCTTATTGTAGGAATTTGATCGGCTCATGAAGTATGGCAAAAATTAGAAGCCATTCATGAAGTACATGCAAATGATAGGAGCAACTCAAAAGCATCTACTTCTCAAACGGATACAAGGTCAAATCTAAGGAACAAGCCTTTTACAACTTCCAACTATGAAGTAGTTGAACAATGTTTTATGGGCATCGAAGAAGAAAACGAGGTATGTCTTAAACCCTCTACTTCCTATGATATTGTTATACAAAATGATTATAATGATTTGCAAAATGATTTTGATGACCTTCAAAATGAATTCCAAAGTTTACTTGTTAAGTACAAAAATTTGAAAAAGGAATTCAATGTTTTGAAAAATGATAAGGATAGTTTATTTACTTTCTATGAATCACTATCATGTGCTCACACCACCACACTTGATAAGGTTAGAAACCTTGAAAAAGAAAATAGTACTCTTGTTGAGAATTTTAATTGCATGAAAAAGGATTTATCTAAATCCAACTTGAGTACCGTTAAAATGACCGATATTGATGATATTCATAGTTGTGATAAATTGAAACAAGGACTTGATCATAAGCCTAGTGTTGTTAATTATGTGAAAAGAAATCAAGTCCCTATGCATGTTGGTCATTATGCTCCAAAAATTATTACTTGCTTCTATTGTGGTAAAAAATGTCATACGGTAAATACTTGTCGGGCTAGAAATAGCTCTAATTATTGTTGGAGACCTAAAAGTCTCAAAACTAATCCCAAAGGACCCAAACACTTGAGGGTACCACAAAATGATGTCATATTAGGTACCCGACGGAATAGAAATCAAGGAAAATTCATACCGCCTAGAAGACATCAAATGACCATCTCATTTGATCAAAGGAGAAGACATCACCACAATGAATTTCCAAGAGAAAGACATCATCAACAATGGGAAGGACATAATCCTTGGAAATGGAGCAATTGGAGAAGCTATCATCAACAAGAGAATATTCAAAAGGGAAGATATCATCAACAATGGGAACGACACAACCCACGGAAATGGCGTAATTGGTAAACCGTATCTCCCCAATTATATATGCATTTTATTTTTTTATGCATGTTTGTATTTGTGTCTAAATTGCAAAATGAGTTTTCATAATTTTAAAATTAAGGTCTTCAATATATATTTATGGTTTTAAAATTTTTTGAAAAAGGAGACCTTGTATGATGCTTATTTTAAACTCTTGTGTATTTGCTTAGACTTAATTGTTTTATCATCTCTTATGGATTTTTATGGCATGAGCTTACTTGTGATATCTCTTATTGTTTTAGCATACACTTGTATCATATTCGTTTTGTGCTATACTTGTTAAGATATGTGTAGGATATATATTTCCTCATCCTCTTCAAGAGATGCTTAAACTATCGAGGTACACTCATCATTGGTATTCATCCTATAGACTCGAGATATTTTTGTCATATGCGTATGTGCATATTTTTCAAGTTATTTCAAAGTATTTCTTATAAGTGCCATTAAGAGGATTTTTCGATTTTTGAAAGGCACTATTCTATAAAGCTTGTTTTATCCGAGACTTGTAAATGATCATATTTGTTTTGATAAAACATTTGATTTTTTATCCTCTTCTCAAAATTATGCATTTGATTACTCATATTCATTCTTATCAAAACTCTTGTTCATATGCTTCTTGTAAATAAGGTCTCAACTATATGCTCTTGAATTTTTAAAATTTCAAAAGAGACCTTATATAGCTTTCTTTAAGCTTATTTGAACTTACATGTTGTATTATATTCTTGATGATTTTCTTTAAGCATAGTATGTGTTACTTGCTATAATGCCTCTATTATTCGATATTACTATGCTATTGTGCAAGATGTCTTGATAAGATTTTGTATTTTGGAACAAGATAAATGACCAAGACAAGGTTAGTAGCTCAATGGTATTGTCAAGAAGAAGGTATTGTTTTTGATGATACATTTGCACCGGTAGCACATTTAGAAGCTTTTCGCATTCTACTTGCCCATTCTTATTTTAAGAAAATTTCAAGCTTTACCAAATGGATGTTAAATCCAATTTTCTAAATGGTTTTTATTCTAGAAGAAGTCTATGTAAAACAACCGGGGTTTGAAAGATTTTTATAGGCCAAAATGATTTTTATAAAAGGCCTTATTTTGTTTAAAACAAGCACCCCATGTATGGTTTGATAGACTTAGCTATTTTTGCAAAATGATTTTACAAGAGGTAGAGTTAATATACTTTCTTTGTTTTTGAAAAAAAGGGCAAGATTGTTCACTTGTGCAAATTTATACTTATGAATATTTGTGCAAGATATTTTTCTAAGTCAATGCAAGGTGAACCTAAGATGATCATGAAGAGGGGAGCTTAATTTATTCATTGGAATTCAAGTTCAACAATGCCAAGAAGGTGGTTATACTCCACACTCAAAATATACAAAAGAAGAAGTGACGCATTGAAGAAGAAAGAACCATCTCAACCTCTATGACTACCATGTAAAGATTGACAAAGGTTGAGGAAGGCATATCGGTCGACAAACAAATTCAAGGTATGATCATTCACTTTTATTACTCCCATAGACTCGACATTCCATATGCCTTACGTCTGTATGCTCGACTTCAAAAAATATCCCAACGAATCTCATTAAAGTGCCGTTAAAAGAAATTTTCAAATATTTGAAAGGTACTTTTTCTTATGACTTGTTGTATCCAAAGTCTTAAAACGTTTTTATTTTCGGGATAACAAGTCCGGTGATAATAATCTTTTTCAAAATATGGTTCGTCATAATCGAACTAAACATATTGAGATTCGATATCTTTTTCTAAGGGATTGCATGTTTAACAAAAACTTGAGATGTGTTTAATTCCGTCTCAAGGATAACTCGCGGACTTTTTAATCATTCACCACCGAGTATTTTACCTCATTTCGAGCTTGACTATGACATAATGAATATTGAATGAGGTCTACGTTTGTATTTTGCACGTTTTTAAAACTTAGGGGCGAAAATCGGATTTTTGGATCAAATTTCGGATTTTTGCAAAACTAACTGGTCCAGTGACCTGTTGAGGGTGAGGCCGACCAGTCACCCTATGCCTCGACCGGTCGACAGCACCCCCAACCGGTCACCCCTTCTGATTTTTCAGATAAATTGCTTCTGTTTTCCCGAATTAGCCAGTTTGGCTCATTTTGGCCATTTTTCGTCCCCTCCGCCAATTGCACACAAATTTCACTTCAAATTTATTTTGTTGCATACATTTGATATCTTGGACTTATTTAGGCTCGATTATTATCATCATTGCTCGTCTTCACCGATTAAATGGTAAGAATTCCACTTCCTTATCTCAATTGGGTTGAACCCTTGAGAACTTGGCTTATATGTATATTTCTTGATGCAATTCTTATATATTTGTGTTGAGCATGATGATGGTTGATGGATGATATTTATATAATTGGTTTTGGTGATGAAAAACTTGGCTTGATTACATTTACAAGGGCTATATATATCATTTTCAATTTTTGACGCCCGCCAAGTGTTCGATAAAATGTTTCAATGAAAAATTCATAAACTACATGATTCTCTCGTTTTCAAAAGTCTTATATATTTATAGAAATCATGTTTTTGCAAATCAAATGAGTTTTCATAAGCCTCTACAAGTCGTATGATCGACTTTTTCCCTCCTATTTGATCTATATGCTTCAATGTTCAAATAGCTCGATACATCGGTTTAGTTGCACACTTTGATATGATTATATGATGTTTTTATCGTGCTAACATTCTTTTTGATGATTCCAAAGGGGGAGAAATAGGTTATAAGCTTATTAGCTCATAAAAGCTAAAATAAGCTCGAGAAAGAAGCTATAAGAAATGGTTTCTAAAAGCCATAAGTTGTGGATTATATTTAGTCCAATTGTTGTATGATGGACTTATATACTTGTCTAATGATGTTTTGTTGACAGGGGGAGCTTATAAGCTCTTGTACTTAAGATCAATATGTAAAAGCTAAGCTTTTAGCTTGTGGTTGATTGCTTTTACATTACTCTTGTTGTGCATATTGAGAGGGGGAGCTTTTGTTATATGTGTTTGAATATCTTTACTCTCATCCTTGTGATTATATTGCGTGGAATGTTGTTGCTCACAACAGATAGTTCTTTTTAACCGGTAAAATTGTTTTGTTTTCAAAATCGACCTCGTTAAAATTGTTTTGGTTTGTAATCATCAAAAAGGGGGAGATTGTTTGATAAATGGTTTTATCATGATTTTGATGATTTTGTTTTATACCAAAACAATGTTTTTTAAAGGTTGTCCAAATGCTCCTAAATGATTTAAAATGGTTTTAATATTTTCTGGAGTATTTTTTCTAGTTTATTTTCGACAATATTGGACAACACACTTAATGATTTTGTATCAATGGGTTTTTACATTGAAACTATGTTTCTAAATGTTGTCCCAATACTCCCGATCGGTCTAAAATGTTTTTACTATTTTTCGGAGTATTTCTTGAAGTTTATATCGGACAACACTTTTGATGATTTTGTGTTAATGAGTTATTTCATCAAAACTATATTTCTAATGTTGTCCAAAATACTCCCGATCGGTTTAAAATGTTTTTACTAATTTTTCGGAGTATTTCTTGAGGTTTATTTTTGACAAAAATCGGACAACATTTCATTTTGGAGGTCGAAAGAAGGTGACCTGTACCTGGGAATGCATTTCAAGAAACAGAACGTACTGAAACCTCAAAATGGTCAGGGATGACCGGTCCACGTAGTGGGCGACCGGTCGACCACCCCCAGGACCAGTCCCCCTGTTGTAATTTTGCTGTGTATTCTTTCATTCCTTATCAGTGTGCGACCGGTCGCCCTCAAGTTTGACAGCAAAATTCTAACCGTTGTGCAGCAAACAACTTTTCCCTAAATTGTGGGATTGATTTCTAACAGCTATAATCTTGAATTTAATTGCAATTTTTTTGTAGATATCAGATTCCAAGAGGAGCCTATCAAGTATAAATCATCTCCTATAAATAGAGGAAGATTTGAAGCACAACAAGAAGAGAAAATAATACAACACAACAAGAAATACTCAAGCAAACACTTGGTCTTATATTGTCATTATTCTTGTTGTAATTTGCCTAGCTTATCACTTTCACATTCTTGAGGTCTAGGCTATTCTTGATTACACTTGCACTCAATTGTATAATTCATTATCGAGTTGTAATCTTGAATTTTTGGGTAATCATTCAACACAAGATATTCTTGTGAGTGTTCTTGTGGTAAGAACACACTTGGGTGATCTAGGTGTTAGGTGTAAGAAGATTGTGGTAATCTTCTTGTCGAGGTGTTGAAGAATTTGGTATTCTTCAAGGTTGAAGATTGTGGTAATCTTCACAAGGTGCCGTTGGAGATTGTGGTAATCTTCAAGAGAGATTGTGGTAATCTCAAAGGTGGTGTTAAAGAAGAGTGTGGTGCTCTTCAAGGTGTTGTTAGGGCATAATCAAAGATGGCGATAATCTATTCACCCCCCTCTAGATTATCGTAGCCGCTTGGACTTACAAGTGGTATCAGAGCTCGACTTGAAATAGATGTATTAATTTGAGCCTCAATTAGGAAATAACATTTGTGATGAACGAATTAAGTGATGGTTAAACAATAGTCCAGGTTGTGGGGTTTGAGTTACGAGATTTCATTGATGTGAATTAAGTTAAAACCCTATTTTAATTTGTGTGTGTACACAAAATTGCTAGCCTTGCGGAAAAAAGCAAATTGAAAAAAAAGGGAACAATCGAGATTATACTCCGCTGGTTGAGCCGCTTAGTAACTAGGAGCATTCATGAGCCCCATGTTTGACTTTTATGTAAAACGGTGGCCCAAACATGAGTATGGGAAACCACCTAGGAGCCTTTGGAAAACATCCGAAGTTTATACCTAGTGAAAGAATATCTCGGGAGTTCCAGCGAAAGAATCAAGAAGAAAAAAGGGGAAAAATATAGCGAAACAAAATAAAGAAAAAAACGAATAAGAAAAAAAGATGTTCATGGATAGTAATTGCGTGATTTGTTGTGTGAGGAGAAGGGTTGCAACTTTTGACACGAATTTGAAATTTAGTGAGGAAGGTCAAACACTTTGACTAGTTTTTTAACTTTAGCCAAGTGAGTCTATTGCAAAGGTTGGGGATCGATGAGGAATAATCCGAAGTAGATAAAATATGATGTTATGGATTAATTGATTTTTAAGTTAAACATAATACTTTTTGTTGAATATGTTGCCATAATTTTTTGCTTGAGGACAAACTAAGTGTGGGGGAGTTGTTTTCATGTTTTTGTGTGTTATTTTTGTGTGTTTCTTATATTTCTTGTGTATGATTGTGCATATTTTTGTGTCTTTACATCTCGTTTCATAGTATCGAGTGTTACGTAGGGTATTTTTGTCATGTTTGTAGGTTTTGGTAAAAAGAAGTCTTGAAAATGGGTTAAAATGGGCACTACGGTCGAACGACAGTTGAACGTCGGCTGGCACTCAGGCGGAACGCAAGTGCACGACGCGCACATTGGCCTACGGCCGCGCACGGGAGATAGTTGAAAAAACCAAATGGGCGCGCACAAGTGCGCGACCGCGCTCGTCAACCTTGGCGAGAATGTGCGCAGGGAGAAAATGGACCCGCACGGGTGCGCACAAGGCGTGCAGTACACAACATGGGCACACACGAGTTGTGCGGTCGCGCACTTGGGGAACTTTCCAGATTTTTGCGAGTTTTCTTCTTCTTTTAGGATTCTCCCACCTTGTATAGGGTTCTAGGCTTATAATAGCACTTGGGGGATCCATATTTTCACACACTTTCATTACTTAGCACTTTTAAACCTTAGCTTTTGTTATTTTTCTCTTCCATTCAACATTGGGATTGCTTAGGTTCTTCCCATCAAAGTTATTTTGCGGCTCAATCCAAGCGTAATATTTCTTCATCTTCTTTGTATAATTTCAATTGTTAGGTGATTATTATTGTTGCATGATGATGTTTATGATTATTTTATTTCCTTTAATTGAGATTATGATCCCATCCCCAAGCATGAACTAACTTCTTTGTTATAGGATTAGAATGATTTGATTCAAAACAAGCATGAATATGAACTAATTGATTTGCTTTCCTGAATACATTGCTTTATATGATTATTGATTGTTTGACCAACTTTTGATTATTTTGAGGGAATAATTGAGATCGAGAGAAGATATTATATTTGGACTAAATTAATTTAGGGAGTTAGATATAAGTCAAAGATGTATTATCTAACTTGGTTAATGAAAATAGCAAATTGGTTATGGATAGACCTAATTTGTGAATACACGAGTTATCGGATTTAGGCCTAGTTTATATCTGTTTGTTATAATTGTTAATCTAATGATCAATTAGTTGATATTCTGCTTGCAAGTTTGATGGGATGATTCCAAAATCTTAGACGTTTTATCCATATCATTTTCACTGGATTTAATTGTGTTCAGTTTTAATTGGTCATTTTATTATTTTTCTTTAGATAATTAAAATCACAGATTTGGTTAGAGTGTTTATGATTTATTTTTCTATTAATTGTGTTGCATAATAATTATTTGTCAGCTAAGTCTTTCGCGAGGGACGACTTTGGTCAACTTGCTACCCTATGATTGATCTCGTGCTCTTGCGAGCGTCGCAAGATTTACTATAGGTGTTTAGTGGTCGAACAATGAGCATGTAATCTTTTGTCCCTTTAAGATATCTCAACACCTTCTTTGCAGCTCTCCAATGGTCAAGACCTGGGTTACTTTGATATCTTCCTAATATTCCAACAACAAATGCAATTTTCGGTCTGGTACAGACCTAGGCATACATAAAGCTTCCAACAGCTAAAGCATATGGAATTGTTTTCATTTGTTCCTGTTCATGCTCATTTTTCAGACATTGATTCAAATTGAATTTATTACCCTTCACAATGGGTGCCACACTTGGTGAACAATCCTTTATACAGAATCTCTCTAGAACTTTATTAATGTAGGTCTCCTGAGATAAACCCAAAATGCCTCGAGATCTTTCTCTGTGAATCTTGATGCCAATGACATAAGATGCCTCCCCCCATATCTTTCATATCTAAGTTCTTTGAGAGAAATTGTTTTACCTCATATAGCAAACCTTTACATTAGTAGGAAGCAATATGTCATCCACATACAGCACTAGAAAACAAATTTTGCTCCCACTAACCTTCTGATACATATATATTTATATATATATATATATTCATCCATGATGTTCTCTTCAAAGCCGAATGAAGTGATAACTTCATGGAACTTAAAATACTACTGAAAGGAGGCTTGTTTCAGTCCATATATGGATTTGTTAAGCTTGGAAACTAGTTGCTCACCTTTACTAGAGGAAAAACCTTCAGGTTATTTTATATAAACAACCTCCTCTAGGTCACCATTGAGGAATGTTGTTTTCACATCCATTCTATGCAAATCATAGTCAAAATGGGCTACTAATGCCATAATTATTCAAAGGGAATCCTTCTTAGATACGAGAGAGAAAGTCTATGGACAATCAATTCTTTCTCTTTGAGTGGATCCATTGTTAGTCCAAGTGGCTGCAAAAATCTAGAGGGGTGAGGGTGAATATATTTTCCTGATTTTCTGATCTATGCCCTCTTTTTCGAAATATGAAGAAGATGAAAATAGAAGTGCAGAAAAATAAATTAACACACAATGATTTATAGTGCTTCAACCCACCTAGGGCCTACGTGCACTATCATCCGGTATGTCCGAATGGATTTTGAAAGAAAAAAGTTTATTAATTGATTCCAAAAAATTACAACCTTTACCTTGAAGAGCACCACACTCTTCTTACAACACCAACTTAGAAGAGTACCAAACTCTTCTCACCACTATGAAGAGCACCAAACTCTTCAACACCTATGAATCAACCAAGTGCGTTCTTGCCAAAAGAACACTCAACAAGTATATCTTGTTTTGGATGATTTTACAAGTACAATCAAGATTACACTTTGAATGAAAATATTACAACTCAAAAGTGCATGTGTAATCAAGAAGGAAAGCCCATCAAGCTAGATATGAAAGTGTAGTTCTAGGCTTAATACAACAAGAATATGAAAGTAGAAGCTTGAAAAATTTGTTGATTTTCTTGTTGTGATTGTAGATTGATGTGTTGTATTGATCCTTCAATTTCTTCAACTATTAATAGGAGAGCTTCAAGATTTGATTTTGAACATAGACTCATCCAATTTGAATTTTGTCTGCAAAAGAAGGATCAAAAGATCTATAAAAATGATTCAGAAATGATAAAGTAATTTTTGTTGATAAGTGCTTAAGCAACGGATAGATTTTTCTGTCAAAAATATTAAGGTGACAGTCGCTATGTATAAATTTTGAATACTTACCGTTGGATCAAGATTTGATATAGTTCAGCCTCAAGGGCGACCGGTCACTGTCTAGGGTGATCGGTCGTTATACATGGTGACCAGTTGCTCTGGATAGCGACCGTTCACATGAGAAATAGAGAGATTTTGAAACAAAAAATCAACTCCCATGCACCTGTTGCCCTCCCCCTATTTTCTTATCTGTTTTGTTTCAAGTTTTAAACACACTCCGGTATGGGTCTCTCTATAGGGTGACCGGTCGACCTCAATACAGAGAGGTTGTCCAATTTTTTTGTCAAAACTAAAGTTAAAAAAGTACTTCAAAAACTTAGTAAAAATCATTTGAAATGTTTTGAAGCATTTGGACAACTTTTAAAAATATTGTTTTGGTATAAGATCTCATTTATGTGAAATCATCAAAATCAAAATAAAATATTTTTCTAGCATCCCTTGGCAACAAGCCTTGTTTTATATCTCTCAATGTTGCCCTTTGAGTCTTTCTTAGTTTTGAGGACCCACTTATAACTAGAGATGTTAAACGAGCCGCGGTCCATTGGCCCAGACCATTTAAACCGGGAAAAAAGAGGGTTAGGACCGAATTATTTTGGCCCGTTTAAATCCGAGCTTTTTTTGGCCCAGATCGTTTAGCCAGAGGCCCATTAGGGCTAGCCCGTAGGTTAACAGGGCTAGCCCGCCAACTGTGTTTTTTTTTTAAAAATAAATATAATTTTAATATTATAAATCTATTTTATTACATATTACCTATTACTAAATATATTTCTTCAAGCTCATATCTCCTCATCTTTAATAGGTGTAAATATATAATTCTTAAAACTATGACTTATAGTCATATGAATATTATTTTTTTTAAAAGTATTTTTTTTCATTTTATGTGTATATATTTTATATAATGCCTTCTTTTATATTATAGTTTTATTTTAAAAATTTAGACCATGGAATATTTAAATTTTATAATTCTATTAATGCAGTATTATAATAAACTATGCAAGATTTTTTTATAATGAATACTTTAACTTAACATGTTAAACTTAAGTTTTATATATGTTCAAGTTTAAAATTTTAGATTTAAATATATAATTTTTTATTTTTTTGACTTATAGCCCGATAGTGGCCTGTTTAGCCCGAAGCCCGCTAAGGTTAGGGTTAGGTTTGCAATATGCTAACCCATTTAACAGTGGCCCGTTTAGCCCGAAGTCTGCTAGGGTTAGGGTTAGGTTTGCAATATGCTAACCTGTTTAGCCCTAAGCCCGTTAGGGCTGATCCTATAGAGCTAGGGCCAGCCCGTTTAACATCTATACTTACAACTGATGGTTTTCACACCATTAGAAAACTTGATTAGATCCCGGACTTTGTTAGATGCCATAGAATCCATATCATCTTTCATGGCATTATACCATAAGTTTGGATCCTTAAAACTCATAGCTTGTTGTTGGGAAAATATTTGTATAGATTTTGATGATGCATGTAAAACTTAGATTAGAAAGTTGGCACCCCATTTTCTGTTGTAATTCAACTATGTAATAGATATGATCTATAAGCTGAGTATCGAAGCAGCCAAGTTGAACACCGCAAAAGTTGACTGAAGGACACAGTGAAGAATCAGCTGAGTTGCAGCTGAGTGTCGAAGAAGAGATTCAGTCAAGTACCAAAAAGTTGTGTTTGTCAGCAGACTAACAGCTGAATCATTCTCAGATGCATGGAGAAGACTTAATAAAGGGGTAAAGCAACAAAAGGACTCGAAGAAAGTTGAAGAAATTCATTGGAATGAAAAGTCAAAATGTTACCCAAAGTAAAAAGGGGACATACTATAACCTTAAAGATGTCTTGCTGAAAGAGTGCAAGAGGCTGGGAACCAATGAGAAGTTCGCAGAAAGCTGCAGAGTTTAAGGCAACCTGCAGGGCATTAAATTAAGGTTGGGTCAACATCATTTGCTTCACATCAAGACAAGTCAACGATCAAGAAGTGAAGTTTGAAAAATGTCTATATCTTCAATAAACACTTTTTCAAACTGTCACCATAAAAGGCTGAGGAAAAAATGAGAGAGAGTACGATTGACACAAATGAAAATCTGAACAAAGCAAAGCAAGCAAAAACACTCTCAAGCAATACACTCTAATCCTCAAGCCTACATTCGAAGTAACTCTATCCAACACATTCAGTGAAGGAAGAAAAGCTTCAACCAGTTGAAGAGGAAATTTGTTTTAAAGAACAAAGGGGTCTGCAAATCCAAGAAGTGAAGAAAGTGCAGTGAGGTTCAAGTTAGAACCAGCTTTGAATCTGTTGGAGGGCTTCGTGATCAATTCCAAGGTTTAAAGAAGCTGAAGTAGTGAGACAGTTGTATTGCGAAGAAGCTGAGTCCCAAGAGTAGAGCCAACTGTGTGATCAAGGCCTACTTGGACTTTTGTATCCATTTTGTAATAGCTGTTGCATTAGTGGATTACCTCTAGGAGTTGGAAAAGAGTGGAGTAGATGAATTAACCCATCCTCGAACCACTATAAATTGACTTGTGTCCCTTTAATTTCAGCACTTTATTATCTATATATATTTTATTCTTCTGACATATATATTGTTAAACTCAATTGGTAATAACTTAATCAAAAAAAGTGTTTTAAAACCTATTTAACAAAAAAAATGTAAGACTTTCGCTGTTAAAAATCAAGTAAGCTGAATATTTAAAAAGCTCACTCCACTCAGCTGAGTTACTCTATCAACAGCTTAGTGGAGTCTGTTGAGTAGTTAACTCTCCTATTGATGTTGAACTAAGTTATCTCAAAAGGACTTAGCTGCTACTTGTGTAAAAATTTTGATTTAAAGATCAAAAATCAAAAATTGGTTAAGTCTATTCAATTCCCCCTTCTAGACTTAACACATACACCCCTTGGGACCTACAAGTGGTATCAGAGTGGTTGGTTCAAAGAACCTTCTGCACTGGTTGCGGAACTAGATCTTAATCTTTTTAAAAGATAAACACTTGACTGTTTTAAACTTTCTTTCAAAAAGTTATTATGATGGAAACAAATCTATCTCGCATTCCCATGTTCATTGTTGAAGAGTTTGATGATTGGAAGATTCATATGCAGACACATCTCTCAGCACTGCACGATGAAATGTGGTTCGTAATTGAAGATGGACCCATACAAATCATGAAAGTGAATACAACTGTGAGAGTTGTCGTTGCTGAAGAGGGGGATGTTGCAGCTGAAAGGCCTTCTATTGTTTAAAAACCAAGAAGTGAATAGACCAATGAGGATAGAAAGAGATATAACTTGGACAATGAGGCAAAGGACATTTTATATAAAACTCTTAGCAAAGTTATGTTTAATAAAGTCAAATATTGCAGGACTGCTCGTGAGATATGGGAAAAGTTCACTCTAATCTGTGAAGGCTCAAAGCAGATTAAGGAGAATAAGCTAACTGTTGTTGTACATGAATTTGAAAATTTCAAAATGTTTGCAGGTAAAACTATGGATCAGCTGGATGCCAGATTTACTGAGATCCCTAATGAGCTTTCAGCTCTGTGAAAAGAATATACACAGAAGGAAATATGTATGAAGATTCTAAAGTCACTCCAAGATGAGTGGGAAATGAAGGTAATGGCCCTTAGGCATTCAATGGACTTGACAAGAACCTCCAACCATGAGTTTGTTAGATAAATTTTTTATCAAGATTTTGATGATTTTGTTTAAATGAGTTTTTATACCAAAACAATATTTATATAAGTTGTCCAAATATTCTTAAATGATTTAAAATATTTTTACTAATTTTTGGAGTATTTCTTAGAGTTTATTATTCGATAAAAATTGGACAATACTTTTGATGATTTTGTGTTAATTGGTTTTTACACAAAAATAATGTTTTAAATGTTGTCCAAATACTCCCAATTGATTTAAAATGTTTTTACTAATTTTTTTGGAGTATTTCTTAAAGTTTATTTTTGACAAAAATCGGACAACATTTCAATTTTGAGGTTGACCGGTCGAACAAGAGGTCGACCGGTACCTGAAGAACGCACAAAATGAAACAGAACGTACTGGACATGAAAAATGAGGGAGGGCGACCGGTCAAGGGAAGGGCCGACCGGTCGGACCCCCCTCTGACCTGTATCTGGATCGCACTAAATTCTTTCCAACGTTCAAAATTTTCTATAGGGCAACCGGTCGTCCTGTGTAATTTTTGACAGCAAAAATTGTGCCGTTTGAACTCCATATCAGCTAGATTTGCTTTTGATTTTTGTACAATATTTCTACATCTTGTTATCCTCTTTTTGTAGACAAAAGTGAAGAAGGAGGAGCCTATGTCTATGAAGACTCTCCTATAAATAGAGGATGATTTGAAGACACAAGACACAACACACAAGCATACAATACAACAAGAAATCTGCAAAATTCTTCTAGCTTTCATTTTTACATTCTTGTTGTAATAGCCTAAGTTCTTGCACTTGCACAACCTTGAGGTCTAGGCTTTTTGTTCTTGATTACACTTGCACTCAAAGTTTGTATACTTCATTTATTGAGTTGTAATCTTGAATTTTTCTATCATCCAAAACAAGATATCCTTGTTAGTGTTCTTGTGGTAAGAACACACTTGGGTGATCTTAGGTGTTGAAGAGTGTGGTACTCTTCATAGGTGTTGAAGGAAGATTGTGGTAATCTCCTTGAAGGTGTTGTAAGAAGATTGTGGTAATCTTCAAAGGTGGTGTTGTATTAATTGTGGTAATTAATAAAATCTTTTTTTCTTTTTGAAATCCACTTCGGATATACCGGGGTGGTAGTAGATTAGGCCTTAGGTGGGTTGAACTACTATAAATCATCGAGTGTTGTTTAATTTCCACATTTACATTCTTGTCAATTACTTGTTCATTCGAAAAAGAGGGCGATTTGCGAAAAATCGGCATAATCTATTCACCCCCTCTAGATTATCGTAGCCACTTGGACTAACAGAGTTATTCTCAAATGTAAAAACCTATGAATTTGAGCTCAGAAGAAAGGAGCAAGAAGAGATAGTTTTACTCAAGACAACTGTTCTACTGGCTGGAGAATCAAAGAAAGCTGAATCCAAGGACATCATTGATCAAGAGGAAATAGCTCTAATGGTTAAAATATTCAACAAGTTTTTCAATAAGAATTACAAAAGGAGCGAGCGTGAAACCTCCAGAAGACATTCAACACCTTCCAAGAGAAAGAAAGAACCGCTAAGAGAGCTGACAACCAGAGAGTTGAATATAAGAAAGCTGAGAACCTATGATGGAACTGCAGACAACCTGGGCATTTTGCAGTTGACTATTCCTATCTACCAGTCAACAAATACAGAAATGAGGAAGAAAGAAAAATCTTAGGGAAAGAAGAAAGGAAAGAAAGAAAGCCATGGTGGTTGTTGAACCTAACACAACAAAGTGCAAGGAGATAGCTGAGTCAGACAACGGTGAAGCAGACTACTCCTCTGACATAGAAGAAGAGGCATTGATATGTCTCATGGCCAAAGAACATGAAGGTGAGGTAAATTCTAACTCGTCTAGCTCATATTCTGATGATATTGATAGTGACACACACACTTCATCACCCACATATCTTTATGATTCATGAGGCAAGATGATGAAAGGCTTTGAGCACATAAAATCCTCACACACTTTTAAATGAGGAAAACAACCAGCTCAAATGCCAAAACTCACAGCTGACTGAAGAGCTGAGTACTCTTAGTCACATAGCTGATGAGAATAAAGATATGAAGGCTGAGATAGTTAAGGTCAAAGAAGACTTAGCTGAAAGAGAAAAGAGGGAAAAAGAACTGAAAATGTGATTGCATCACTCAGTAAGTCATCCAAAACATTGGATGAATTAATGATGATACAAAAAAAAATTGGAGATAAGGCAGGCTTAGGATTTAATTCCTTTGTCAATGCTCAAACTCCCAGAGTGACTTGAAAAAAGGATCCTCAAGCAGTAGAGGAATCCAAAAGCCAAAAACACCGTATGTTGCACCCACTTACAATCACAAGTACACACATGATGGCCTAGGTTACAAAGGCAAAGGTAAAAAACCAGCTGAGTTTGTTGAAAGGCCTACTAAAACCAAATTCAGAAGAGGCCATCAGCACACTCCAAACAAAAATATTCTGTTAAATCAAAGCAGAACTACCAAAAGCCCCAGAGGTTTCAGCAAAGAAAACCATATGAAAGGAATGATAGAAATTTTCCTACTCAGGCTGATTGGAACAATCAAATGAAATATCAGCCAAGTTCTATGGGATACAAGCCCAAGTGGCAAAGACCCAGACTCAATATAGGTCATTCCCAAGGCAAATGAAGCAATATCAGCACACTTATGCACCCAAGCACAATGCCTATAATGCACAAAAGTTTCCATTTTATCCAAAGAAAGTAAATGCACCAGCACACTCACAGGCATACAGACAAAACATACATATGTATGTGTAGGTCCCAAGGGGTGTAAGTGTAAGGTTTAGAAGGGGGGGTTGAATAAACCTTACCAAATTTTCGATTTAGTCCTTTTAAATCTACTGAGTTAATTCTACACAAATTTGTGTCCTCGATGGACAATCGAATTAGTCACTCAAGAGTTAATCTCTCAACGCAGACAAATTTGAGTACATTGATGGAGTAACTCACCGGTGTTGGCTACACTTTAACTCACCGTTTGTGGTTTTATTTTTATTGGAAGACTTAACACCCTTAAGTTTGATTAAGCAAGATATTAGAGTTTGATTTAGTACTTGTAAATTATCAAATGGATAGCAAATTTATCGTGAGATATAAGCAATTAAAAGTGCGGGAGTTTAAATCTTTGAAATGTAAATGACACAATAAAGTTTTTATAGAGGTTCGAAGATGGGGTAATTCTTCTACTCCTCTCTTCTCCAACTCCTGGAGGAATCCACTAAGTAATGATCGTTTACAAAGTGGTAATCCCAGGATACAAGTCTTGATCACAACGGCCGACTTGATCCTTTGGGACTCGGTTTGGAGACGCCTTGATCACTCGGTTGGCTTCTCGTGCGACTCGGCTTCTTCACACGGGCGGTTGCCTTGCTACTACGACTCACTTGCTTAGGCTTTTTGGATTTGATCACGAAGCCCTCCAAATGCTTAAGACTTAGTTCAACCTTGAACTTTTCTACAATCCTTCCCGGAAAGTAGACCCCTTGTTTTCAAAGGTTTCCTCTTCAACTGGTTGAAGCTCTCTTTCCTTCACGGGTAAGTGTTGGATTGATGTACTTGAATATAGGCTTGAGGATTGAGATTGTTTGATTTTTCTAATGTGCTTGTATATCTCACGTATGTGTCATTCATGCATCTTTTTTTTTCAAACTAACTCCTCGGCCTTTTATAGTGAACTTTCAAAAATTTGCCCGTTGAAGAGATAGGCTTATTTTTGAAAGTCACTTTGCGTCGTTGGCTTGCGCTTCTTGGAATTGCCGTTTCCTCGTATGAATTATTCTTTTCACCTTTTCGAGTTCGACACG
This sequence comes from Rehmannia glutinosa, assembly GCA_016081115.2. Classification (NCBI taxonomy): domain Eukaryota; kingdom Viridiplantae; phylum Streptophyta; class Magnoliopsida; order Lamiales; family Orobanchaceae; genus Rehmannia; species Rehmannia glutinosa. Next base: position 14,190,530 of record CM071935.1, on the reverse strand, counting down.
GTGTCGTGCTTCCCATTGGTTCATTCCTTTTGCACGCTTACGGGATGAGCACTCCAAGAAAGGTTGTATGGAGATATTACTTGTTTAAGTAAATCTCTTGATTTACGCAACTTGATTCTTTTATAGTTATCTCGACTTGACGCATTTCCTTGCTTTCCCCGGGTGACTTAGAGTCGACTTCCAATCATGGATGACTCTTCCGTCACTTCAACTTGAGACTTGGCTTTTCTTGAGTTGACTTGATGATGCTCCACTCACCGTCTCATCTCGCTTCTTCTTGATAGTGTTCCGTCTACTCTTCTTTGCCATACTCAAATGTCTCACACAGTGAGTCTTCCTTCCATCTTGATTGTCTTCTTGCATGTTTAGGGCGTAGTTGTCTTGACTCGGCTTGGCGCTCTATTCATTACAATGCATTTTACAACAAGAATTGGGGTGCCAACTTTCTATTCTAAGTTTTACATGGCATTCATCAAAATCTAAACAATAAAATTCCTAACAATTTCCCCCTTTTTGATGATGCCAAAACTTAGATCATACAAATATGTAAATAACAAAGATACATACTGAGACATGTATTGACATAGAATGTATCTTGCGCAGAATCAATCTTTTTATTGATCATATCATTCTTGTACTTAACACAATCAATTTACAAGGTGTATCGAGTATATAACTGTCTTCAAAAAAATTTATAACTCTATTACGAAGACTTACATTGTATGTATTTACATAATAAAATACATGAAGGGTTGGACAACAACACTTCATCTCCTTCATTGTCTCTTCTTTTTCATCTTGATTAGCATCTTCTTCTCTTCTTCTCTTTTTCTCGTCGTCAAATTTGCCTTCTTTTTCTTCTCATATGCCTTCCTGGCGGCTTTCATCTTTCCTTAGTCTTTCCTGTCTCTCTCTCCATGCCATAGCCGTTTGTCTTTTGTTTTCTTCTTCTATTCTCTTTGCATACTCGGCGTTAGTTTTAGCCACTCGCAAATTTGCCACTTGGTCAAGCCCGGCCCAAGAGATCCCTCCTTTCTTTCCGGGATCTACGTATTCGATATTCTTGGGCGAGGCCTAGGTCCAAAAAAGCTTCCTCCACTTTGCTGTTTCTTCCTCTACCTGCGGGCGTATCTTTGTCTTTGGGTCTTCTTCTTCCCAACTGATTGACTAGCGAGTGACCAGCAGAGTGATTATAGGGAAGTCTCATTGTCTGTCGGCTTCTTCACACAATGTGAGACCCTTTTCCCGATAAGTCCCAAGCTTGAGCCATGGACATATTTGCAAAATATCCTTGATTCGAGCGTTTTGAATTCGTCAACGATCTTGGCTCGGTCCGACATCCGAAATGGCATACGTGTCTCTGTCAGCGGAATGCCTCCATGTTCTTTCAAGATGTTCATCACCCGACATCCATTCTTCCTTCCACTTCCTTCATCCCTGCTTCAATTTCTTTTCTCTTCTCGGCTATAGATACAAAGCAGAGTCTTGGAGTGGCGATTCACGGGGAGTTTCTTGCTTATAATGTCACCGTGACAGACCTGTTGGGGTTTGTGCTATCATCAAGGTCATATTTTTGTTCCTTCCCCCTCGTGATTTTCCTTTCTTTAGTTTCAAAATTTCTTGGTGATTTTCCCTTCTCACCTTCTTTTTCTCATTGCTCCTTTCTTTTCGACTGGTTTTTTGCTTTAAGGTATTCCTCTTCCCCCTTTTTGGCATCATCAAAGGATAGAGAACCCCGGGAACATCTTTGGCAAGCATGAAGTCGAGTCTTCTTGGTTGAATTACTGCTTCAAGTCTGCTGCGTTGTATGCGGCACACGAATTGACGAGTAGCGTTGGATTCTGCTGAAATCGGCTTCATCTCGGCCATGAGAAGGCTGAATTTTCTCGTCATGTGTTCTTCCAAACGTTGTATATCATTTGCATTACGCTCACGCAGCAGCTTGATCTCGGCGGTGTGAGCTTCATGCATATGCTCAATGTGTTCCTCGGCCGTTTTCGCATCAACATTCTCGGCTCTCCACACCGACTTGTTGAACAAGGTTCAAGTATCTCACCTGTTCCACACGCATGGATTCTTCTTTGTTGCCACCATTCCCTTATCTGACCGTGATGCCTCTCAAGTCACCGTCAAGTTGGCATCTCTGTTGTCGGGCGCATATCCAAAGAGGCTGATGCCTCTCCATCTTTTCAACTTGACAAAAGTGCCTTGAACACTTCTCGAACTTCAATGATTCTTCCATTGCGGTGATGGCCAAACAACGTCGAAATCAAAATCACCGGAACAATGGTGCCTGAGTGAAAAAACGCAGGAGGTGGTCGTGATATCGTACTTGCCCATTTTCGACTCTTCGTGGAGTTCTCGGTATCTCCAGTGAGAAAGGGAAAGATTCTACAAAATATTCATCACCGCCGATCGGGATCTGTTCAATGATGAGCGGTGCGCGTGGAGTTCTTTTGGGAATCGATCCAGTAGCTTGAGGAGCCGGAGCGATGTGGTTCTTTGGTTGTTGGGTTTGGTTGTGAAATAGACTCGGCTTCTTGAGCCTCAGTATCTTAACGACTTCGTTGGTCTCAAATGATTTTTCCTTTTCATGAGACTTGTCCTCGGCCTTATCGGCGGCGTCATCGGACGATGATGAGATTTCTAGAGGTGGCTCATCATCAAAATTAAAAGTTTGACGAGTAGTCTTGGGATCGACTTACTCGTGCTTGGAACACCCGCACCAGTGAGTCTTTTGGATTTGTCATGGGGTTGACTCGGCTTCTTCTTCGTCTTGATCCCGGAAAAGTGACATCGGGGTTGTCACGGGAATCATGAAGTGCGCCGATCTCCTTCTCGAGATGGATCGATGATTGCGGGAGGATGTTACGTACTTGACCTCTTTACCCCGGAAGTCTCAACCTCCCGTGGGCCTTCATTTCCTCCAGCGGTCTCTCTGCTGCTGCGAGGCCTTGTCCTCCCTTTCGATAGTGTCACTTGTCTTAGGGTCTTCTACGATGGCATCCATTGGAGTCTCAACCCCATGGATTGCACTTTCATCGCCAGTGTTAACTCCCGTACATTCCTTCCTCAATGCCTCGATTGCATCGCGGCGTCATTAGCCTTCGGAGCGATTGGCACCTCACCGAGACAGTCTCAATCGCGAGAGCTTCGTTGATGGCAACTTCTTTGTTCTTCTTGTGATTGTAATTTCTCTTCTTCGCCTCCTTGCTTCTTTGTGGAGTCATCTGCGGCATCCTTCGATCCTTCGACCTGCGGTGGAGGGAGTTTCCCTCGGCGCGCACCACCGTGAGTGACTTGGAGTGGGGTCACTCGTCTCCCGGACTCATTTGCAATTGATGGTTCAGTAGTTGGGGCGGTGGTAGCACACCTTCAATAGGGGTTGGCTAGACTGGGTCCCCACTAGCCCGCCATCGCCATTTCCTTATTGCCTTCTTGAGTGAGTGGGAAGTGGTAGCAAAGAACATCGGTGGCTATTTGCTGAACCACTCCCATTGGATCGATTTCACCGTGTGTTACGGAGGACTCTCCTGGTCCCTCCATCGATCTTTGCTCGTGAAGGATTCTTGATTCATGTAATGCTTGCTGCATTTGTAACTCTTCGTGGCGGCATTCTCAGTTCCTCGTCACTTTCGAGAAGACATCAAGAAGAGGATGGAAGTGTTACGTGGTGCGGAGATAGGGCGGTGCTTGCCTTTTCACGTGCTTGACTTCTTCACTTGCTTTGCTCTCTCCCCTCTTGTAGATTTGCGGGATGTCTAAGCGATTGTCCTTATCAAGTCTTTGGGAGCACGGTAGTTAGTCGAGGAAATTTAGCGATTCCTCTTCTTCTTCTATGAACTCGGGCCGTTGGAACTGTTCCCTTGACTTGCTCAACTTCCATTTTCTCCACTCACGCAGACGATTTTGGATGTCCGGGTAAGGTGGAGATATGATCATTACATCACTATCTGCTTGGGCCGGTTCTTCTTGTGTTTTTGTTTTGTGTGAGCTACAATCGTGTCTTCGGGTTGCCTCTGCTGATCGCCTTGAGAGACTTGGCTGTTTCATCAACTACATCCGGAGACTCTACTTCTCCGGTAGTCTCCGTATTTGTGCTAGCCGAGTAATCGACTCACCGGTTTCTCTGTTCGACCGCTTGACTAGTCTTCTTCGTCTCTGGTTTGTACCGGGGAATTTACAGTTGAGGCGGTATCCTCTCGAGTCTTGGGCGGCGGGGGCCGTGATCGGGTGTTTGTTTACGAGGAGCTGGCCGTGGGGCTTGATTCTCCTTCTTTTGACGATCGGAGAAGGTATTTGTGAGTCCTTCTCGACCTCTGCTGCGGGGCGGGTGACACGACACTTCTGGGGGCGGTGACTCTGCTGCGGGGCAGTGCATGTTTGGTTTTCTTTCTTTGCGGGGCGTGATCTTCTTGGCACCGCGGGGCGCTTTTTTTTTTAATTTCAAGAGGAGGCAGGCGGTTTGTATCTTGGGTCACCGATTCCCCTCGGTGTCGCTCTCTTGGCATAAGCTCGCTTCGAGCACCGAGAGGTTAGCTCAAACATCCTTTTGTTAACATGGAAGGCCTTCCCATGTCTAAGAGGACTCCTTTCACCTCCAATAGCCGGCCAATCACTAGGCCATATCCCAGGGATCCTCCAAATGTGCCATCTTCTTTGAAGGACTTGTTCCCCACGTTCTTTGAAGGAGTTGTATATCTATTGTTGAGTAGAGATGCTAGCAAAGATATTTCAATCTACGTTTTATATGCATCTCGAGAGGGAGGATAAAATATCGTGGTGATCGTCTTATAGGTATATTGATAATAACTTTGGCTTTGATTAAATCGGACAACAAGAGGAATATTAATCGAAACCATAACCCGGGAATCCGTTTTATTCTCTTGATAATTCCATTATTTTTCATCTTGTGTTTTTGTGGTCATTCTTGTCTTTACCTCCACAACAATCATCCAATTACGATCGTCTAAATAAAAATAAGACTATCTTAGTTCAATACTTAGCACATTAATTTATTAGTCTCTGTGGATACGACCTTGCTTACCCTATTCTATAAACTACACCGTACACTTGCGGTGAAGCTAAAAATAAGGCGAATAAGTTTTTGGCGCCGTTGCCGGGGACTAATACAATTATTGGTGCTAATATTGCGATAGATAGAATTATTTTTAATTTAGGCATTTTTTTTTTATTTTATTTCATTTTTCTTTTGTAAATTCTCTCTCTACAATGTTTGATTTGTTTCTTTGAGTTGGTATAGGTAGTGCACGAACACCCGCTCGGATGGAGAATGCCAATTATTTCAATAACTGGAATTCTTACAGTTATTGGAATAATCCTACTCCTACGTACTATTATCCAAATTGGGCGAATTACGAAGATTTTTCATATGCTCGCACGGAGAATGTGATTCCAACACCATCAAGCTCCAATGTAATGAATGGGTTTACAAATGCAGAGGCAAAATCATCTTTAGAAGAAGCCCTCACCTCATTCATAAATCAATCCAATGCATTCATGAGTGAAACTAGAGCTGCTTCATAAGGCAAGACGCAAGGATGGACAAGATGGAACAACAAGTGACAAGCTCACTAAAGAACCTAGAGACTCAAATGGGTCAATTAGTTACATTTGTTAGTGAGCAATATCAAAAGAGCGATTTTCATGCACCACCATTGAAACCAACTCGAAGGAACAATCTAGTGCCATTCATCAAAGGAGTGGTACCGAATATGAGGAGCCAAGATCCTGGAAAAACAAGAAAGTTCGAACCAAACACGGATTGTGTGTCTATGGACTTTCAACTCGTGTGTGGTGCCGAAAAGAAGCGAGAAACAGGGGCGAGGAACACATGAACAAAGGCGTGGATGCCCGGTCGGCGCATGCGTGATATCATAAGAAAGTCGTTTCCAAATAAACGAACACTTGGTGGTACATACGCGCATGGACAACATGAGCATAATTCAAATCAAAGTGTTCCAACATCGGGACTCCAATACTTGCTTGAAATCCCAATTATGCATTACTAGATGCAAACAATGGAAAAACGGTTCTTGACCATGATCCAAAGCAACTAATATATGCATTCAAAGGTGGTACGAATCGAAATTAACAAAGTCAAGCTAAAGACGTTAAATATAGCGCTTGTTGGGAGGCAACCCAACGGTTTGTGGTGTGATTTTTGTTTTTGTTTGTTTTCTTTTTGTAAAAAAAAAAAAAAAAAAAAAGCGAGTGTTCTTTACGGCATCACGCACGGGTGACCCGTGTGCTAGGCGCACGCCCGTGCGTCCTTCAGCTGAGATAATATTAAGGTAGAAAATTTGAAGTGATGGTTGAAGGAAGAAGTCCTAGCGATATGAGGAGATGCCAAGGAGGGCCACCACCCGCACAAAGGAATCGTAAATCCACACGTTTTATATTAAAATTCTATCTTCTCTTACGTGCGATATAATTTCATTTAAGTTTGGGGGAGAGATAATTATTTTTATATGAAATGTGTGGATTAAAAAAAAAATTTGCATTTTTGTGTGTTTTCATATAGTTGCATGTAGAGCATTTTAGGTTGCATTGCATTAGAAACACGTTCTGACTTTAGCACGTTTATTGCTTTAATAGAGTTTAGAGAGTGAGTTGACCAATATTGAGATTCTCGTGCTCTATTTTGAAAATTTTGTATTGTTTGGATTGGGTGTTGAGTACGAGTGATTGAGCCATGAATAGATGATATTGAGCATGTGGATATTGAGAACATGGTTTGATGCTTTGAATTACGTATTTGCAAGCCTGTGAGCTTTTGAGCCTTTACTGCTTTCATCATATGCAATCTTGTTGATTGATTTGAGTGTATCATTCATGTTGTTAGAATTCTAGAACTTGCTCTGGTATCTCTGTCAAGGTCACATGTTGTATGCGAATTGTGAAAATGATCAAAGGCCATTTTTGTTAGCCCTTCAAGCCTTTTGCTTACCTAATGATGATATTGAAATCCCTAGTTAGCCAACTTGAGCCTATTGCCTAATTTCTTGATAGCAACAATTCAAGCCTTAACTTGATATATTTGTTACCCTACACTTGAGCGTATAACATTGAGTAAAGGGAATGAATGAGGTTGAATGAGTTGGAATTGAAAAATTGGATAATTGTGCAAAATTGGTTGATGGGAACAAAAGAGGAAGAAAAGAAGGAGAAAAGAAATGTTGAAAATTCATAAAAGAGTCGGAAAAAAAAAAAATTTTTATGATGTGAGTTTTCATTGAATGAACTTGGAGGCTAGGAATTGTAATGTGAGGTGATAATGTTTACAAAAGAAAGGGGATGGAGATAAGAAGAGTTGATGAAAATGAGAGAAGAATTTAGTAGCATATTGAGCTTTAATGTAGATGATTTATATGCTCATCGGTCTATACGCTCGAGTTTGAGTCACTCTATCCATATTTTTCTACCCTAACCAAAGAGCCTTCATTATAACCAAAAGAAAAAGTCCTTTTTGATTCACAAATTGCATACATTCTAGTGGCGGAGATATGAGACGATTTGCAAGCTTATGGTAATTCTGCAATATTGAATTGAATTGAGCGTAAACACGTCCTATATTCATGTGAGATGAGAGTATACACTTGATCTTGAGAGAAGTGATTCAAAGCATTTACCATGATTTATTTGATGTGTGCTTTATGTTAGATATTTGAGGCTTGGTTGATTCTTTGCTTGACACCTATGACGAACAATACGAGTTTTTTTGTAGTTGTTGTGCGTCCTACTTTTCATTACTCCCGGTATGTTTTGTCTAGTTTTAAAAGCATTGACCGGAAACCCAACGATTTAAGTTTGGGAGATTTTGATAGGTGTGAGTTTTGCATGTATTTTGAGGTATAAATATGACTAAAATGGTGATTAAACATGCAATAACGTGTATGAAATGGTTTATATTCGCTCTTTGTGGAAAAAGATATTACGCTTGCTTGTTTTGTAGGAATTTAACGATATTTGGAGTGATTTTGTGACAAATACGAGCATTGCTACCTAGAATCATCAAGAATCGAGCGATTACACCCAATTGGAAGCCAACTATGTGGAGTCTAGAGTCATAGTGACGAGTCGTGTGTCAAAAGAAGCATGGATGATAAAACAACAAGGAGATTTATCTAAAGGAACATCCAAACGCGTATGGAATTTCCAAAGATCGGGGTTTAGTATTTTGGCCATAACTCTCTCTACAAAATTGATATTGAGGTGATTAAAGTGGATATGGAAAGCTAAGAGAGAGGGCTACAACTCTTCTGAAGACCCCGCAAGCAAATTCGGACGTTTGGGTGGCGCACGGGTAACCCGTGCGTGGGCGCACGACCCGTGCGCCCTCTGATCGAATGTTTTCTATAGGATGGCGCACGGGTAGACCGTGCGTGGGCGCACGACCGTGCGTGCTCTGAGACTGGGTGTTTTCTACGAAATGGCGCACGGGTAGCCGTGCGTGGGCGCACGACCCGTGCGTGCTGCGAAAACTCCAAAAATGACAAAAATTGACTAGACTTCAAAAAGGGTATAAATACCACTTCTTGGGGCGCACACCGAGAGGAGGAAAGGCTGGGAATACACCCAAGAACACAAGAAACACATCAATTTCATCAAGGAAGAATCAAGGGAAGAATCGGGTTGATTCGGAGCTTGAGGATTGAAGATTAATCGAGAGATTATCCATTTCCCTAAGTTTTCTCATTCTTTGTGCTTTAATCTTTCATTTTAGCTTCTTATGAATATGAACAATTTGTCTATGAGTTGTTTATTTGTAATGGGTAGCTAAACATCTTGTGATTTCCGGGTTTTGGAAGTAGATTAATTGAACTCTTGTTGAATGTTTTAATCTTGGTTGAAGTTATTATCTTGAAGCCTATTTTAGTATTTTGAGCTTATTCTTGTTTTATCACTTGATCAATGATTTAACTTGTTTGATATATTGATTCATAATTCGAGAGATGAGTTTCAATATTAGATCTTGAATACTCGACACAAATATTTGCATGAATCGAGAGGTTTGTAAATGTTTGTGAGGATATTTGATCTTTGGTGCTTTTGGGAGTTGTATATCTATTGTTGAGTAGAGATGCTAGCAAAGATATTTCAATCTACGTTTTATATGCATCTCGAGAGGGAGGATAAAATATCGTGGTGATCGTCTTATAGGTATATTGATAATAACTTTGGCTTTGATTAAATCGGACAACAAGAGTTCAATTAATCTACTTCCAAAACCCGGAAATCACAAGATGTTTAGCTACCCATTACAAATAAACAACTCATAGACAAATTGTTCATATTCATAAGAAGCTAAAATGAAAGATTAAAGCACAAAGAATGAGAAAACTTAGGGAAATGGATAATCTCTCGATTAATCTTCAATCCTCAAGCTCCGAATCAACCCGATTCTTCCCTTGATTCTTCCTTGATGAAATTGATGTGTTTCTTGTGTTCTTGGGTGTATTCCCAGCCTTTCCTCCTCTGGTGTGCGCCCCAAGAAGTGGTATTTATACCCTTTTTGAAGTCTAGGTCAATTTGCTTTGTCATTTTTGGAGTTTTCAAGCACGCACGCACGAATCGTGCGCCCACGCACGAGCTACCCGTGCGCCATTTAAATAGAAAACACCCAGTCTCTGTAGCACGCACGGGTCGTGCGCCCACGCACGGTCTACCCGTGCGCCATCCTATAGAAAACATTCGATCTCAGAGGGCGCACGGTCGTGCGTCCCACGCACGGGTTACCCGTGCGCCACCCAAACGTCCGAATTTGCTTGCGGGGTCTTCAGAAGAGTTGTAGCCCTCTCTCTTAGCTTTCCATAGCCACTTTAATCACCTCAATATCAATTTTGTAGAGAGTTATGGCCAAAATACTAAACTCCTGCCAGTCTTTGGAAATTCCATACGCGTTTGGATGTTCCTTTAGATAAATCTCCTTGTTGTTTTATCATCCATGCTTCTTTTGACACACGACTCGTCACTATGACTCTAGACTCCACATAGTTGGCTTCCAATTGGGTGTAATCGCTCGATTCTTGATGATTCTAGGTAGCAATGCTCGTATTTGTCACAAAATCACTCCAAATATCGTTAAATTCCTACAAAACAAGCAAGCGTAATATCTTTTTCCACAAAGAGCGAATATAAACCATTTCATACACGTTATTGCATGTTTAATCACCATTTTAGTCATATTTATACCTCAAAATACATGCAAAACTCACACCTATCACAAAAGCGTGTGCATGTTTGGTTTTCTTTGCAGGGGGCGGCGATCTTCTAGCGTGCGGGCGGGCGACTTTCTTTTTGGTCAAGAGGAGGCAGGCGGTTGTATCTTGGTCACCGATTCCCCCTCATTGGTGTCGGCTCTCTTGGCATAAGCTCGCTCGAGCACCGAGAGGTTAGCTCAAACATCCTTTTGTTAACATGGAAGGCCTTCCCATGTCTAAGAGGGACTCCTTTCACCTCCAATAGCCGGCCAATCACTAGGCCATATCCCGGATCCTCCAAATGTGCCATCTTCTTTGAAGGACTTGTTCCCCACGTTAGCGAGCTGCTTTGTAGATAAACTCAGCCCGGTTTATCTTCTTTTTCTTCCATGATTGCGGCCATCACAACCACTTTGCCTTTGATAGTTGGTCAAAGTCGCCAAATTTGATGTCGATACATTTGGCAACTATGTCCAACAATTTATGATAATCCTCCTTCAAAGGCATCTCTTGTTTGCTTTGTGTATATAATTTTATCGGCAAAAGGTCGGACTTGGCTATCTCTTTCCATGCGTCGGCCAAGTTTACATCACTTCCTTAATTTTGATTGCTCCTTCCGCGGGTAGTGAGCAATATTGACCAAATCCTTGCGATAATAGTCACCGCTTCCGTGAAGATGACTTGATTCCTTCGTCGTGAATCTCGGCATTCACGTAGAATTGTGCGACCTCCTCCACATAGGTCATAGGATATTCCAGCGTTAGAAACGGTTTCGGTCCTGACGTTTCCAACTTCTCCGCGATTTTCTTCACCAGGGTGTCGTCGGACCCCTGCTTCACCATTCCGTCGAAATCCACGGTCGAACCGGTGTGGATTTGTTTTCCCAACTTGGTAAAGTCATACGTTGGTGCCATTTCTCAGAATAATTTCAAGGAAAAGTTCGAAATTTGATTTGAAGGTTGATAGGGTTTCGAGAGTATTTGCCTTTGCCTTTTGAGAGAAAAAGATGAATAGTTTTTGGAAGTGTGAGAGAAAAAGGACGAAAATGGTTTAAATATGGTTTATGAAAGGGCGTGCGTGCAGGCGGTTTTGAATTGTGATCGAAATCAACGGCTTGGATTTCGCGCCTATTGAGCATTTCACGTCTCGTATTTAATGCGGCAAAGATTTATATCCAATCATAAGCTTAGTGTGCGGCTTTATGTCCGTACACATCATCATTATCTTTGACGTGTTCCTTAAAACATTCCCGCTAAGTTAAAACGATTGCGTTTTTGTCACTTCGCTCATAAGTTATTCAAATTATCTCTTAGCCGATTTAACTCTACTTTTCACATTTCTCTTAGCGACTCATATCACCGACTTCGGTGTAGTTTTCTTTCCGATCTGGTGATTCTTGGTGATTTATTTTTCGGCTCTTTTTCACTTCTTTTTCTGTTCTAATACTCTTCTTTGATTCGTCCGAGTGTCACTCACTCAATTAACCCCAACTCATGCTTGAGTTCTTCAAATCTTGACTCACATAATGGTTTTGTGAAGATGTCGGCTAGTTGTTTATCGGTTGAGATATATTCCAAGATAATGTCCTTCTTTTCAACATGATCTCTTATGAAATGATATCGACATCAATATGTTTTGTTCTTGAGTGCGGCACAGGATTTTGAGTGATTGCAATGGCACTTGTGTTATCACACATGATTGGAATTTCTTTTTCTTCAACTTCATAGTCTCTCGCTTGTTGTCTCATCCATAGGACTTGGGCACAACAAATGCCCAGCTATGTATTCTGCCTCACCAGTTGTAGAGGTGGCTATTGAGTTTTGCTTCTTGCTAAACCAGGAAATTAGTCTGTTTCCTAGCATTTGACAGTGCACAAGTGCTTTTCTGTCCACTCGCATCCAAAGATAGTCGAGAATCAATAGCCAATTAGCTTGAATCCACCTTCCTTTGGATACCATAGGCCTACTTCTTGGCTTCCTTTCAAGTATCTCAAAATTCTCTTAGATCTTTGTCATATGGCTCTCTTTTGGAGCAGATTGAAATCTTGCACATACACCTACAACAAAGGTGATGTCCGGCCCGCTTGCTTTGTGAGATAGAGCAATGATCCAATAAGTGCTCAGTATTTTGTTTGATCTACGGCTTGCCATCCGCATCCATGTCCATTTTGACCGATGTGTTCATTGGTATTTTTACGAGAAGACTTCTCTTCCATACCAAACTTCTTCATTAAATCCCCTGGTATATTTTGTTTGACTTATGAAGGTTCCATCCTTCAAATTGTTTCACTTGAAGTCCAAGGAAAAATGTCGGTTCTCCCATCATGCTCATTTCAAATTTGCTTTGCATGAGGTTTGAGAATTTTTCACATAGCTCTTTGTTAGTGGATCCAATAATGATGTCATCCACATATATTTGAACAAGCAAGATACTCTTCTTGTCTTGAATTACGAAAAGTGTTCTATCTACTTTTCCTTTTGTGAATCCATTCTCGGTTAGGAATTGTGACAGGTATCATACCATGCTCGGGTGCCTGTTTCAATCCATACAGGGCTTTCTTGAGTTTGTATACCTTGTCTCCAAGAGTCTTCTCGCTCAAATCCTGGAGGTTGTTCAACATATACTTCTTCTTCCAATAAACCGTTTAGGAATGCACTTTTTACATCCATCGATATACAATGAAATTCTTGTGAGTCGCATAGGCAAGAAACATCCTTATAGCTTCCAATCTTGCTACGAGGGCAAATGTTTCATCAAAATCTATCCCTTCTTCTTGGCAATATCCTTTGGCTACTAGTCTTGCTTTATTCCTTACCACGAGCCTTCCTCGTTCATCTTATTTCGAATACCCATTTGGTTCCAATAACATTTTGATGTATGGGTCTTTGCACTAGTTCCCATACTTTATTTCTCTCAAACCGATTCACTCTTCTTGCATAGCTTGAATCCAATGTGTGTCATCCAATGCTTGTGACACATCTTTTGGCTCTATTTGCGAAATGAAGCATGTGAACATAGCTTCTTGTTGAGTTCGATCTTGTTTTGACACATTCTCTCATATCTCCAATGACAAGTTCGGTGGATGGTCTCTTAGCCATCTTACATCGAGGTTGGAGTAAGTTAGCCGGATTCATCGACTTGCGGTTGTGTTCTTTGTGGGTCGACTCTTTCGTGGGTCACTTAGCCGCAAATCTTCCACCGCTTTTGAGGTTCAGCTATCTCATCTTCTTCTCGAGTTGATAATCCCAAATTTGACTTTAGCGTAGGGACTCTTTCTCGTATGATTGGATGTTTCAACTTATCGTTGACTCTTCAATGTCTTCTCCATTTACATTTGGCTCATCGAATACTACATGAATGGATTCCTCTGTAACCATAGTTCTTTTATTGAGTATTCTAGGCTTTGCTTTCACCGAGTATCCTAAGAAGATACCTTCATCACCTTAGCATCAAAAGCCTTTAGGTTGTCTTTGCCATTGTTATGGATGAAGCATTTACATCCAAATATTCTCAAATATGCAACATTTGGTTTTCTTCCATCCGGATCTCATAGGAGTCTTTGTCACCGTCTATTTATCATACATCCATTTTTTGGGTGTAGCAAGTCGTGTTAATTGCTTGACCCAAAATCTTTTTGGTAACCCCGCTTGACTAACATGGTCCTTTGGCTTTTGCTTCTTTGAGGGTTCTTTCCTTCTTTCTCGCAACTCCATTCTCACTGTGGAGTCCTTGTCAGCGATAGTTCATGACCAATACCATTCTCAATACAATACGAGTTATTATTCCATTGACAAACTCGGTTCTCTATCCGATCTTATTTTGATAATGGTTTGACTCTTCTCATTTTGAATTCTCTTCATCACCGTTTGTGGTAGTTTTTGTAGGGTTTCTTTCTTCTTGCACATGAATATTGTCCATGTATATCTTGAGTAGTCATCTACTACCACCAAGGTGTATTTCTTTCCACTTATCTTTGCTTTGGTTCCACTGGGCCAAATAGATCCATATGAAGTAGATGCGATATTCTTGTTGAGGATGGGCATGTCTTTTCTTTGAATGACGACTTGATTTGTTTTCCTTCGACATGCATCACATATACTCTCCTTCTTGTATCTCGAGTCCGGAAGTCCTTCTACCGATGACTTCTTGCTAGCTTGTTAATTGTTTTGAAATTCAGGTGACTCGGCTTTTTGTGCCACACCAACTTGATTCAAATTTGTGCTCTTTGCTAGTAGACATGTCTTTGGATGTTGCGGTTGACCAATCCACTACATACATATTCTTCTGTCTATTTCCTTGCAAAGACAACTTCATTTGATTCAATATCCTTGATTTGGCATACACCCATGTTGAATCCAACATTGTAGCCCTTGTCACGGTGGTGATCGATACTCGATGGGTTGAAGTTGAGTCCTTCAACATATGCAACATCTGTGATTTCTAATCCATTCCTCTTGATGGATCCAATGCCTCTTATTTCACCAGGAGCTTCATTTCCCCAAATATGACTTTGGCTCCTTTGGCTTCCTTGAATTTTGATTTCTCTTATTTCTGTCATATGTCCGGGAATGACCACTATCCATGTACCAGGTTCCTTGGCACTCACTTTGTTCCTTGAACCCGCAATCAAGGAAATTAAGTTTTAGGTACCCATACTTGTCCGGGTCCCGAGGGGTTAGAATTGTAAGATGATCCAACCAACCTATAGCCAAATGATTTGACTCTAAGGGGTTGCCATCTATCGCTGCCATAATCATAATTAATTCGCAAATTGCTTGGGGATTCTAGGTTCATACAAATTGTCTCTTTTGTCTCGTATGCCGCATATGTGTTTTAGCAATTGCCTTCCTTGGGTAATTGTGGTGCTTTTGAGTGTAGTGCCTAGGTGCATGTGTGTCTTTGATGAAAGCTCTTATACTTTTGGAATGGCCTTTGTTGAGTTCTGGCCTTTGCCACTTGGGCTTATATTCCATAAGTCTATCTTTGATAGTTCACATTGTTCCAATCACTTGGCTTGGATATTTTCTACCATTCCCATCATATGTATTTCTTTTATGGATTTTCCGAATTTTTGGTAGCTCTGTTTCTTCTTTACGAGTATTTTTACGTTAGGAGTTTGTTTGAAGGACTCGGTGAGTCTATTCTCACCGTCCTTTCAAAGACACTCAACTCAGGTCATTTTTTTCCTTTTCCTTTGTAACCAAGGCCAGTTTGCTTAGTATTGTGCTTTGGAGTGAATGTGTGTGCAACATTTAGAGTTTTGGGTTTTTCAGACTCTTCATGACTTGAAGATCCTTTTTCCAAAATTACTCTTGAGGTTTGACATGGCACAAAGGAATTAAATCCTAAGCCTGTCTTGTCTCCACATTCTCTTTGACTCATAATAAGATCATCCAATGATTTAGATGCCTTAGTGAACGAGGCAATAACATTTTTGAGGTCATTCTCCTCTTTTTCTATAGCAGCAATTTCAAATACTAATTTAGCATTTTCACCTTTAAACTTTCATTTTCAACAACTATTTGACTTAGAGTACTCGGCTCCTTAGTCGACTTTGAGTTTTGACTTTTAAGTAGGTCTGTTTTCCTCATTCAATAGTGTGTGTGAGGATTTAATGTGCTCAAAATCTTTCATCATTTTGCCTAATGAATCATAAAGATCGTAGGGTGATGAAGTGTGTGTGTCACGATCACTATCACTAGTGTAATGTCGAGCTTGTTGAATTAGATTGTACCTCATCTTCTTGATCTTGTTCTTTGGCCATTAAGCGGATCAAGGCTTCTTCTTCGAGTCACTCGAGTAGTCGGCTTCACTTTGCTCTCAAATCACTGTCTCTTTTTACTTGTTGTTTCAAAGATCTCTGCGACCATCATTGCCTTTTTCTTTTCTTGTCTTCTTTCTCAAAGACTTTTCTTTCTTCTTCATTCCTGTACTTGTTGACTACAGGATATGAGCAAATAATGGCATAGTGACCTGGTTGTCTACAATTCCAACATAGATATTCACCTTTTGATCACTCTTTCTACTCTTGAGTTGTCGGCCCTTTGATACTCAACTAGTTGATGATCTGTTCTCTTGGTTGGCCTATCATCCCTTGATTTGGAGGGAGCCGAGTGTCTTCGGAAGATTCACCCTTTCCTCTCTTGTAGTTCTTGTTAAAGAACTTGTTAAATCTTTTGACCATCGGGCTATTTCTTGAGGGTCAATTGCTTCTTTGACCTCGGCTCTCTTCCCATCTTTGACAATTAGAGCAAATGTTTTGGGTACAAATTGTCTCTTCCTGGTCTTTTTCTTCTCACCTCAAACTCATAGGCTTTGAGGTCCGAGAATAGTTCATGGTTGGATGTCTTTGATAGGTCCATGGAATGTCTCGAAAGCCATGACCTTCATTTCCCATTCACCGAAGACTTTTTAGGATCTTCATACACATTTCCTTCTCGTGTATATTCCTTTCCAAGTGTGTAACTCGCTCGTTTGTGATTTCGTGAACCGAGCGTCTAGTTGATCCAGGTTTTCTCCTGAGATCATTTTGAAATTTTCAAATTTTTGTCTTCTTCGACAATTTGTTTTCTTTGATTTGCTCGAGCCTTCACAGTTAATGTCACTTGTCCCATTTCTTTAGCCGTTTTGCATGATTTGACTTTGTTGAACATGGCTTTGTCCAAGGTTTTGTAGAGGATGTCCTTGGCTACATTATCCAGGTTGTATCTTTTTCTGTCATCATTTGTCCACTCGGTTCTTGGTTTTTCAACCATGACCGGGTCTAGGAGCAACATCTTCTTCTCCTTCAAATTTGCAACTCTGCATGACTGCGTGTTTCACCTTTAATATTTGTAGAGGCCCATCTTCTATTACTATCCACATCTCATCATGTAATCTTTGATAGATGAGCCTCGCATACGAATTTTCCAATCATCAAATTCTTCAATGGTGAACATAGGGATGCGTGTTAGATTTGCTTCCATGATAATGACTTTTAATAAAGAGAGTTTTGAAAGTTTAAGTACTAAAGCGAGACTTTGAAAAATTTGGAGATCTAGTTCAAGAACCGGTGCGGAGGGTTCAATGAACCAACCGCTCGATACCACTTGTAGGTCCCAAGGGGTGTAAGTGTAAGGTTTAGAAGGGGGAGTTGAATAAACCTTACCAAATTTTCGATTTAGTCCTTTTAAATCTACTGAGTTAATTCTACACACCGTG
The DNA here is from genome assembly GCA_016081115.2 of Rehmannia glutinosa. Classification (NCBI taxonomy): domain Eukaryota; kingdom Viridiplantae; phylum Streptophyta; class Magnoliopsida; order Lamiales; family Orobanchaceae; genus Rehmannia; species Rehmannia glutinosa. The sequence continues at coordinate 14,173,107 of CM071935.1, read as the reverse complement.
TCCCGATGGACCGATCGAATTAGTCACTCAAGAGAGTTAATCTCTCAAATGCACTTCAATTGAGTTTGTTGATGGAGTAACTCACCAAGTGTTGGCTACACTTTAACTCACCGTGGTTTTATTTTCAGGAAGACTTAACACCCTTAAGTTTGATTAAGCAAGATATTAGAGTTTGATTTAGTACTTGTAAATTATCAAATGGATAGCAAATTTATCAAATGAGATATAAGCAATTAAAAGTGCGGGAGTTTAAATCTTTGAAATGTAAATGACACAAGAAAAGTTTTTATAGAGGTTCGAAGATGGGGTAATTCTTCTACTCCTCTCTTCTCCAACTCCTGGAGGAATCCACTAAGTAATGATCGGTTTACAAAGTGGTAACAGTCCGGATACAAGTCTTGATCACAACAGGCCGACTTGATCCTTTGGGACTCGATGCAGAGACGCCTTGATCACTCAGTTGGCTTCTCGTACGACTCAGCTTCTTCACAGGGCAGTTGCCTTGCTACTACAGCTCACTTGCTTAGGCTTTTTGGATTTGATCACGAAGCCCTCCAAATGCTTAAGACTTAGTTCAACCTTGAACTTTTCTACAATCCTTCCTGGAAAGTAGACCCCTTGTTTTCAAAGGTTTCCTCTTCAACTGGTTGAAGCTCTCTTTCCTTCACAGGTAAGTGTTGGATTGATGTACTTCGGAATATAGGCTTGAGGATTGAGATTGTTTCAGTTTTTCTAATGTGCTTGTATATCTCACGTATGTGTCATTCATGCATCTTTTTTTTTCTCAAACTAACTCCTCAGCCTTTTATAGTGAACTTTCAAAAATTTGCCCGTTGAAGAGATAGGCTTATTTTTGAAAGTCACTTTGCGTCGTTGGCTTGCGCTCTTGGAATTGCCGTTTCCTCGTATGAATTATTCTTTTCACCTTTTCGAGTTCGACACGGTGTCGTGCTTCCCATTGGTTCATTCCTTTTGCACGCTTACGACCGAGCACTCCAAGAAAGGTTGTATGGAGATATTACTTGTTTAAGTAAATCTCTTGATTTAAATCAACATTCTTTTTGATTATCTCGACTTGATTGCATTTCCTTGCTTTCCCCAGGTGACTTAGAGTCGACTTCCAATCATGGATGACTCTTTCATCACTTCAACTTGAGACTTGGCTTTTCTTGAGTTGACTTGATGATGCTCCACTCACCGCATCTCACCGCTTCTTGATAGTGTTCCCGTCTACTCTTCTTTGCCATACTCACTGTCTCATCGTAGTCTTCCTTCCATCTTGATTGTCTTCTTGCATGTTTAGGGCGTAGTTGTCTTGACTCGGCTTGCGGCTCTATTCATTACAATGCATTTTACAACAAGAATTGGGGTGCCAACTTTCTATTCTAAGTTTTACATGGCATTCATCAAAATCTAAACAATAAAATTCCTAACAGTATGTTCCTAAAGCTCTTAAGTAATTTGCTAAGATTCATTATGATTATGGAACTGATAGGTGGCAACCCCTTAGACTCAGATCTTTTGGCTATAGGCTGGTTGGATCACCTTATAGTGTTAACCCCTCAGGACTCAGATAGGTTTAGGTACCTAAAATTTGATTTTCTCAATTGCAGGTTCAAGGAAAAACTGAGTGCCAAGAAACCTGGTACATGGATAGTGGTTGTTCCAGACACATGACTAGATAAGAAGAATTTATCAAACTTCAAGAAGTCAAGAGGAGTAAAAGTTATATTTGGAGGAAATGAAGCTCTAGGGGAAATCAGAGGCATTGGATCCATAAAGGAAAACGGATTGGAAATCACAGATGCAGCCTATGTTGAAGGGATGAATTTCAATCTACTGAGCATCAGCCAACTCTTCGATAAAGGCTACAATGTAGGATTCACCATGGGTGTATGTCAAATCAAGGATGATGGATCTAATGAAGTTGATATCTGGAATAAGAAAGAAAAATATGTACGTAGTGGATTGGTCTACTGCTACACCAAGTACATGCATATTAGTAAAAAGCACAGCCGAGTCAAGTTGGTTGTGGCACAAGAAGCTGAGTCACCTAAATTTCAAGACAATTAACAAGCTTGCAAGGAGTCATCTTATGGAAGGATTGCCAGACTCAGTGTACAAGAAGGAGAGCATCTATGATGCATGCCAGAAGGGAAATCAAATCAAATCTTCATTCAAGGATAAGCTAAGTCCTTTGTTCAACAAGGATCTTGCTTTTATTGCAAATGGATTTGTTTGGTCCTGTTGAACCAGCTAGTATCAGTGGAAAGAAATATACCTTAGTGGTGGTGGATGACTATTCAAGATACACATGGACCATCTTTATGTGTAAAAAGAAGGAAACTTTGCAGAAGCTTCCTTAGCTTATAAACAAAGTTCAAAATGAGAAGAGCCAAACCATTATCAAGATAAGGTCTGATAGAGGAACTGAGATTGTCAATGGGATTATAACTCAGTATTGCACAGAGAATGGTATTGGTCATAAGTTATCGGCTGCAAGAACTCCACAACAAAATGAAATAGATGAAAGAAGGAACATAACCTTCAAGGTATCTACAAGGACCATGTTAGCTGAAGTTGGATTGCCTAAGAAATTTTGGGCTGAAGCCATTAACACTGTTTGATAAATAGGCAGCTGTTGAAAACCCTTATGAAATTTGGACAGGAAGAAAGCCTAATGTTGGATATTTTCATATCTTTGGAAGCAAGTGTTTCATTCATAATAATGGAAAGGATAACTTGAAAGCCTTTGATGTTATACTCAGCTGAAAGTAAAGCTTTCAGAGTGTTGAACAAGAGGACTATGGTCACAGAAGAGTCTATCCAAGTGGTTTTTGATGAGCCTAATATAAATGGAGAAGACATTGATGAGTTAGCTGAAAAGATGAACCAACCGACTATTCAGAAGAGTCTCTATGCTGAAGTAAGTATCAGAAGACTCGACCCTGATGAAGATGAGATAGCTCAATCTCAAAGACAGCTGGAAGGCTTGCAGTTGAATGATGAAGATCAAGAAGAAGTTGTTCAAGACAACTTAGCTGCAAGAAGACTCAACCCAACAGACTTACTTCAACCAGATGTGAGATGGTTGAGAGACCATCCTCCTTGGATTCCTGGATAATGCTCCTGTTTCTTATGGTCTTGATGAAATCTATTGCACAACTATCCTCTTTGAGAAGAAGGATATTGCAAAGGCCAAGGCTCTGGAGAAAGCTAAGGCACCTGAACCTCATATTTGCCTTCTCAGACCCAAATATTCCCGAGGAGGCTCTTGAAAGTAACAACAGCAGCGACGTTGAAGTTATTGATGGAGCTGACAATGTCAAAAAAGCTCAGCAGAAGCAAGCGATGCATGAGTCCCGTGAGCTACATGAGCAATCCATGCTCGGGGTCTTTGGAGAATCATCAAATTCCATCTATCCAACCCTTGCAATACTTGACATGGTGAGGACCATTGATGCAACTACCTCACCAGCTCACTCAGATGGACCAATTAAGGAGGTTGGCAATGAAGTTGGGAAATAAGTAGAAGAGGGCAACCCAACCGAGCCACGCTCTACGAGAGTTGTTGAGACAACCGCCCAATTGGTGAATACAAATGATACAACCAAGTCTCCGGTGTCAGCTGATCCCATTTCCAGTGAATCAGCTGGTAAGCTAGCTGAGGGGGAAGATGAACACACTACAACCAGGTCGGAGGAGGCAGTAGGAGACAATGGAAATTTGGTGTTAGGAGGCGATGGTGAGACTCCACAAGAAGAGCAAGTTGGGACTAACGATGTTTTGATGGTTAAGACTGTCTCAGTTGAGGAACCAACTACACTGCAGGCCGATGAAGTTACTAATGTATTTGAGGCACATGATGGAATAAGGAGGACCATGGAAGTTGAGACTGTTGGTCATGAAAGTGCAATCCCAGAGGTTGAGACCTCAAAGGATGCCAATAATGAAGACCCTAATGCAGCTGAGTCTGCAAAAGGGACTGTTGAAGGCCTTGCAGCGGTTGAGACTGTTGCCAAGGTAGCTGAAGACCCCAAGGAGGTTGAGACTTCCAGGGGGAATGTAAATGTTTCTGAGGCCCTTCCCACTATGCTAAAGTCTGAGTCAACTGAACTTATAGAGATTGATGCTTTGCATGACTCAGATGATGAAGCCCTGGATTTCATTCTCTGAAAATGAAGTTGAGTCCAATCAAGATGAAAGGAAATTGGAGGCCCAAATGAAGGAGGCTTGCTCAAAAGTTGCCTCTTCAAAGTTCATTTTGGTTGATGGCCCACCTTCCATGGTGCCATCACCAGCCTGTGATGTTGCTCAGGCAACTAAGGCTCAGATATCTCAAAAGGATGATAATGCTGGAGCCAAGGAAGCTGTTAAGACAGCTGAGGCCCAGTCAGCTAAGCAGGCTTCCACAGCTGCGAATGCCAATGAAGCTCAAACAGCTGAGGCATAAAGAGCTAGTAGCCAGGGAACTGAGGGAAGTGCTCCTGAAGGAGGAGTGGGACCTTCCTCAGTGCCTATTGGCCTTTATGAAACAGATTATCCATACGTCGATGAAGTTCCTTTAGTCATTGATATCTCGGGCTTAGTTGCACGATATCACGTTGACATAAGTCCAGCGGACTTCTAAGCTTCGGATGACATGGGAGTTGTTCCTTTTGGTTACGATTTTGAATCCCTTCTTCCTAAGGATTCATGCACATCTCTTTTTGAGTGTACTCTTTCACAAGAGTTGAAAGCTCATTTGTGATCTCTGTGAATCTGGCATCCAGCTGATCCAGACTTTCACCTGCAAGCATTTTAAAATTTTCAAATTTTTGAACAGCAACTGTTAGTTTGTTTTCCTTTATCTGTCCAGATCCTTCACAAATCAGGGTTAGTTTATCCTAGATTTCTTTGGCAGATTTGCATGACTTGACTTTATTGAACATAGCATTGTCCAATGTCTTGTAGAGAATATCATTGGCCACATTGTCCAGGTTGTATCTCTTTTTATCTTCATTAGTCCATTCACAGCGAGGTTTTTCAACCATGGTTGGTCTAGGCTCTGCTACAACATCCTCTCCTTTATCTTGCGGTGCTCTTCTTACAACAGTGTTAACTTTGAATATTTGCAGTGGCCCATCTTCTATCACAAGCCATATTTCATCATGTAAGGCTGATAGGTAACTTCCAGTCATCAAACTCTTCCACATTAAACATAGGAATACGAGTTAGATTGGCTTCCATGATAATAACTTTGCTTTGAGATGAAAGACTTTGAAAACACAAGTGTTAAACCTTTTGAAAAAGATTGAGATCTAGTTCAGTAGCCAGTGCGGAAGGCTTAATGAAGCAACCGCTCTGATACCACTTGTAGGTCCCAAGGGGTGTGGTGTAAGGTTTAGAAGAGGGAGTGAATAAATCTTACCAAATTTTTACTTTTTAGTCCTTTTAAAATATTCAATAGAGTTGACTCAAATCAACTAAGTCCTTGGGGGACAAGTAGGTTTGCTTTATTCAGCAAAGTTACTCACTCAACAGACTCGACTGAGCTGTTGATAGTATTGTTTGATACATGTTTTTATCTTAATTTTGATGATTTTATTTTGTCACCAAAACAATGTTTTTAAAGGTTGTCCAAATACTCCTAAATGATTTAAAATGGTTTTAATATTTTCCGGAGTATTTCCCCTAGTTTATGTTTGATAATAATGGACAACACTTTTAATGATTTTACATCAATGGATTTTTTACTCCTAAACAAGATTTCTAAATGTTGTCTAAATACTCCCGATTGGTTTAAAATGTTTTTACTAAATTTTCGGAGTATTTCTTGAGTTTTATTTTCGACAAAAATTGGACAACATTTTTGTCTCGTGGTGTCGGCGACCGTCCGCCCTATAGGGCAACCCGTGCACTGAAGATGTTTTCGAGAAACAAAAATGAGACGGGAGTAAAAAACAAGCAGGTCGACCGTGCCGCTTCAGGGCGTCGCCGACCGTCGGCCGACCGGCCGCCAATGGCCGACCGATGCACTGCAAGTTTCATTTCAAACAGAACAAAACCTCTTTGTTTTTTTTTGATAAGGGGGACCGGTTGAGGCAGGGTCGACCGGTCGAAGCCTCACGTCGACCGGTCGCCTCTTGAAATTTTCAAAGTGTTCTTATTTTCTCTTATTTACGTGCGGCCGTCGCCTGTATTGACAAAAAAATGACCGTTTGACAAACACACATTTCCTTAAATTGTGGGATTGATTTCTAACAGCTATATTCTTGATTTTAATTGTATTTTTCTGTAGATTTTCAATCCCCAAGAGGAGCCTATGCTTGATCAATCATCTCCTATAAATAGAAGAAGTTTTGGAGCAACCAATACAACAATTGAGATACAACCCAACAAGATACACTTCAAGCAAATACTTGGTCTTTCATTGTTATTATTCTTGTTGTAAATTTGCCTAGCTTATCACTTTCACATCCTTGAGGTCTAGGCTATTCTTGATTACACCTTGCACTCAAATTGTATTATTCATTATTGAGTTGTAATCTTGATTTTTGGTTATCATTCAAACACAAGATATCCTTGTGAGTGTTCTTGTGGTAAGAACACACTTAGATGATCTAGGTGATAGGTGCAAGGAGATTGTGGTAATCTTCGTATTGAGGTGTTGAAGAATTTGGTATTCTTCAAGGTTGAAGATTGTGGTAATCTTCACAAGGTGCCGTTGAAGGAAGATTGTGGTAATCTTCAAAGGGAGATTGTGGTAATCTCCAAAGGTGGTGTTGAATAAGAGTGTGGTGCTCTTCAAGGTGTTGTAAGTTGAATTTGTATTAATTTTGGTAATTAATAAAATTCTTTTTCTTTTCGAAATCCATCCCGGATATATTGGGGTGGTAGAGGATTAGGCCCTAGGTGGGTTGAACCTCTTTAAATCGACGGGTGTTGTTTACATTCTGCACCTTGATTATTTTGTTTGAGCATTTGGGTATAAAAAGAGGGCGAAATCGAAAAGATGGAGATAATCTATTCACCCCCCCTCTAGATTATCGTAGCCGCTTGGACTTACAAGTGGTATAAGAGCCAAACTCTTTGGCAAGCTCGTTTCTCATCATGAGTGAAGAGAAACGATCGTCGGCTACGAACGAAGCTCATCCATCCGGCACCTCCACCACCAAGCCACCACTATTTGATTCCAAAAATTTTAATTTTTGGAAAGAAAGAATGGAATGCTATCTACAAGGTTGCGGGTTCGACATTTGGAACACCGTCATTAACGGAGAATCCATTCCGACGAAAGATACACCACACACCTCAAAAGGCTTCAAAAAGCTCAATGATGAAGAGAAGAAAATCATCTCCTTAAACGGTAAGGCTTTAAATATTTTGTATTGTTCATTTACTAATCTAGAATATGAACATATTGTAGGAATAAAGTCGGCACATGAAGTATGGCAAAACTAGAAGCCATCTATGGAGTATTTGCAAATGAAAGGAGTCAAACAAAAGCATCTACTTCTCAAGATCATACATTCTCAAATCTAAGGAACAAGCCTCCTACAACTTCTAATTATGAAGAAGTTGAATATTGTTTTATGGGCATCAATGAAGAAAATGAGGTATGTCTTAAACCCTCTACTTCCTATGATATTGTCATTCAAAATGATTATAGTGATTTACAAAATGATTATGATGAACTTCAAAATGAATTCCAAAGCTTACTTGTTAGATACAAAAATTTGAAAAAGGAATTCAATATTTTGAAAAATGATAAGGATAGTTTATTTACTTCTTATGAATCACTATCATGTGTTCACACCACCACACTTGACAAGGTTAGAAACCTTGAAAAAGAAAATAGTACTCTTGTTGAGAATATTGATTGCATGAAAAAGGATTTATTAAAATCCAACTTAAGTACCAATAAAATGTCCAATATTGTTGATATTCATAATTGTGATAAAGGACTTGATCATAAGCCTAATGTTGTTAATCATATGAAAAAGGATCAAGTCACTATGCATATTGATCATTATGCTCCTAAAATTGTTACTTGTTTTTATTGTGGCAAAAAGGGTCATACGGCTAATTCTTGTCGGGCTAGAAATAGCTCTAAATATTGTTGGAGACCTAAAAGTCTCAAAGCTAATCCTAAAGGACCCAAACACATGAGGGTACCACAAAATAATGTGTTATTAGATACTCGGCAAAGCAAAAATCGGAGAAAATTCATGCCACCAAGAAAACATCAAATGAACGTTTCATTTGATCAAAGAAGGAGAAACTACTCTCAACAAAACCAATTTCCAAGAAGAGCGTATAATCAAAAATGGGAAGAACACAATCCTTGGAAATGGCAAAGACATCATCAACAAGATGATTTTCAAAGAAGAAGAAACCATCAACAATGGAAAGGTAACCAACCTTTGAGATGGAGTAATCAAAGAAGTCATCATCAACAAAGTGACTTCTCAATGGGAAGATATCATCAATGGGAAAGACACAACCCATGGAAACGGCGTAATTGGTAAACCGTATCTCCCCATTTATATATGCATTTTATTTTTATGCATGTTTTTAATTGCTAAATGAGTCTTCAAGTATTTATTTTTAATATAGGTCTCTTATATATTTGTGAGTTTCAAAATTTTTTTAAAAGAGACCTTGCACGATTTTCTAAAATTCTTGAGCATTTTTAGCTTATCATCTCTTATGAAATTTTATAGCATAAGCTCTTTTTGATATCTTCTATTACTAGCCTACATTTTTATCATTATGATTTGTGCTAGATATGTTCTAAGAATTGTGTAGGATACATATCTCATGCTCATTGGCTATTACGTCTTCAAATCTCTTAAACTATCGAGGTACGTTCTATCGTATTTACCTTTAAACTCGATATTATGCTTTTACACATATCTTTCAAGATATTTCACACTAACCCCTTAAGTGCCCCTAATTGATTTTGCAAATATTTTCTTTAAAAAGGCACTACTCGGTAAGTCTCGATTTTATCGAATATATGTTTTCCCAAAACCCCTATTTGTTGGATATAGTCCAAAATTATCTTTTTGCAAAGTTTTAAAACTTTTGGGGTGAAAAATCGAATTTTGGAAAACTCTGGGAGAAAGAAAATCACCTGGGACGGTCAAAGCAGGGGCGGCCGTCATCGCACATCGACCGGTCGCCCCATACCTCGACCGTCGCCCGTGCCATTTTTGCTAGTTAAAAACTTTCTGTCTTCAGCTCTTAAAACAGACGAAGGATTTTTTCTCAAACCCTTATAGCAGCGATTTTTTCCCTTTTCTTCTACAATCTTCAATTCTTCATCAATCCTTGAAATTTTTGTTGCTAATCTTCTTATTTTCACTAGAATCTTACATATATGGCACCTCCAAGAAATTCTACCGAACGAAATCCTCAAAAGAGGAGAAGGAGGCAAAGGGGTGAATCTTCTTCCAATCCACAACAAGATGATATTCTTCAAGGAGACTATCAAAATCGGCTTACGGAAGAGGAGATTGCCGAATTAAGAGCCGGGGTTTCAAAATCGAGCATTCATTGGGACTCTAGTAAGTTATCACTCCTCTACGAGCCTCCCTCTAGAGCTAATAGATTTCGATTCTTAAATAAACTTGCGGAGGAACATTATGAGAATATTGGATTGAATGATAAGAAAATTGCGTGCACTCGTATGGTTCGTTTTCAAGCTTTTCATGATGAATTTTCGGATATTAGAGCTTATTTTGAAATTCAAGGATGAGTTTCACTTTGGGATAATCCGTGTTTGCACTATGATGACGAGCTTATAAAACTTTTCTATGCAAATATGTGGATTGTTGATGCTACGATAGATAATCCTTTGGAACTTCACACTTTTGTTAATGGTAGGCATTTTTCATGGACATTGGCCGATATTTGTAATCACTTTAACGTGCCAAATGATGGAGTAGTCAATGTGGATTGCGCTCATTGGGATGATAACGTTTTCGGTATTTCACTAGATGATGTGAAAACCTTTTTAGGAGTATATCCCGACATACTCGGCAATGCCGCCAAATTATCGGATTATATCTATCATTTGCTCCTATTGTGTTTGTGGAAAGGAAGTAAAACTTCCAAGCAATCTCGAACTCTTTCTCACCTATAAGATTGTTCAAGGAGAAAGAGTAAATTATGGGGAAATCTTTGTGTATTGCTTGTTGGAATCTAGAAAGCTTACCAAGAAAAAATATACCTTGGGTAATTTGATTTGCCGTCTCCTATATTTATCGGGATACCCGAAAAATGAAATGAATACCGAAATTCGTCACAATGATTTTGATAATGCCAACATTCTACAAATGGTAAGAATGCGACGACATTTACCACGGGTTCCTACCAAAGCCGCTAGGGGACGTGCCCGACATCAACAACAACCTCGGGATGATTTCTTTAATGACAATGAGGTTGAAAATATTGGAAGAGGTGAGTTTGACGAACAAAGAGATGATGAAGAGGAAAATGAAGAAGAAAATGTGGGAAATGAACAAGAAATTAGGGAGGAAGAAAATGAGGAAGGAGATGAAGACGAGTTGGATGTTGAAGATCTAAATCTCAAAGAGAGAATGGCCAAAGTGGAAAGAGAAACATTTAGAGATGTAGCCTCTCTTAGAAAAGAGCTCCGGGTTGTGAAAAAGGAAAATTCTAGTTTGAAAAAGTCAATTGGCAAATTGAAGAAATTCATCAAGGACCTCATTCCCGGAACTTGCTTCTCTTCGGACGAAGATTGATGTCCCTCACTTCCTGTACTTTCTAGCATTTTCATTATTGATGCTTTGTATTTTTATGAACTCTTGTAAAACTCTTTTGTACTAATGATATTTGCTTGTTTTCTTAAAGGGTTAAAATTGCAAGTTGATGATGACTTGTAGATAATCATGATTTTGATGGAGTATTTGATGGTAAAAATACTCTAATTTAAGCATTGTTTGATAATTGGTATGAAGTACTTGATGGTAAAAGTGCTTCTTTTGATACTTTGATCATTATGCTTAGATGGACATGTTGGGACATTTGACATTTGATACATATATTGTTTTAGGCATGACTTATTACTTGATGGATGCTCTAATTTTTGGCATTTGTAATGCCTTGATCATTCTTAGCTTATCTCAATTGGGTTGAACCCTTGAGAATCTACTTTGAGCTCTTTTTTGATGAACAAATTGTTGCATATGGTGCATATGATCTTTTTGAGTTTTGGAATGAGGTTGATTGATGATATGAAAATTTTTTGGCTTGAAACCTTTACAAGGACTATATGCAAAGGCTTTTATTTTTTATGCACACAAGGTGTTTGTTGAAATGTCGCAATGAAACTTTCAACCTCTACATGATTTTCTTGCTTCAAAATGTCTTAGAATCTTTTTGAAATCATGTTTTTAGCTTACTATGAGCTTATGGATCTCTTATGTTAATATTCTCCCATTTTCCTTGGATTATTATGCTCAACGGTTTTTAAACCGTCCCTTTGGCGCGCTTTGATATCATTGTATGGTGTTTTCACCATCCTAACATTCTTTTTGATGATTCCAAAGGGGGAGAAACAGGATATTGGCTCATTAGCTCAAAGAGCTAATAAAAGCTTGTCATAAAAGCTATAAGCTATGGCTCATAAAAGCCATATGTCGTGATTTGTTCTTAGTACAATTGTTGCTTGATGGACTTATATAATTGATTAATGATGTTTTGTGACAGGGGGAGCTTATAAGCTCTTGGACAAATTGTAAAAGCTAAAGCTTTTAGCTTATAGAAAATTGCTTTTACATTATTCTTGATATGCTTGTTGATAGGGGGAGCTTGTGCTTATTATTGATAAATATTTACTCCCTACTTGGTTGCTTTAATATTTTTGGAAATTTTGGTTGCTTCCAAACGGTCAAATGTTTTTTACCGGAAAATCTTTTCTAAAAATTGCTCTCTTAGTTTGTGTAAAGATTGTTTTGGTTTGTAATCATCAAAAAGGGGGAGATTGTTTGATACATGTTTTTATCTTAATTTTGATGATTTTATTTTGTCACCAAAACAATGTTTTTAAAGGTTGTCCAAATACTCCTAAATGATTTAAAATGGTTTTAATATTTTCCGGGAGTATTTCCCTAGTTTATGTTTGATAATAATGGACAACACTTTTAATGATTTTACATCAATGGATTTTTACTCCTAAACAAGATTTCTAAATGTTGTCTAAATACTCCCGATTGGTTTAAAATGTTTTTACTAAATTTTGAGTATTTCTTGAGTTTTATTTTCGACAAAAATTGGACAACATTTAAATGCTCTCGTGGTCGACCGGTCGCCCTATAGGGCAACCCGTGCACTGAAGATGTTTTCGAAACAGAAAATGAGACGGGAGTAAAAACAAGCAGTCGACCGTCGCCCAGGGCGTCGATGGCGATCGGTCGGCCGACCGCCGCCAAATCGGCCGACCGGCACTGCAAGTTTCATTTCAAAACAGAACAAAACCTCTTTGTTTTTTTTGATAAGGGGGACCGGTTGAGACAGGGGTCGACCGGTCGAAGCCTACGTCGACCGGTCGCCCTGTTGAAATTTTCAAAGTGTTCTTATTTTCTCTTATTTAAATGTGCGACGGCCGGTCGCCGCCTGTATTGACAAAAAAAATATGACCGTTTGACAAAGACACATTTCCTTAAATTGTGGGATTGATTTCTAACAGCTATATTCTTGATTTTAATTGTATTTTTCTGTAGATTTTCAATCCCCAAGAGGAGCCTATGCTTGATCAATCATCTCCTATAAATAGAAGAAGTTTTGGAGCAACCAATACAACAATTGAGATACAACACAACAAGATACACTTCAAGCAAATACTTGGTCTTTCATTGTTATTATTCTTGTTGTAAATTTGCCTAGCTTATCACTTTCACATCCTTGAGGTCTAGGCTATTCTTGATTACACCTTGCACTCAAATTGTATTATTCATTATTGAGTTGTAATCTTGATTTTTGGTTATCATTCAAACACAAGATATCCTTGTGAGTGTTCTTGTGGTAAGAACACACTTAGATGATCTAGGTGATAGGTGCAAGGAGATTGTGGTAATCTTCGTATTGAGGTGTTGAAGAATTTGGTATTCTTCAAGGTTGAAGATTGTGGTAATCTTCACAAGGTGCCGTTGAAGGAAGATTGTGGTAATCTTCAAAGGGAGATTGTGGTAATCTCCAAAGGTGGTGTTGAAGAAGAGTGTGGTGCTCTTCAAGGTGTTGTAAGTTGAATTTGTATTAATTTTGGTAATTAATAAAATTCTTTTTCTTTTCGAAATCCATCCCTGATATCTTTGGGGTGGTAGAGGATTAGGCCCTAGGTGGGTTGAACCTCTTTAAATCGACGTGTGTTGTTTACATTTCGCACCTTGATTATTTTGTTTGAGCATTTGGGTATAAAAAGAGGGCAAAATCGAAAAGATGGAGATAATCTATTCACCCCCCCTCTAGATTATCGTAGCCGCTTGGACTTACAAGTATAACTTAGCTGCGTCAGCTAACACTTAACTTTTTAGACGATTTGGTTTTATACAGCGGAAGACTTAACACCCTTTGTTAATTTTAAGCACGTTTTTAACACTTATTTTAGCAATGTTATTATCAGCTAGGTTGGCAATTTAACTTATCAGCAGTTATAAAAGTATGCAAGAAAGTAAAGTGCTGAAAGTAAATGACACAAGCAAATTTTATAGTGGTTCGAGGATGGGGTAATTCCTCTAATCCACTCTTCTCCAACTCTTGGAGGAATCCACTAAATGTAATGAGATCATGTTACAAAGCGCTTCTTGATCCTAGACAACCTTGATCACACAAATTTCTCCCGGTGACTCGACCTTCTTCACAAGACAGCTCCCTTCAAACCCTTGGAATTGATCACACAACCTTCCAACGAGCTCAAAACTTCTGGTTCGACCTTGAACCTCACTATAGCTCATTCAAACTTGGAGAGTAGACCTCTTTTTGTTCTTTAAAATTTTTCCTTCACAGCGTGTGTTGGATCGAGTTCCTTCGAGTTTTAGGCTTGACGATTTTCTTGATAAGTTTGAGAGAATATTTGCAGATAATGCTTGCTTTCAGTTGCTTAGAATGTTTGATCTCTCGTGTGTCATTCGTACTTCTCTCTCTTGCTTCCTCAGCCTTTTATAGTGCTCATTTGAAAATTTGCCCGTTGAAGAGATAGACTATTTTCAAATGACACTTTCTTGTTCGTTGGCTTGTGTTTTCTCGACCTGCATCATTGTGACATCACCACTTTCTCTGACTTTTCATGCGACACAAGATTCATGTTTCCCATTGGTTTATTCCTTTTGCACATTTCTGGACCAAACAATTTAAGACAGGGCAGCTTGGACTTATTACTATATCGAGTAATATCCTTGACTTCCTTCCAACGGATTAATGTCAGTCGACTTGACTTGACTGATGCCTTTACCCCTTTGACTTGTGTCTACTCCAATCATTTGGGAATGACTCAACTGTGAATTCAACTGTTAGACTTGGCTCTTTACTGACTTGACTGGCACTTCCACAATCTTTACACAACTGTTCCTCAATTGGATCTCCTTGATCCGAGTCCCGTGCCTTCCATGTTGATCGTACTTTCACCGACACACAACCGGGTCTTCACTCTGTCTTGATTGACTTCTTGCATTCTTCGACATAGCTGACTCCACTCAGCTCATGCAGTCCTATCTATTACAAAGTAGGAATACAAGGAAAATGGGGTGCCAACTTGCTATTCTAAGTTTTACATGGTATCATCAAAATCTTAACAATAAGTTTCCTAACATGGTCCTATTATTCAAAATAACCAATTTTGGCATATTTGTACGTGTTTTTATATTTTCATAATTAGGAAATAATACATGTAGAACTCGTATCTTGGATCTTGATCTGGATTCATATATCTAAAATTCTTCATCATTAGGCACTTTATAGTATAAATGATAAATAAATTCTATACAAGTAAATAAAATGTAGGATCTGATACTGTTTTAAACTTGATCTTAGGTATATTTATTATTTTGTCTATCAAGGGCGTTTTGGGAATAATTAAAATATTGAAATAGCCCTTAGGACCAAATTAGCATCAACTTCAAATTTATAAGAATAGAATTGCACAAATCTAAAATTTAGAGGACCAAAATTGTAAAAAATGCAAAATATACGGGACTAAAATCGCAATTTTAAAAATTAGAGGACTAATATTGCAACAATCCTATAGATGCATGACTATTTCACCAAGTATACTAAAAAAAATAACATAAAAAAAAAACATTATTGACAAAACTCAATGATCACCATAATTTTACCCACTTAATAATTATATCAAACTTGGTAGAAAGATAGAAACAGAGTAAAACTAACACCATCAAGTTCAACCCCTACATTACTTCTGCAGTTCTGCAACCCTTCCCACCTTTTATAAGGACTATTATTCAGATCTCTCTCTCTCTCTCTCCGCACACGCAGCAGAGTGAAAAATGGGTTTCTTTTCTTTTCTTGGAAGAGTGCTCTTCGCATCTATCTTCATCCTCGCTGCATGGCAAATGTAAAACTGCGCAAACTCTCTTTCTCGTTTTTTTTTTCTTTCTCTTTATATGTAATCAGATCTGTTGTATATTAATTTATGCGGGAGAATATGTAAATGCATCTTTCGTTGATCCAAAACTCTGGTTTGGGACTTGTTTCCTAGTTTCAGATCCAGCTTCTTGTGTTTAGATGAGAATTGTTTTACTTCTTCTGTGAATATGAGAAGGCCAAAGAAGAAAAAGGAAAATTAGAGGACCCTTTTGCTGGAAAAGTATTTTGTCTTAATGGGACTGGGATTTTGGACATTGCAACATACAATTATTTGTATTTTTGGATTTTTCTTGAGTTGGTTTTCTTGCTTGTTGATTAGCACTGGAATTCTGGAATTAGTTGGGGACTCTTGTAGCTGGGATTTTTTTTTTTTTTTTTTGAGTGAAGAATGTTTATTTTTATTTTTATTTTTGAAACATACGTCCACCACTCCCTGTTTTCATAATGGGTATTTTCAGCTTGGATTTTCGAAAAGGAACTCCACCTATCTGAGCCCGAGTCTTTTGAATGCACCTTCTACTTTTTGCACTAGTTGAATGCTCTTTGGTGACATATGTATGCAAAGATGTGGATTTGAGGAAAAGAATTTAGAGTTAAGGATTTGAAGTGACTCTAATATTAGGTGAATCTGATATCAGCACAGTGATTGAAAAAAGGTCAAAATGGGCATTAAAGGATTTGAAAATCCATTTTTACTGGAGATTATGTAAATAAGCCCAATAAATATGGAATCTTTGGCTTCAAAATCCTTCAATCCAATCATAACCTTGTCTTTTGTATTTTTTCGCTTTTCTCTTTGCGAAGACATGAATAGGTTAGTTTATCAAGGGCTTAAATCCTTTGAGCTCTTCCAATTGGATTAGTAACTAACCCTCAAGTTACCGCAATAAAAAGATGCAATTAATCACTTTTTTCATTTCTTATTGTGTGCCTCTCACTGAATCTTTATGTGTTTCTTGTTCATATGAGTCATACTGCTTGGTTTGCCTTATGACCTATTCATTAATGTTATAAGTATCGGTAATAGAGTCTTAGATAAAGTAAGGGAGTTTTTTTAGCTATTTATGTGACGCCAGGGAAGCTTTAACTATCTTTTGTTGAACTACTTATAAAGTCTTTAGCCAGTTTTGGCTAAAGGGTTGGACTTAAAAGATGTTTGGCTGAGCTTGTCTCAAACATCTTCCATGATTATAACCTGTGTTTAGAACTTGCGAGATGTAAGATCAATCTTAAGAATATGCTTTCAGTTGGTTATATATATATATATATATATATATATATATGCGTGTGTGTGTGTGTGCACGCTTACCCAAAAACCCTTTTTATTTTATTAACTCAGAAACCAAGAAGATACTCAATAAACTTTGAGGGAACCATACTCAATCTGATTTAGAGAATAGCATACTCAATCAAAATAACCTAGAAATGCTTTGGAATTCGTTGAGGCTTCATTTGGATGGAAGGATTTGAAGTTGAGAACTTTAAATTCATAATAACAATTCCATTGAGCTTGTTTGGATACAATGAATCTCAAATCCTTGGGCTCCGCTTAAGCTATGTTCTTAGTCATTTTGGTGGATTTCAAATCCATCTGAATTCTGATGGAGTCATTTGAAATCCTTCCACCAAATCCTCTCTTCATATCCAAATCGGTCCATTCAAATGCAAATCGTAGAGCTAACAGACATACTTATAGATGCTCGAACATCCTAATGCTACAATGGACAGTCTAAAGTATAGTTTATATTATGGAATCACATCATTAAAAACTTCCTAAATTTGACATATGTGGTAATGCGGCCAATTTTTCTACTAATCATCCCTATTGCTCTACTTTAGGCAACTAATTTGCATGTCAGCGACTAACTATTATATGAATTGATTGAATTCTGACTAATATGGAAGCCAATGAACCACAATATAGCAACTTGAAGATCTGATGAATATATACGCTATTGGATTATCTCAAACATATATTGCTTGTGCTGCTCTTGCATTGTGATGGCATTGCCAATCGATTTCTTCCATTTTTTTTCAAATAGAATATCTTGGCTAGTCCATATTTGTGTTATGTAGTAGTCAATCGCTTGATGGAACGGACTATAGATTAATCATGCAACTAAGTGATCATTTAGTTGATTCTGCCAGAGTAGATAATTCTGGTACACCTAAGGGTCTGTCCAATATTCCATGTAAGACACAGATTTAAGGAATCAACATGAGAACTCGCTCTTAGGGTAGCTCTCCCATTGCTTTTGAGCTATGGAACTCAGATTATGTTTGTTCTTTAAGTTTGGTCACAATTTTGAATCGAACATTTTATATTGTTAACTTTTATTTATTTTTGGCTCTTTGCAGTCTTCTTCAGATGCTGGTTCTAATAATCTAATCTGACTAACGGAAATGAGAGTTCTGTTTGAGTCATTTTATTACACTTGGTTTGTTTTGTCATCAAGAACTGGAGACCATGTTCTGTGAACAACAAAAAAATCCTTCCAGATACAAGCATCGTGGCTTTTGCTGCGTTACGAGCATTATAGTTGTTAGAATTAGGTTTATCTTTCGACATGTTTGTGTAATTTTTGGTGAATATATGATCAAGGCATGAAATTGAAGTTCTTGCCAATTGTATTCGAGCATTGACTTTTTTAGAACACTCTTATTATTTCCCCATGTCATCCTTTGGATTTGTGAAAAAGGCATGTTTCATGTATTCTATTATTGTGGAATATATAACATGATGAGTTCATATTTTTATGTATTTTTTCTTCATTTCTTGTGAATTTCTCCACAGAAGGTGGAAAAGCTGTAGAGTTGAAGATTTTCAATGCCATTATTGAATTTTCATTATCTATGCCTGATTCTTGACCATCATCAGTTGCCTAATTGAAATAGACTTTTTTTTTGTATCTTCTTTAATATGAGCTGCACTTTTCAGGTTCAATGAATTTGGGGAGGATGGTGGGCCTGCAGCGAAAGTATGGGCTAACAAATTGACTCTTGTCAAGAAGTCCATCGATGGGATAATTGGGAAAAACAATTTACACATTGATGTATGGCCTCCAATGTTATTGAATTAGCTTTTGTTTTCCTTAATAGGAACTAGCCTTTTTTTTTTTTCCTTCACATTGTGTAAGCTGAATAGCTGATTTCTGGTTTTGTTCAATTTTCAGGCTAGGACATTTGTTGCTGCTTGTATTTCTTTGCAAGGGTTAGGCGGTCTTCTGTTCGTTCTTGGCAGCACTTTTGGTGCTTTTCTTCTGGTATAACCTCTTATCCTAGCTTCATATCTGAAAGGGCAAAAGGTAAAAACTACCCATGAGATTTAACGTCATTACAAAAGAATCCAGTTATCTTTCAAAATTACAAATACCACCCCCTTAAGTTATTGCAAACACCCCCAGTTTTGTATTTGCTTAACAAATAACTCCATTTTGAGGGTGCAATGTAAAATAGAAACAAGTGCCAAGGGGTATTTGCAATTTTTTGAAAGATAGCTGGACTTTTTTGTAATTAAACTGAACCTCAAGGGTATTTTTTTTGATAACTATCCCCATCTAGTATTTGCATTTTATTCGACCAGCGAGCGAATTTCATAATTACGAAACAGACTCCATTATTTTTCTTCTCAATACTGCAGATATTTTACTTGATATTGACCACCCCTTTGTTGTATAACTTTTACAACTACAACGTTGGCGAGCCACAATTTTTCAGACTCTTACACGAGTTCCTTCAGGTGCAGCCTTAACGGAAAACTCTTCACGCTGTTTGGTATTTATTATCGTTGTTTTTTAAACCTCATTTTGAGTGACTTGATGTAACATTTCTTGGCAGTGTGCGGCACTCTTAGGCGCGTTGCTATATTTCGTCGGGATGAAGAACTCTATCTCAAGGAAGCAACCCAAGAGAAAGAACCCTAAATCGAAGATAGCTTAAACGTATCGAAGAAAGAGAGGCCGATGTAGTTCAGTAAATGAATCACGGGTTGAAAACTTGGGGAGATTTGTGTTAGGTGCAGTAAGTTTTAGAAACTGTATTAGATGTCAGGTTCCATTTGATATGTTCAATATTTGATTTTGTTCGCTGTTCTTCTTGAAGTAAATTTTAGCCTAACAAAGCCATTGGTTAGTCCTTTGTTCCCAAGAGAACAAATAATTTTTATGATATTCAGTTTCTTCTTGCTATATCTGCTTTCAGGTTTTGCCCATGATTGTCACATATATACTTATATAACAATGAAATGAGAAATTAGCATTGATTTTCATTATGAGAAAGAAATTCAACTCCTAAGAATAAAAATAGGGTTAATTACAATTTACAAAAACTACCCATGAGGTTTAGTTTAATTATAAAAAAAATCCAGTTATTTTTTTAAAATTACAAATACCTCATGGTATTTGTTAGGAAAATACAGATATCAGTTGAGTAATTGTGATTTTGTAATTAGACTAAAGACTTGGGTAGTTTTTGTAATTATCCCATAAAAATATTAAAAGTTGTTCAATATACAACACAAGAATGGGTATTGTGCCTAGGAGATGAAGGTTGAAAATATCCCACATCGAGTTGTTGAATGTAGCTTTAAATTAGAGTGAGGGTATAAGTGAGAGGTAGATGGGAAAATTGAAACTTAAAAGGGTCGGTTGGCTAAATATGCCACGCTAGCCCTTGTAAGGCTGGTGCTGTATGGCTATCAAGACATATGGCCGACATAATTTGTGGAATTTCATAGGGTTGGCTCGTTTGGCCGACCCTCCACATTTTAATATAAACTTTCTTTAATTTTTCGCAACTTGCTATATAAAATATCAGTTACTCTTATTCCGATAATTTTTCTTTAAAATTTGTCAGGATTGGCTACTTTTCTCTCCGAAACAGTCAAAGTTTACGACACCTTCTAAGTAGAGTTTTTTTCTTTTTGGAAGTTTATATTGACAATGACAAAAAAATAATTTTCTCTGTGAGGTGTGTAAAATTACTGAGAGAATAGGATATATTGCGATCTTGTATTAAATAAAGAAGTTATCAGAAAAAAAAATTAATGGAACCTTTTGGTTTCTCGAGGAGGAAAGTGACTTGAAGATATATATGATACATCATACTTGGAAGATTTCAAATTTATTTTTTTCGATTCTTCCAAACAATCTAGGGGGATTTTCACAAAAGGTCCATTCCAAGTGTTTGAGACCTTATTTATCTAAAAAATAAAAAATTATGGCCTAGTTATTGTGTAAAAATCTAAGATGTTCATATTGTTCGAACTACCATGCATGTAATATGTCCCGATATGTGAGTAGAAGTGCGGTGATTTCAACATAAAAAAACATATAATTCAATAAATACACATATAAACACACACATACATACACAGAGAAAACACATGACTATAAAACACATACACAGAAAAAAAGAAAAAATGGAAGAGAAAAGAAAAAATATATCATAGAGCGAATTTTTGGATTGGATTATTGGGGGGATTTTTTGAGTTTGAAAGGAAATGGAAAACCATTCATTTTGAAAAGAGAATTGAAGGGTATTTGTGGAAGTTTACAAAATATTGAAATCAAAGGTAATTTTTGATAAGTGATCGGGTTAAAAGACCATATTTGATACATATCACAAAAATTTAAGTGGGGTGTCAATGAGTCGGGTTCGGGTTGGGCTCCTCTAGAGTCTAGACCCAAGTCCCGACTCACTAAGGTTCATAAGGATCTAGACATAAACCCACCCGAAGGCAATCACCCAATGGGTACACTGTTTATACCCACTAGACTCGATTTAAAAACTTTAAAATAAAAATATCATTAAAAAGTATTTAAAAAATTAAATGGGTTGAGTCTAGGTATGAAAGGAAATACTAAGACCTAGATCCATTTATACAGTTAAAATCCGCCTCAAGTGGCACGAGTCCGAGACATCCTAATCTAAATAGAGTTCCACATCATTTAGTACATTTTGTTCCACAATAATATTTTCGTACGTAAAAAGTGCATTAAAATATTGAAATTATTACACCCCAAAGTACATTTATAAGACGAACAATACCTAGTCCCCACTTCCAAAACTAGTGCATGTATATTTGATATTTTTAGTCTTGTCCCATCAGATTACCAGATTAGTCTTTGCCCTTCGTGAAGCCCTTGCTATTGGTCGTCAGCTCAATCTTTCCCTCGTTGAAATATTCGGGGACGCGACTGCCATTATTCTTGCAATAAATGGCGAAGCGCACTTCCCTATCAGTTGCTTGGCCATCTATGAGGAGGTTTTAGTAGCCAAAGCCCAAATCCCATTAGCAGGCATTTTCTGGACTCGTCGCCACAACAATAGCATTGCTCATTTCTTTGCATCTTTTGCTAAAAATATGTCTATTGAATCTTATGATTGGGATTATATTCCGCCCCCCTTTGTCAATCGTTGCTGGACGATTTCCAGCACCTTTAACCGTTAATGAAATTTCCCTTTCAAAAAAAAAAAAAAAAAAAAAAACGTGTAAGGTTCTGAGACATTCATTTCTCTTCAAATGGGACACTGGACACGATTGGAAATTTAAATACGTCTTTCCACACAAAATCGAATATTGCTTTTCAGTCCCTCAAGGACAGATTAACCAACAGATCAAAATGACTTCAAACGACTGTGACTTTATTTTTGTTAGCCTAGACTTACCAAGTTTCGAGATTTTCTCAGAAATTCGCATTGTTTGAGACTTACCAACTTTCGAGATTTTCTCAGAAATTCGCATTGTTTGAGACTTACCAACTTTCGAGATTTTCTTAGAAATTCGCATTGTTTTGTATTAGGTACGGAATATTTCACGACACGGGCACAAAATAAATATAATTATAAATTTCATCAAAAATAATTAGTGGGGTACACTTTATTTATTTTTTAACCTAATTACTGTATAAATTTTAAATAATAACAAATAGTAAAGAAAAGGAAAAAAAAAGACATAAAAAACAATTATGTCTTTGGGCGGTATAATGATGTTGTGGATGGTGATAATGATGATGATGGTGGTGGTGGTGGTGGTTGATTTAATGATGACTTTGAGCGGTATAATGATGTTGGGAGGTATGATGATTTCGGGGGCGGTAGCCATTATGATGAGCAGGATTTTGTTGGTGATCAATATAACCAACAAGATGAATAATTTGTTCCCGATGACTCGAAAATTGTTTGTAAAACTACTAAAGGGTAACTATGTCATTTCACACCCTAAAATGACTAAAAAAAATGTGTTTAAAAAGAATGGCTAAAAACATTTTCAATTTATCAAAAAAGCTAAAAAAAACCCACTGTTTTTTTTTCCTTTTCTTTGAAGGAAAAAGGAAGTTTACGGTTCACTTTTGCTTAGATATAAATTATACAGCCATATTCAATTTATATAGTAAATCAAAGAATTATCTATAACACAACAATTATTTTCAACCACTACAAAAATCAGTTCAAATTCTTAAGTTTAAAATATATTTTCTTTCGCATCACCGAAATTAAAAAAAATTACATAATAAATCTTGAGATGATGAACAGAAGATCCAAACAGCACAAATCCGTATTATATTTTTCCAAATAATTATTATTTCTCAAAATTTAGAATGCAAAACAACCGAATCTTTCAACCCTAACAACCCACAGACCTCAGGATACAAAGCCTTCCTAAGTCCCGCATACGCCTCCCCACTCCACCGCCTCTTTCCCAACTCATCCGCCATGCGCATCGCGGTCCCCACCACCTCCTTCGCGCTATCGTGCGCCGAATCCACAATCCCCATCTTCACCGCCGCCTCCGCCCCAACCTTCGCCGATCGCAGCAGCACCTCCCGCCGCGCCGCCGCCGAGCCGATCTTCCCCCGAATCAGAGCCGTGAAGTAATCGGGCAGAGTCATACCTATATCCAGCTCGCTCATGTACATCACTCCCCTCGACGACGTCATCATGACGTAATCGTGGCTCATCGCCAGGATCATCCCCGCGGCGGCGGCGTGTCCGGTGACGGCGGCTATGGTCGGCATGGGGAGAGAGAGTAGATCGGCGACGACTCCCCTGAATAGATCCACCATCCGAACGAGCTCCGCCTTGGCGGCTTCGGCTGAGCCGGACTTGGCGCCGACGGCTTGGGCGTGCCTTAAGTCGAAACCGTTTGTGAAGAATTTGCCTTGGGATTGCGTGATCAGAACGGATCCGTTGACGGCTTGGGATTTGGCTTCGGCTAAAGCTGCGCGGATGGATGATATTAGCGTCGGGCTTAAGCGATGCTCCTGATCTTTCTTGGTGTCGCCTGTCAACGTTAGGATGAAGAGATTGCCGCGCTTCTCTAACGTGCACATGGTGGATACTGGATAGTGGGGGCGACCGATTTGAGAGTTTTGGACGATGAAAATGAAGACAAAATGAGAAAGAGAAAAGAGTTGATAAAATGATAACGTTGAATTTCAAAAAAAGACGCCAACTTGCAGGCAACGCATGAAATATAATATAATAATATTTTTTATAATATAATGTAATTTTTTTATTTTATTTATATTTTTCAAATAAATAATCATTTTATACTTTGACATAGTTCCTCACTATGTACCAATTTAAAAATAACTTAAAAATAACAAAAAATTATATGAGAAGGACAGTTGCATGGATATAATCAATGAGACAGTTCTAAATTTTAAATAGGATTTCGACTTAAACTCAGACCCATGAAAATAATTCATATTTTTGTGTGTTTTAGAATCTGTCTCATTAACTTAGATCCATGAGATGGTTTCACGTAAAACATTCTCTCTAAAATTACTATTAAATACACAATATTGCAATATAAAGTTTATGTTTACATTAAAGGTAAATATTTAGAAATATCGTGGCTTTGTTTTTTTTTTTTTTTGAGGAAATAAGGAATATCATTAAAAGCAATTAGGGAGGGATCTCCTCCTCAGGAACAAAATGTAGCAGTTCATGTGGGAAAGGCCCACAATAAAAACCAAAACAAGAGTTAGAAAAAGCAAAACAAGCGAGATGATGTGCCAACGTATTAGCTGATCTGGGGATATAGCGTAGGGAGAATGAAGAGAATGATTCAGACAATTGACGAATATCTTCGATCACACTACCCAAATATGTAAGGTTCGTTTCCTGTCGGTGGAATACTTGTACCATCTGCTTGCAATCTGATTCCACTATTACTGAGTGCGCCTGGATGTTTTTTGCTAATATAACGCCTTCTTTACACGCCATGGCCTCCGCGATCTCGATCGAAAAATCGTGACTGAATTTTTTTGGATAAAGTGTGTATAATGTTGCTATCATGATCACGTAAAATAGCACCAATACTAGTTCCAACCGACTTTACTATTGAGGCGTCCGTGTTAATCTTGATAATACCATCCGGGGGATGTTGCCAAGAAGAACATATATCACCAGATTTTGTAGAGGGTTGCACTTGTCGGGCAGCCTGGTAATCATTAAGGCCTTTGGTAGCCAAAGCAAAACAATCTTGATGAGACAACTCATTTTCCTGAAAAATAAGCATATTACGAGCATACCACATGGACCAAATCAACATAGCAAATAAACAGTGGACCTCTCCATTATCAATCATGGAAACCGCTGTCACCATGTCTGTCATTGAAGCCGAAGGCGAGGTCATGGTGGGGGGAAGTCGCAGCGGGGATGCTCGCCAAAAGAAATAGCTCCAAGTACAATCTCTAAGTGCATGTTCGACGGTCTCGATATTATCACCACACCGTTGGCAGACGGGATCGGGAACACAATTCCTACGATATAATCCTGCTCGTACAGGTAGGATACCATTGATCACCTTCCAAACAAGCACCTGCACTTTAGGGGGAATGTTCAATTTCCACAGCCACTTCCACACCTTCGTATGATCTCCCGACGTCGAAGGACTCTGTTGAGATATCTCCTCCAGCTTTAAAGCTAACTTATAACCAGATTTAACACTATACTTTCCACAGGCCGTGGAGTGCCAGCAAATTCGATCTTCGCAAGCAAAATTCTGAAGTGGGATACTTAATATGTCATTCGCTTCCTCTTGGTTAAAATTTTGTGCAATCATCTCTTCATCCAAGTTTGCTGACCTTCACTGAAAAGATCTCTGACTTTCATATCGTGGGGCCAATCCCCATGGCTGGTGGTTGTTCGAAATTCACGATGGTTCGGTAACCAGGGATCCTTCCAAATCTGAACGCTAGCCCCATACCCTATTATCCATCTAATACCCTTTTGGATAATTTTGCGTCCCGCGACAATACTTCGCCAGGTAAAACTGGGATTATAACATATTGAAGCGTTTAAGAAATTTCCATTGGGGTAATATCTATCTTTTAGGGTTTGAGCAAGAAGAGAATCGTCCTCCTGATTCAGCCTCCATCCCTGTTTTCCAACATGGCTTTATTAAATACGGAAATTTCCCGAAAACCGAGACCACCATTCTCTTTGGGTTTACACAGATTCTGCCATTTAAGCCAATGAATTTTCTTTCATCCCCTTTTTGTCCCCACCAAAAGCTCGCTATTAAATTGTCCAGTTGATGACACGTATCCAACGGAATCTGAAAGCAACTCATTAAATATGTCGGGATAGCCTGCGCCACGCTTTTGATCAAAGTGATTTTGCCTGCCACTGAAAGCATGGGTGACTTCCA
Source organism: Rehmannia glutinosa (assembly GCA_016081115.2). NCBI lineage: Eukaryota > Viridiplantae > Streptophyta > Magnoliopsida > Lamiales > Orobanchaceae > Rehmannia > Rehmannia glutinosa. The sequence goes on along the minus strand of CM071935.1, from coordinate 14,146,838 downwards.
ATTTTTGAGCTTCTTTCGCACACGGTCAATAAGAGATTGGAAAATTGCTTTTTTGGATCTACCTACATTAGCCGGGAGACCAAGATAGATATGGTGTTTGTCCACAAAATTCACTCTAAGTGCGACAGCTAATAAATGAGCTAGCTGATTCGGTGTTCCTCCACTAAAGGTAATTTCAGATTTATTGAAATTGACGACCTGTCCCGAGGAGCCCCATAAGTTGTAATTATCTCCTTAATCTCTTGAATTTCATAGGTGTTAGCTCGTCCAAAGATTATGCTATCATCCGCAAAAACAAATGGGATACCGAGGGAGCTCTACGACATAATTTGATCCCACGTAAGTTACCCATCAACTCCGATTTTCTGATAAGAGATGAGAAGGCCTCTGCACAGAACAAAAACAAATAAGGGGAGAGGGGGTCGCCTTGACAGAGACCCCGAGTAGGAGTAAAAATATCACCAGGGATTCCGTTAGTCAACACAGAATATGAAACAGTAGACACACATCTCATAATGAGAGAGACAATATGACTAGGGATCCCAAATTTAAGCATAACCTGGTGTAAGAACTCCCATTCGACTCTATCATAAGCCTTACTCATATCTAATTTGAGAGCAAAAGAGCCTCGATGAGTAGCTTTGTTATGTTTCATTGCGTGGAAGATTTCAAAAGCCAATAAAGCATTATTAACCGACCCGGGACAAAAGCTGACTGACAAGGATGGATAATATGCTGGAGAGTTCGTTTAATCCTATTAGCAATGACTTTGGTAATAATCTTGAAAATCACATTGCATAGACTGATAGGTCTAAACTCACTCGGGGATACAAGATTTTTTTCCTTGGGAATAAGGGTAATATGTGTGTGATTAAGAGGGGAGGGATCAGCACCATTATTCAGAATATTTAAAATAGATGCAACAATATCAGACTTAATAGAAGACCAAAAATGTTGGAAAAACATAGCGGGCATACCATCAGGTCCAGGTGCTTTAGACGGGTGCATTTGGGACAGTGCTGCCACAATTTCTGCTTCGGTAAAGGGAGCACCAATTTCAGTTTTGATCTCGTCTGGGATTCCAGAGTTAATAACTTCTAGCACTCCACTAAAATGTAGTTCAGCCGTGGATTTAAAAAGGTGAGCGTAGAATCGACGAAAAACCCCGGCCATTCCATCCTGATCATCAAACCAACGACCATTAGTGTCTTGGATTCGATCACTGGAATTTCTTTTTCTGCGCCCATTTGCAACTCGGTGGAAAAATGCTATATTTTTATCTCTGTCTCTAAGCCAATTCACACGGGATCTCTGAAACCACTTTGTCTCCTCTTTCTACATGAGCGTGGTGATTTTATTTTGTAATTTTTTCACCCCCAAAATGTTATCCGCTGATGGAGGTAAAGTTTGAAGTTACTCAAGCTTATTTCTTTCAATCTCCAGGTGCTTATTAATTGACCCAAAGTGGGTGGACTCCCAAGCAAGCAAAGACCGCCCCAGTTGTTGGATTTTTTCATGAATGTGCGCTGGGGATGCGGTTTGGGTTTGTAGATTCCATGCCTCTTGAACGAATGGCTTGCACGACTCGTCTTGAAGCCACATTTTCTCAAATCGGAACATATGTTTTCTTTTTCTCCTTCCCGTTCCATTGGGGTTAGACCAACTGAGTAATATTGGGCAGTGATCCGACGCAATACGCACTAGGTGTTCAACTCGGTAGTTGGGAAATAGAGATACCCACTGAATATTGGCCAAATACCTATCAAGCCGTTCTTGAATGTTATCGGACCGCTCCTGCCCATTTGTCCATGTAAAGCTATATCCCTCATAGCCCAAATCATCTAGATTGCAGTCAGCCAATGCGTCTCGAAATGCTTGTAGCTTAATATCATCCTTACGCCGTCCTCCGATTTTTTCCAAATGTAATAACACCTCGTTGAAGTCTCCACATCACATCCACGGAATTTCTTCATTTGTATGTATCGATTGCAGCATCCGCCAAGTATTCTCTTCCAGATGTTCCTCGGGCCATCCGTACACTCCGTTAAACCGCCATTGAGCACTCGAGTTCGAGAAATTAATCAAAGCATCTATGATGTGAAGGGAGTAGTTCTGGATTTGGACTTGAATACTTTCTCTCCACATCAAGCATAAACCACCTCTTCGACCTCCATTCGTAGTGTCACAATCCACCGCAAAGTGTCCTTCATAACCTAACGTTTCGCAAATTTTATTCATTTTCACCGTAACTAATTTTATTTCCATAAGAAACACGATCGTGGGAACTTTCCTTCTGATATCTCGTGTAAGCACTTGAACTGTCTGAGGGTTCCCAAGCACTCGACAATTCAAACTAAAGCAACTCATTGTGCTAGGCGGGACTGCTTATCAGCAGTCTCTGCCTCTGGTAGAGATCCTTCGGGCAATTCCACAACTTCCGTCACTCGAGCAATCAGTTTTTGTTTTTTGGTGGTTAGGGTTTCTTCAGTGTGGTCTGGGCTTAGGTGGTGAGGAGAGGTTTTTATTTTTTGGGTTTTATGAGTATTTGGATTGGCTGGGGCGGTTTTTTGGCGATTTTTTCTGTCGTGTCGAGTCCATGTGCTCTGTTGTTTTGTTTCCATGGGAATGGTTTTTTCTATAAGGTTTGGAGTTAGGGTTGATGCGATGGTGGGGAAAGGGTGGATGGTTAGAGGGTCGACCAAATGGGTTGGAGTGAGGGGTATTTGTATGTTTTGGGTGGCTGCAAAGAAACCACCAGGTGTTGTGCATGGAGGGATATGTTGATAAGTGAAAGAGTAGGTGGTGGGGTTTGTATGGTTTTTATTGTAAGGAGGGATGGGTGTACAGGGTCGGTCATTTTCGTTTGAGGGTTGGCAGTGGGGGGAGGCTAAGATTAGAGAATTTAATGTTGGGATGATAGCAAGTTCAGTGGTGGAGTGTTCAACAAGTTTAGATTGTAGGTTAGAGTTTGGGGTTGTTTTGTATATGGTTTTTTGTACGGGTGAATAGGGTTGAGGGTTGGAGGGTGGGCTGATTGGGTCTTCGCATGGGGATTTTTGGTTCTGGTTTAGATTGGTCTGGAAGGAGAGATTTTTGGCTATGTTGGGGTTAGGTTTCGGTCTGGCTAACGATTCCGAAGTGGATCGAGGTCGTTTGAATGAAGAGGCTTTGAGCCAAGATCCATATTTGGCGTCCGATGGACCGGGGGCGTTGTTATTGTCGTATTCTTCACACGTACGAAAATGGTGCCCAATCAAGCCACAACCATAGCAGTATACCAGGAGTGATTCATATTTGACCGGAATCCATTTTTCTTCTCCCTTAATTCAAATCATAAGACCACACGGCATCGGTTTTGAAGTATCTATTGCAATTTTAACTCTTCCTGACTTACCGAATAAACTGTCACCATTCGGATCCCATGCCACAAACGATCCTAGTTGTTTTGCCATAATCATCAGTGCCCTTTCATTTATGCAATTGACTGGAAGATCGTATATCCAAGTCCAAAATGGGGTTTCCTTGATCGATATAGAAGATGGTTGCTCCATGCCTGATATCTCTTTTACTGCGAATAAGGATCCTTCAAATGCCATGGCTGGTTTGAAATCACCCATTATCTTTCCTTCGGCTCATCAAAATGAAAGAGGAAGACATTTTCCCCCCATTCGCGGGCCGTAAAACCCTTTCGTGGCTTCCACGATATTTTCAAAACCTCCAAAAGATTGAATGAATTGAAGGATTTTTTGGTACACAGAGTTCCGGCCAAACAATATCCTTGCGTGTTTTGTTCGATTGGTATATGGTTTGATTCTTCATCCAAGTCCAGAACTAGAGCCTCTTTCTTCGTCAATTCTATCATGCTTTTAAATCCACGACTGGTTACACTTCCACGGGGCTAGATGTTGTAAAACCTGCAGAAATCACCGGAAAGAACAAGACCAAAATAAAAACTACCTAAAACCGAGGAGCAAAAATCGTTAGTTGACATCACAAAGTGAAAGCGGGAAGAGAGGGTATAGGTGTCGTGAATCGGCAGAGAGGTGGGGAAGTGGACGGTGGTGGGTTGTGGGTATGGGAAGGAATGTTTTGCGGATCGCACCGAGATCGACAACGGGAAAAACAAGGTCATGCGGGACAGATAGAGAGAATATTGTACAATAAAGAAGTCCGGAAGGAAATGAGCAAAAAGTATGTGGTGGGAGAGCCGAAAAAAAAAACTATGTGGGTGGGGGGCTGAATTGAGGACGGGGAGAGGAAAGAGAGAGATGTGGTCGACGGTGAAGATGGGAGCAAAAAAAAAACGGCGGGTCAAGGAAGCCCTAGAACAAAACCCTAAAATGGGAACAATGACTCTGAGGAAGAGAGAACGAAGCCTCCTGACAGATGAGGAGGAACCAATATCATGGCTTTGTTATTGCCTAAGTATATATATCATTCTCTTAGACCCATTATATTTTTAATGCGTACTAGAAAAACTATATCAGGATTTAGGGAACACTTTAGGAGTTTGCACTCCATTTTTATATAAGTGTTTCAACCCACTAAGAGTCAAAGAGCAAAGGGATTTCCCTAATATAGTATCCTGAATGTAAAAATAAATATTTCAGATATTTTTAGCTTGGAATGTGACGTCTAAAGCATTATCTCTTTGATCTTTTCTAAATATTGAAAATGTGAAATTCGGAAGAATTATCTCTCTGTTTGAAAGGAGCATGACATGTTGAAAATTTAGTTTTGATAAAGTGGATGTCGACCCGATCTGACCAAATTTTTGGTGGCAAAATATTTAATTCTAGAGGAATTAAATTGTATATTGTTAATCTACGTTCCAGTAGATGTTCGCAGTACTTTTTTATTTCTCAAAATCAAATTTTGGTGAGTGAGAAAATAATACACGAAGTTAGCCACGCAAATGTGCATTATATAAAGGGAGATGAAATGTTTTTGCCTTATCCCACATGGAATATAAATCATTGCTTATTATAGTCTATATACTTTGGAAGGTGTAATTCGTTGGATATACTATAATACAAGTGGATGATCACAAGTGGACCACATACGCGCAAGACGCGCCCCCATCCGGGTTTAAGTCTAGTCCACTATAGTTTTGCCAATCGAAAATAGGCTTGACCCGATTCAAATGACTGTTGGACTATTGGAGCCTAATGAATCAACATTACAAGTGTCAGTTCCGTGTTCGTGTGGTCATTGAAGTTAGTAACTCTTTGCGGTGGTGGTCACCTGGTTAACCTACTACCTCGCCATGCATTATGCGGTAGTGGGATGTAACATGAAGAGGGTCATTACATATGGTAGTGGGATGTAACTTCGTGGTCACATTACATATGGTTAATGCCCAAAGACCTTGTTTTATCTCCCGCAAGTGGAATGGTTGTCTATAAATACATTTTGTGTATTGCGATTTCTTACACGAAAAATCCATAGCTCATACCTCAAAAAGCCATATTTCGCATTCTCGCACTTAAAGTCCTGCAACCAGTCTTCAACACTTTTTAGTTTGAAGGTGCTTATGTGTTAGTGGTGCTACAACACTTTTTACAAAAACAATTGACTGAATTGACTAAGCAAGTGCAATTGTTGGCTATAAGGGGGCATCCACCAGCCGCCCCTCCTTCGGTCGAGTCGTGCGGGATTTGTGGTGAGTTTGGTCACGGGGCTAATGTTTGTAATATTATGATTGAACAACAAGTTGCGGGCATAAACGCTACCCAGGGTTATCAACAAAGGCCTCGTAATGATCCTTTCGCTCAGACTTATAACCCAGGTTGGCGGAATCATCCGAACTTTAGTTGGGGCAATTCACAAAATCCATCTCAAATCTATCCGAGGCCACCGCAACCCCAAGATCAACCATCACACCAATCTCGGCCTCCACCTATTGAAGAAAGCTTGAATTCCTTTATTCAAGTTAGTCAGCAAATACAATAGGGTAACAATAGGCGGTTTGAATCTATGGAAACCTCATTTAAGCGTCTTGAGACTCAAGTTAGTCAATTGACTACTCAAGCTGGTGAAATAGCTCGACATGTCTTCAAGAATGACACATTGCCTAGTAAACCAGTGCAAGATCAAGCCATCATCGTTCTTGACTTTGGTGAGACTTATGATAATGAAATTGAGATTCCTTATTCAATTGTCTCGCCTAACCTTGCAGGTATCGCAACAATGGAAAAGAAAGTTGATGCAAGGGAAGAAAACGCAAATACGGAGGCAAGTACAGGATCGTTCTTCCTCAAAACCGATGATCCCCACAAACCTCCTACTCCATCCCTAAGACCACTCCCAAAACAACAAGATCCACGTAGTTTCATTGTTAATATATATTTTGGGAACGATAAGGAAGTCGCAAGTATGCTTGATCTTGGGGCTGCAATTAACCTTATGCCTTACTCTATATTTAAACAATTAGATTTAGGGGAACTGAAGTCCACTGGGTTACAATTGCAACTTTCTGATAGGCCCATTAGGTATTCTACAGGCATTATTGAAGATATTTTAGTTCAAGTAGATGGTCTTCAAATTTTCACTGATTTTGTTGTCTTGGATACGAAAAAGGATAAAGGTAATCTTAAATATCATACTATATTATTGGGTAGACCATTCATGTCACCACCAATACCTTGATTGATGTCAAAAATAGAAAACTGAGTAAGAATGTCTTGGAAAAAACTGTAACATTTTTAATTTTTGATATAGCTCATAGTCCTGCATGTGTCTTGAATGATAATTTTATTATTGACTCTACCTATTTTGCCGTGAAAGATGTCCCATGGATGGAAGACAATATGATTCGAAGCGCAAGTCAGCCGAATAAAAATTCTAAGGTGGTGATAGAGGTCTTGCTCGATGACCCGTCATGACTTTCTCCGTAGGTATCGTCAAGCTAACAATGTTAAATAAGCATTTTTGGGAGGCAACCCAAGTTTTTTCCTTTTTATTTTTCTTTTCTTTTTATTTTCTCGACTACCCATATCTAATGGTTTGATTGAGTTTTCTTTTTTGTATAAATATATATATATATATATAATAGCTTTTAAATAAATATTAAAAAACATTCAGGCCCAGGAGCGCGAGCGCGTACACGGCCGCGCGCGACGACTAAGGAGCAAGTGCGAGGTCGCGTGCGCGAATAGAGACAGAGGCTTAAATTTGCAAATTGGAGTATTGAGGGACAAATTTTCACACCCAATTCGAAAATCCTCCCCTCTTCAACTATCAAAACCATATTCTGCTCCAATTAATCGATTCTACTCAAACAATCATGCATAGAAGGATGAAAAGGGCTCAAAATCAAAACCCTAGGGTGCAAGAAGATGACCCCATGATTCCAATGGATTTAGCCGAACAATTCATAGCCCCTTTTCTGGTTTATTCTTAGGAGAAGGGTCAAAGGTACACTAGTCTACTCTCTCGTGAGGTACCTCCGTCTGCCTTCTTATCTATGGAAACATTGCACTAATTGTGGTTTCTTGATGAATTTATGAGTTTTGTTAATTTTTTTGGATGGGAAAAATTTGCACCATTTACTTCTAGGGTGTTGGTAGAGTTGGTACTTGAGTTTTATATGATATTGCATTTCTCAGATTCTCATCTTACGGATTTTATATGTCGTTTATTTGGGGAAGAATGTGAGGTGAATTTTAGGGTGTTGAAATTAGTTTTTGGGTAGAATTGACGGGTTATAATAATTTTTCTACAAAAGGAACTCCAAATGGTTTTATTATAAAGCTCGCCTATAATTGTTGCACAAGTTCACTCGCTTCACTGTGTTTTTGGAAAATATGAGAGTAGTCGGGTGACTACCCCGAGTTGTTTTTTCTATGGCGATTTCGTCATAACATCAAAATTTTCACCACGACATTCATTTTTGACACTTTCTATCGAAACCTTCGGAACTGTAAGCATAAGCTAGGTTTGGGGCACCTAATTATTCAATTAGATATTCATTTCAACGTGGTACTCGATCACCTTGTTGAAATTCCATGTGGGTCCTTGAACATGACTTTGTTGAGGAATACGTATTTCCTAATGAAAGAAGGCACCTTAAAAGACCCCGCATCCTGGAAATATTTTCGTAGTGACGTATGGAATCTGATGGGTATTCTATCACGATGACGGGAGTCGGCAAGCGAGCATTTGGGACATATCGTCGAAGAGGATGGAGCTGATCCCGATATTTCTCCTACAGACAAGGGATTACCATCACGAGTTGATCCATCTACAGCTGGCCCCTCCACTAGCACTAGTCAGGGCCCCGCCACCGGTTGGAAGGCCATTACGGGATATCTCGATGCTATGTAGAGCCAGTTTGACCACTTTCAGCATCAAATGGCTGGGCTCCACCGACTTATGCGAGACATGAATGTGCGGGTCGAGTACATTGACACTCGAGTCTAGAACATTGAGCAAAACTGGGTAAACATGTCTTTCTTGCCTTTCCCACCTCCACCACTCTCGGATGATCAACAGTAACAGTTTAGAGTTTGTTTCTTTTCTTTTCTTTTCTTTTGTGTGAGTTGCATGTGTGTTAGTGTATTTGCATTTCTTATTTGTCATCACTATAGTTTTAATTGTTCTTATTTTAGTATTGTGTTTTCTTCCATATATGGCTTTTGTAGAATTGTATGCGTATGTGATTATGGTGCCATTTAGTAATCATCGCATTTTTCAGGGACATATTTTTTTCTTTCTCTTTTATTTTTACGCATTAAGGTCCTTGCGTGATGTAAGTGTGGGGGGAGGGACAGTTAGTCGTTGTTAAGATATGATGATTGCATATGGTTATATTTTTACTTGCCTAATGATTATCCAAAGTTTAATAATGGTGTTGTTTAGTCGACTTGAAATAGATGTATTAATTTGAGGCTCAATTATGAAATGACTTTGTGAACTTGATACGTAGGATTTTACTAAGTCTTGAATTAGCCTTTGTGGTGAACGAATTAGGTGACGGTTAAACAATAGTCTGAGTTATAGGGCCTTAATTACGGATTTTATTGATGTGAATTAAGTTAAAACCCTATTTTAATTTGTATATGTACAAAAAAATTGCTAGCCTTACAAGAAAAAAAAGAGAACAATCGAGATTATACTCCGTTGGTTGAGCCGCTTAGTAACTAGGAGCATTCATGAGCCCCATGTTTGTCTTTTTACGTAAAATGGCGGCCCAAACATGAGTATGGGAAACCTCCCAGGAGCCTTTGGAAAACATCGAAGTTTATACCTAGTAGAAGAATATCTCGAGAGTTCTAGCGGAAAAAAAAAAAAGCAAAAAAAAAAATATTCATGGCTAGTAGTTGTGTGATTTCTTGTGCATGTGACAGGGTTGCAACTTTTGTCAAAAATTTAAAATTTAGTAAGGAAGACCAAACACTTTAACTAGTTTTTAACTTTAGTCGAGTGAGTCGATTGCAAAGGTTAGGGATCGATGAGGGATAATCCGAAGTGGATAGAACATGATGTTATGGATCAAGTGATGCTCAAATTGTACATAATATTTCTTGTTGAGTTTATTGTCATTATTATTTGCTTGAGGACAAGCAAAAGACTAAGTATGGGGAAGTTGTTTGCATGTTTTTAAGTATGATTTTTGTGTGTTTTTTCATCTTATTCTGTGTGTGATTATGCATGTTTCTGTGGCTTTATGTATTATTTACAGTTTCGAGTGTTATGTAGGGTATTTGTGTTATTTTTATAGGTCACGGTGAAAAGAGGCTCGAAATGGGTGAAAATGAAAAAACGGGCACTTAAGATGTATGCTGACCGACGGGCTGCACAACGGGGCGCAGAAGACTACCAGGCGCGCTGGTGCGGTGTGCAGACGCGCGCGGAGGAAGCCAACACGGTGCGCGTGCGGGCGCGCAGTGACATGCACGGGCGTGCGTGATGGCTTGCTGAACACGAAAATTTTGATTTTACTTCCGATTGTTGGCTCTTCCACATTGTTTAAAACTCTAGCCTTATAAATAGGACTTGGAGAACCCTTATTTTCGACACACTTTTATTACTTAACACTTTTAGACTCTAGTTTTCTCTCTTTTCTCTTGCTTTTCAAACATTGGGATTGCTTGGGTTCTTCCCATTGAAGTTATTTTGTGGCTTAATCAAAGCATACTATTTCTTCATCTCTTTTGTCTGATTTCAATTGTTGGTGATTATTATTGTTGCATGATAATATTTATGATTGTTTTCTTTCCTTCAGTTGATATTATGATCCCATCCCCAAGCATGAACAAGCTTTCTTGTTCTAGAATTAGTATGATTTGATTCAAACAGACAAGCATGAGTATTGACTAATTGAGTTGCTTTCCTGAATAAATTGCATTACTTGATGATTAATTGTCTGATCAACTTTTGATTATTTTGAGGGAATGATTGAGATTGAGAGAAGATATTAATTATGAACTGATTGTATTTCTTGTATTGAACATGAAAGAAAACTACACATTATATAGCCAAAAGACTACCCTAATCTATCCATGAATTAAGGAAAAAAGAAAGAAACATAAACCCCAAAGATAAGGCACTACCCTAAAGTTAAGGTAGGGCACTACCTAAATTTAAGCCACTAACATATATTATAATATCTCAACACTCCCCTCAAGGTGGAGCATATACATCATATGCATCCATCTTGTCACATATATATGTTATCCGAGGACCCCGTAGAGATTTAGTAAAGATATTAGCAAGTTGATCTCTAGAGTTGACAAAGGAGGTCTTGATGACTCCAGAGAGAATCTTTTATCTTAGGAAATGGCAATCGACTTCTATATGTTTCGTCCTCTCGTGAAAAACTGGATTGGAGGAGAGATGTAGAGCTGACTGATTATCACACACGAGCTCCATAGGACCAACATCACATAAATGTAATTCTTGCAATAAATGTTTGAGCCACAAAAGCTCACATGTTGCATGAGCCATAGCCCTAAGACGGCCTCCATACTTGATCGAGCAACAACGGTGCTGCTTTTTGCTTTTCCATGAAATCATGTTTCCTCCTATGAATATACAATAACCCGTAGAGATCTTCGATCATTCTCATCTCCCGCCCAATCAAAGCATCCGAATACCCAATGACATCGGTGTGACCTCTATCGGTGAAAACAAGTCCTTTCCCGGTGACCCTTTAATGTACTTGACAATTCAATAATCGCATTCCAATGATTATCACAGGAGAGTTGAGAAACCGACTTACTATACTTACTGGGAAATATATGTCCGTCCGGTCATGGTGAGATAATTTAGCTTTCCAACTAGCCTTCGGTATATTCCTGGATCAGGATAGGGCTCCCCCTGGTTAGGAAGCAACTTTACATTAGGATCCATTGGAGTAGCAACTGGTTTACAATCTGTAAGACCTATTTCTTCTAGAATATCAAGAGCATATTTCCTTTGAGAGATAGCAACACCTGATTTTGATTGAGCTACTTCAGTCCCAAGAAAATAACGATGTGGACCTAGGTCCTTAGTTTGAAAATTGTGAAATAAATGTTGTTTTAATGCCTTGATACCTTCACAACGTCATCAACATAGACCACAAGGTAGATATATCTATTTGCCGAGGAGCATCGAAAGAAGACAGAATGATCTCCTTCACAACGGATCATTCCAAATTGTTGAAGAACTTTACTGAATCGACCAAACCAAGCCCGAGGTGATTGTTTCAAACCATATAAAGACTTTTGTAACTTGCATACCAAACCATACTCCCCCTAAGCAACAAACCCAGGAGACTGCTCCATATAAATCTCCTCTTCCAAGTCACCGTGCAAAAAGGCATTCTTGATATCTAACTGAAGGAGGGGCCAATGTTTCATGGCAGCCATAGCGAGGAATAAACGAACTGAGGATATCTTTGCAATAGGAGAAAAAGTATCACTGTAATCCTGACCATAGACTTGTGTATATCCCTTGGCTACCAGGCGAGCTTTCAAGCGATCGACTTGTCCATCAGGGCCAATCTTAACATTAAATACCCAACGGCAACCAACAACAGATTTGCCAGAGAGAAGGGGAACAAGCTGCCAAGTATTGTTGTAATCCAAAGCCGACATTTCATCAATCATAGCCTGTTTCCATCCTGGATGGGATAGTGCTTCGGAAACTGTCTTGGGAATAGAAATAGAAGAAAGTGTAGAAACGAAAGAACAATATGTGGGAGACAAACGATGGTAGGATATAAAATTGTAGATAGGATAAGGGTTACGGGTAGAGCGTGTACCTTTGCGGATGGCGATAGGCAAATCAGGTAAAACAGGTGGATCGGATTCAGGGAGAGAGACCTCTGGATGGGATAGTGCTTCGAAAACTGTCTTAGGAATAGAAATAGAAGAAAGTGTAGAAACGAAAGCACAATATGTGGGAGACAAACGTGAGAAAAGAAGGTGTTGAGACCTTATTGTGTTAATACTGTTTTATTGGTATACACCGTGGAGGAATAGTTCAAGGCATTGTGTCCACTGAGCCGCCAGTGTACCCGATGGTATTGACTATGGAAAGTTCAAAGCCAAAAGCTAACTTTCCAAATGCAATATTATCTCTTGAGGATTGGTTTGCGTGTCTGCATTCATACATGCATTAGTTTCCACTCATGTGGGGGATTGTTAGAAATTTTAGTTTTGATAAAGTGGGTGTCGATCCGAATTTGACCAAATTTTGGGTGGCTAAATATTTAACTTTGGAGGAATTAAATTATATATTGTTAATCTACGTTCCAAGTAGATGTTCATAATATTTTTATTTCTCAAAACTGAATTTCGGTGAGTGAAAAATTAATACACGAAGTTAGCCATACAAATGGACATTATGTAAAAGGAGATGAAAGGCCTTTGCCTTAAACACACATGTAATACAAATCATTGTTTATCCTAAAGATATATGCTAGAATGTGTTATTTGTTGGATATACTATAACACAAGTGGATGATCATAAGTGGGCCACATGTGGGCGGCGGCTCGCCTCGCCTTGCCAGGGCTTGGGCCCTTTGTGCCCGAGTCCAGTCCACTATAGTTTTGCCACTCAAAAATATGTTTGGTCCAAATTCAAGTGATTGTTGGACTATTGGAGCCCAATGAAGCTGGACATTTTAGGTGTCCAGATTCGTGTAACTGTTGGAGTTAGTAACTTCTGCAGTGGTGGTCACCTGGAGTTAGCCCACTACCAATCAGTTATGCAGTAGTGGGATGTTACATTAGTGTTGTTACATATGTTAATGCCCACTACCTTGGTTTATCTCCTGCAGGTGGAATGGTTGTCTATAAATATATTTTGTGCATTGCAGATTTCTTACACAGAAAATACATAGCTCATACCTCAAAAAGCCATATTTCTACATTCTGGATTTAAAGTCCAGCAACCAATCTTCAACACTTTTTAGTTCTAAGATGCTTATGTGTTAGTGATGCTACTATACAAAGAGATTAAGCCGTTTTATCTTTGGAAGCAATACGTCGAACCGTGAGCACTAGCAGGATGTAATTGTCTTTGCGGATATACATTTTATCTCGAGTCGGCTTTTTTTGTCCAAAGAATTCTCTTTGTAATAGAATATTTTTGTTTTCCAGTTTAATAAATAACCATCATGAAGGCTTTCCGTTGTAACCATTACTTTGTATTCAACGGGACAACCTTCATCCATGCTAACAAGATGTTCTTCCTATTTTAGTTACAACGTTAATCATACCGCAGTCTTGTAGATGTTATTTCAGATGTACATACACTTGGTGGATGGATGAACAAAGAGTTTCCCACTATTTATAAGATATAAAACACATGTCATTTATCCATATAAATAAAATGGGGCACTTGTTATTCATTCATCCACTGTTAAGTGCGATACACTCGGTGTAAAATGAATAACACCCATATAGTATCTGTATCTATGAATTATTGAAAAATATTTTTATTTTTCATACACATTTTGAAGCATCATTAAATACTCCGTACTTTTGAAGTAAAACATTTTATACACGTATTATAGTTATCTATATGATAGTTGGCGAATAATATTTTATTTTATTATTTTTGTAATATTTAAATATTTTATAATATTTAAATATTCTTACTTTTTATAATATTTTAATTAAAATATTATAAAAATAACAATAAGAATATTAATAATATGTGAAACTGCTAATTATTATTAAATAATTATTTTGGATTTTATGCTAAATTATAAATAACTATATTAGTTTTATATAATCTAAGTAGAAACATAATTCACGTAAAATTATACTAATTATTATATTTTTTATTTTATGCTATAACTATAAATTAATTAAGAAAATACCGTAAAAATTAATTTTTATATAATTTAAACATAAGGATCAAAACACTCCATATAAAGATAATGTTAAACTAAACCGAATTGTTACTTCCGAACAATTATTTTATGTTTGTATTATACTCGCACGTCTATTAATCCGTTTATTAAATATTTCTGTATTTTGTGCTGATTTTTGCAACATAATATTTAATAAATATCCATTATATACTCGTACATTTAAATGAAGTTTTTTTTTTCTTTCGTATTTAACTAAATAGGTGATCTTCAGTCTTCATCATGGGCTATGTGCTCTTGAATTTTATTTATTTATTTTCTCCGTATTAATACGGCCTAGAGTTCGACTGTTAAATTTGATCAATAGAATTTATGTCTCAATATTAGATATGAACCAAATGTGAATATTGACTGTACTAGCGTTATAATTGGTAGAATCTTAAAATGACTTTTATTTTTATATTGTTTTTGAAGGAAAAATGACTTTTATTTGATAATAAAGTATAGAGGAAAAATGTACACTCGTCAAAACACGCTGGAAGGGCGGGCTGGGCCACCATTTAGGTGTACCAAGAATAATCTAACTCAACACAACCCACAACGGACCGCGGATAGGTAGCCTATCCGTAGGGCTACAATGAACCAAGCCGCCGTGAGCTATTCGAGCTCGATTCGATAAAAGCTCGCTCGAAGTTCGTTAATGAGGCTCATTAAAATAAATGAGCCAAACTCATACTTAGAGATATTCGGTTCGCTAGCTCAGGAACGCACTCGTTAGTAAACTCATGAATAAGCTCGCTAGTAAGCTCGTATAAATTAAACTAATAATTTGATTTTAATTTTATTTTTTTATATTTTTAATTAAGATAACATAAAAATATTTCCATAAACTTATTTCTTTGAATAAAATTATAAGTTTTATAAATATATTATGAATTTTAAATATAAATAATTTTATTTTTTGTAATAAATTGAAGAATAATTTAATTTTTAATTATTATTTACTAAGCTCAAGGCTCGATTAAGCTCGAAAAAGTTCGTGAGCCATCAATATGTTCGATAAATTGTGCTCGAGTTCGACTCGATAATAAATGAGCCAAACTCAAACACTCAAAAGCTCAACTCCTGTTCGGTTCGATTGCAAACTACTTATCCGCCCAAAATTGCCCAAAAAATAAAAAACATATATGTTTTCATATATTTGTATTTTATTGATTTAGTTTAATGTATAATTCTAAAAATCAAAAGTGCTCCAATTCTTATAACAATGTAGTGATGTGAAATATGTTGCCAACACTTTAGGTGTCACATCTGAAGTCTTGTAAATCGAAACACAAATCACAATATTTCATTATAAATTATCGGGTTATAAGTTAAAAAATTAAAAATTATATATTTGAATTTAAAATTTTAAACTCAAACATTTAAGTTTAATAATTTAAGTTAATGTATTCATTATAAAAAATTCATACATAGTTTATAATTATATTGCATTAATAAAAACCACTAGCTTATAGCTCAAGTGGTATCGCTTACCCTTTGTAAGGTGTTGACCAGGGTTCGAACCCGTACCTTTCGGTTTATTTGTAATTTATCCCCTCCCGCTTGACCAAGATCTCCAACTTATTAAAAAAATATTGCATTAATAAAATTACAAAGTTTAAATATTTTGTAGTCAAAATTTTAAAAATAAAACTATAAAAAACAAAAGCTAGCATTACATACCAATATAAAATGAAAAAATTTCAATACTTTTTTTTCCTAAAATTACTCATATGACTATAAGTCATAATTTTTAAAATTATATATTTAAATCTATTAAAGATGAGGAGATGTGAATTTGAAAAAATATATTTAATACTAATGGATAATAAAATAGATATGTAATATTAGAATTATATTTATTTTTTAAAATATAAAATTGGCCCGCCTGCTAACCAACAAAGCAAGCCCTAATGGGCCTAAAGCTAAACAAACCGGCTAAAAAGACTCGATTTAATTGGGATAAAATAATTCACCATAACTCTCTTTTTCAAGTTTAAATGTTTAAACGTGCAGGCCAACGGGTCGCGCCCATTTAACATCTCTATAAGAAGGTAATTATTTGTTTTTATGCTATGTAAAATATCTTTTTAGTTTGTTATAAATCTATTTTTACCTTTAAAATCATTGCATCAAAATTAATTTATTACATTAAAATATAATTAATGTTCATTAGACCGGTTGGGGTTGAACCGATCCGACCAACACTACAAAAACTTCTAGTTACCCATAGAAATAATATTGTCACTATATTTTATAGTTACCTATATAACAAAATTTGTTACTAAATTTTATAGTTACCTACAAAACAATGACATAACAAAAATATTGTTTATGCCCAAACTATACTGCACTAACTAGGGGACACATTACCAACAATTTTTGAATTTTCCAACCGAAATATTGTAGGTATTTCTCAACAAATAGATTTTGCTTTTAAATATTTATTTACTATGTTTTTACTTACAATACTTTTACATATACTTTAATGTTATCTTAAAGCTTACATTACATACAAGTTCGAACCACAATGCTTTTTGATGGAGATAAGATTTAGTATCTATTAGGATTAGTTTTTGTGAGTTATATACTTATCTTTTAAGAATTTTCAATAGTTAGTAGTTTTATTATTGTAGGAGTTTAATCATATAAATATCTCTGTTTTGTTATTATTTTTAGGATGGTTGACAATTGATATTAAAATTTGAGATTTATCTCTTTTCCAAAGCTTATTTATGTTATTAACATATTTATGATTTCTTCGTGGTGTTTTTTGTTCTCGTTAAGCTTTCGCATGCATCGGTTGGTATTCGAGACTAGTATATGCTCCCCAATCATGTTGTCCGGCAAGATCCATATTGCATGAACGACATCGCACATATCCATTAATAGATTAACTTGTTGACACAACGGATAATCACATTTCGCACCGAGCAACAAAAAATTTCGACACTATCACCCCCTCTCACAAATGGCCGAGATCGGCACGCGAGGCATGCAACAGAGGCAAAATGTGGTGGATATGGTTTTAGTTTTTATTCGTCCTCATATATTTCATCAAACGAGAATGGTGGTGGATATGATGGATCACCATTTGATGGAAAAGATGGAGACCTCATTCTGAGATTGGTTATGAAAAATCTCTCGCAATTTAAAGAGAATTGTGACTATGATAGCCCACCAATTTTCGATAAGGAGGAATACGCGGGTTATGATGACCACCAATATTCGATAAAGAAATTGAGGATGTTGATTCATTGATGGGAAATAAATTTTTCTTTCTCCACTAGAGATCGAAGATATTTTTGATGTCTCACATCTCTCATCATATGGATAAAATATTATTCATCAAGAATAGATTATAGCCCTTTTTTTGACTGTAATTGACAAGACCGGAGAGAAGCTTGTTGATGTCCGTTAATGGAAAATATAATTCTGAGTCGAATGTCATACTATAATGGTATCGGAGTCTACAAGATAATGACTGATGGTTTTCTAGAATTAAAGATGGATTTTTATTTTTGATCCGTGTTGTTTTTATTCATTGTTCGTTTATTCGTAGTTTTCGTCTGCATCACCTTTTCTCCTCCATATTCTTCTTCATTTTCTTCTCTTATCCTTCGAGGACGATCGAGGAAGTAAATTTTTATGCTTTTAGTCTCAATAAATTTGTTCCTAGTAGGTAACTTTTATTTGTCCCTAATAGGTGGTATTGTTCCCAATAAGTGACCTTTTTCAGTAAACAAGTTTGTCGGGACGTGATTTTTCAGATGAGTCATTAATACATGACAGAACGATATCAATTTCTTTAGTACATGTTTTCTCCAAATATTTCGTCGATATTCTCGATTCTACAATCATTAGATTTGTTTATGTTTATGATCCTCGTAGGCTTGCAACTATTTTTTCTCGATGTTGAAAATAAGTTGAAAGTTTATTTTATTGAAATTCATTTCGATTCTAAAAAACTTATGATCTACCTCGCCAGCTTCGCCAATGACGATCAAAATGGTCAAATGGAAACCAAAGATACATTAGATGGATGTATAAAGTCGACACGGATGGCTCCTCAAAATATTTTCTCGGTAAATTGGTGTTTTCTTGTAGTGCAATTAAATCATGAACCAATAGCAAAATTAACGATATACACATCGATACACATACCAAATAATGTTGAGTGGCAATTTTTGTCAAATCACCAAAATCCCTTAATTTATTGACATGTTTATACCAGGACCATCCATAGTTAGCAATTTCAATAAAACGCACAAGTTTGGTCAAAATAGGACTAAATATCCATTTTATTCATTTATTACTTGAGAGCTACTTGAATACTCGATAACGTTGATGATTATGTTTGAAATTAAAAGCTAAGACCTAATCTCCTTCCCCCTTTTTTATTCTCTCGTAAAAATAATATGTTTTTCCCTTCTCCCCGCATGGGAGGAGGAGAAAGTAAATTCCTTTCTTGTTGTACTTCATTTTCTTTCTCGCCCATGGTATTTTTAATTTATCCCCTCCGGAGTGTGTTTCCCACTTTGTGGGAGAGGTTTCTCCAAAGTGTGAAAGTTGTTTTGCCTTTTTTGTATGTTATTGTTGTGGTTTTCTTATGTTTTTAGATCTATTCGGATATAAATAGATCTGTTCTCCCCGTGATCCAATTGGAGTTCTTCATCAATTTATGTTATATCTCGAGGATTGATCCAAAAAAATTTAGGAGGGGACACAAAATAAATATAATGGGAGTGTTTGCAATCACTAAAAAACACTTCATAGTTTGAGATGAAAACTTCACTTTGTAGTATTGGCAAATGCCTTTGCTTCGATTCTACTTTATTTAATCAAAATCTTAAAACAAGTAGAGGTTGCTTTAGATTTCTGTTTCTAATTTGATTTTTACAAACAAATAAATATTTTCCAACTTTTCACCAAACACTTTGACTTCTAGTTCTCAACTTCCTCGATTCTATTTTCAAACACTACCAACTTTTGATTCTTAACTATTTGTACTTCTATTTCAATAAATCACTTCTTCTGTATGAAGTTTTTGCAAACAATCCCAATGTGTTGGGAAATTATTTTGTAGATTTTGATGAATGCCATGTAAAACTTAGAATAGGAAGTTGGCACCCCATTCTTGTTATAAATTGCATTGTAATAGATAGAAATTGGTAGAGTGAGTCAAGTCACTATGCCCGAACATGCAAGAAGACAACCTGAGACTAAAGGAAGACTCCGCTTTGTGAGGCAACGAGTGTGACAAAGAAAGAGAAGACAGAACTCGATCAAGGTGCAATGTAAGATGCAAAAGTGAAGATCAATCAAGTCAACTCAAGATAGCCAAGTCTCAAGTTGAAGTGACGTAAGAGTCATCCAATGATTGGAAGTCGACTCTAAGTCACCTAGGGAAGGCAAGGAAATGCGATCAAGTCGAGATAATCGAAAGAGATCCGTTGCACGTAAATCAAGAGAATTACTTAAACAAGTAATACTTCCATACTACCTTTCTTGAAGTGCTCGGTCCCGAGAAGCATGCAAAAGGAATAAACCAACGGGAAGCACTCGCACCGTGTCGAACTCGAAAAGTCAAGAATCGCTCATACGAGGAAACGTAAATTCCAAGGATCGCAACAAGACAAGCCAACGACCACAAGTGACTTTCAAAATAAGCCTATCTCTTCAACGAGCAAATTTTTGAAAGATCACTATAAAAGGCCGAGGAATCACTCGAGAGAAGGTTACCAACCTCGAACCACGAACATTCAAGCTAACATTTGAATCAGAACCAAGAATACTCTCAAGTCATTCAAGATCAATCCTCAAGCTTACATTACGAAGGAAATCAATCAAACACTCACCCGTGAAGGAAAGACAACTTCAATCGCTTGAAGAGGAAACATTTGAAGAATCAAGGGTCTACATTCCACAAAGAATTGTAGAAAGGTTCAGGTCGAACCAGTGCTTAAGCTATTTGGAGGGCTTCGTGATCAAATCCAAGGAACTTAAGCAAGTGGGTCAATGTAGCAAGGCAACCGCCATGTGAAGAAGTTGAGTCGCATTTGCGAGAAGCCACTGTGTGACCAAGGCATCTCCGACCGAGTCCCAAAGGATAAAGTCACCGTGTGATCAAGACTTGTATTTGGGACCGTTTACCACTCGTATATTGAACAATACTTAGTGGATTCCTCCAGGAGTTGGAGAAGAGAGGAGTAGAAGAATTACCCCATCTTCGAACCTCTATAAAAACTTATTGTGTCATTTACATTTCAAAGACTTTAATTTCTCGCATCTTATTTTTATATCTCACGATAAATTTTCTATCCAATTGATAATCAATCGAGTGCTAAAACCAAGTATTAAAACAAACTTAACCAAATTCAAGGGTGTTAAGTCTTCCATAAAAACATATCACGCATCGAGTTAAGTCTTTAGTCAAAACATCCGAGTTATTCTATCAACAACAAGGTCAGTCGAAAGTGACTAACTCGCCGATTAACTAACTTAGCCGTCCATCAAGGACTCAACTGTGAAATATTTAACGCTGAACATTTTTAAAAGGACTAAATCAAAAAGTTGGTAAGGTTTATTCAACCCCCTTCTAAACCTTACACTCACAAAAAAGGTCCGAGCACATTTTGACACATCTAATAATTAGATAATTGTATTCATATCAACCCGCATCAATAGCCTCGTAATCATGATGGTGACGTTCCCACAAAAAGTTGCATCATCAATAATGGATAAGTTGTATTGACGGTGGGCGTGAAATTATTTCTATATATATATATATATATATTTGAATATAACATAAACATTTGATAGATTAAAATATACCGACTCATTATAAATACATAAGTATTGCAATACAATCAAAATATATAATTTTCTAATATAATAACTCACTAATATACTTTATATATCATCAAAATCCTTACATATTTTTTCCAAATTGAAATAGCATTATAATCTTTTTTCATCACTTATTATGAATAAAATCTTATCACATTGATAATTTGAAAACAAAAGAGATAAAACAGTATAATACAATTATGAAAATCGAGCCAGTAATGCAGATTCATTTTTATATTTTTGTTTAGATCTTTTGTAATTTATTTAACACAATATTTAATACTGATAAATCATATATAAAATAGATTGTTAATTAAAATGGACAAAGTTAATAAACAAACTATATTTTTTAAACAAAATCTTTCCAAATTCATATGTATAGTATTTAATACTAATTAGACATACATAAATTATAATGTCAATGCATACCATAATTAAAATAAACAAAATTAATGATATAATTACAAAGATATTGTACAGATATGTCTATTTTCTTTTTTGTTTTCCATTAAAAAATATATGTACAAACTATTCTTTTTTGTTTTCTATTGTCTCGCAAATTAACAAACATGAAAATAGTAAAATTGAATTTATATGAATCAATATATTAGAAGAGTTCCATACAATTTCTAAACAATCCTCCGATTCTTTTCTTAAAAATATAACATCCGAAATTTGATAATTTGGAGATGAACTCTGCAGCCTTGATCTCCCCAAACTTGAATTTGAATTTGAATAACGTTATTTTGAGGGCTTCGACAAAGCTTAATCTCTGGATCAAACATGAAATATTTGACGATATTTGACTTGGATATGAGAACTTTTGGTGGAATCTGCCACTTTGATCTTCCTCCAAGATGAACTTGAACTTCAATAACGTTAGCTCGAGGGCTTCATAGCTTATTCCCGAATCAAACGTTGCACTTGAGTTGAATCCACGATGAACACCTTGAATTCGCCTTGAACACCATGGATCTCCTCAATTTGTTCTTCTCGACTTGAGGGAATTTTATCCACTTCCTTCTTGTTTGATTTCTTCTTTGAATTGTGACTTAATTCATTGAGAATGGCCTCTATTTACACTATGTGGGAGTGAGTTTTGGATAACTCATATGGTGAAGACTCTAATTTGATTGGTCCTTTAAGATTTTATATTATCTCCTAATCACAAATTGTGATAATTATCAAAAGAGATAATAATTTATCAAGATAAATCTTGATATACAAGAATTTGATATTTGACAATCTCTAATTGGCAATAAAATATATATTGAAATATCAATAAATTAACTATTTAAATTAGGAATTAAATTTCATTAAATTCCCAAATATAAATAGAAACTATTGATATTCATGTGTCTTCATTTAATTGGTGCAAATTTAATTTGTGTATATATATTTTTTTTTCAAGTCCAATTTTCAATTTTCTGTGTTATAAAGTGAATTTTCAAACTTTATTGGTTTTTGTGTGAAAAATAAGAATATATTTAATTTGTTTTCTATTTTTTTGTTCGAAAATGAAAATATATTTGTTTATGGTCTTTGAAGTGTATGTTTGATAAAGATTTGCGTGATTATAATTAAAACTTTTTGGTTATAGTCTATTAAGTGCGTTTTCAAATAGATTTACTTACATGTGGTAAAATATTGTTTGGTTATGTACTTATGTTTACAATGGATTATTTCTATAGAAAATGAAAAGTGAAAATTGCACTTATTCCACTTAAAAATTCACTATACAAATATAAACTCAATTTCTGAATAGTTGAAAAATGGTTGTTCGAAATACAACAATATATGGCCATATATGCTTTCCCGTCAAACTTTTTGTCTTCCGATTTACTTTACATACTTTATTGTCTTGCATTTGTTCTCTAAAATACCAATTTATATTTCACTTTGGGGTAGAGCTATCAAACAAACCTAGTCGGGCTTGCACGATGTTGGTCCATCGGACCAAAGTGAAAAATCAAGTTGGGCCGAGCCAAATAGTAATTTGGCCGCTAATTTTAGCATCTATCCCGACATTAACCCATGAAAATATACATAGAATGTCGACGGACCGACCCAGACTGATGTTTCGTGCCTAATGGAATCAACCAAATAGTTTCAATTCATTTCGGCCTTTTCCAAATAATAATTTATATTTATTTCGCAATATCACCAAAAACATAAAAAGAATACAAAATAAATATTAAGACGAGATGATCACTAAAATAAATAGAGTATCCAAGGCACAAATCCTTGTTATAATTTTTGCACATAATTCTTTCTCAAAGTTTAGAAGGCATAACAGTTGAATCTTTCAACCCTAACAACCCACAAACCTCCGGATACAAAGCCTTCCTAATTCCGGCGTACGCCTCCCCACTCCACCGCCTCTTCCCCAACTCATCCGCCATGCGCATCGCGGTCTCCACCACCTCCTCCGCGCTATTGTGCGCCGAATCAACAATCCCCATCTTCACCGCCGCCTCCGCCCCAACCTTCGCCGATCGCAGCACCAGCTCTCGCCGCGCCACCGCTGATCCGATCTTTCCCCGAATCAGAGCCGTAAAGTAATCGGGCAGAGTCATACCTATATCCAGCTCGCTCATGTACATCACCCCCCTCGACGACGTCATCATGACGTAATCGTGGCTCATCGCCAGAATCAGCCCCGCGGCGGCGGCGTGTCCGGTGACGGCGGCTATGGTCGGCATGGAGAGAGAGAGAGTAGATCGGAGACGACTCCCCTGAATAGATCCACCATCCGAACGAGCTCCGCCTTGGCGGCTTCGGCTGAGCCGGACTTGGCGCCGACGGCTTGGGCGTGCCTCAAATCGAAGCCGTTGGAGAAGAATTTGCCTTGGGATTGCGTGATGAGAACGGATCCGTTGACGGCTTGGGATCTGGCTTCGGCTAAAGCCGCGCGGATGGATGAAATTAGCGTCGGGCTTAAGCGATGCTCCTGATCTTTCTTGGTGTCGCCTGTTAACGTTAGGATGAAGAGGTTGCCGCGCTTCTCTAACGTGCACATGGTGGATATTGGGGGTAATGATCGATTGGGGTTTTTTGGAAGAAGAAAAAGATGATGAATGAAGATGAAATGAGAAAGAGAAAAGAGATGATAAATGATAAATGTTGAATTTCGAAAAATGATGCCAACTTGCAGGCACGTATATATGGTATGGAAGATAATAATATCATATTCTTGTAATTAATGCCACTCTATAAATGTATATCTTTTTGTATTTTATGTTTATTTTTCTTTTTATTTATTATTTACATTGTTATTTTAATATTAGTTTTAAAAATACATCATATACACAATATTGTAATATAGAATTTATGTTCTCTTTCAAAATAAATATTCAGAATTCTTCTCAAAAAATGAAAATAAATAAACATTCAGAATTATCGTCTTGTTATTGCCTAAAAATATATTCTGTTGGACCCATCACCAATTATATTTTGGTGTACTATAATAACTAGATTTTTTGTGTCAGTGTTTCAACCCACATGCACAAAGAGGCAAATAGCAAAGAAATTTCCATTGTTACGTAATCTTGAAATATTTTAGATATGTTCTAGATTTGAATCTGACGTTAGAAGCATTATCTCTTTGATCTTTTCTTATTTTTTTTAAAAAGTCAGAAGAATATCCATCACGCAAACCAAGGAGAAGCTTTTCATCATGATTAGGGGTAGAAGTAGCCACTACCCAATCGGCGCCATATTTAACAATTAGTCAGACTCAGGCATTTTACAAAGCCTATTTAAGTAGTTGAGTCAGGCCTGAGCCTTTAAAAAAATCTTTTAAGTTTAATAGGCCGGCCTATTTAAGGCCTACGTATAATATATATAATATTATATATAGTACATATATTATGTATAGAAATAAATAATATTATATAGAATACATGTATATATATATATTATATTATATATATATATATATATATTGAAGATATAAATTGTATAAAAATATTACATATATCTTATATATAAATATAATATTAGAATACTAACGAGACACTTGTTGACACGC
Organism: Rehmannia glutinosa; assembly: GCA_016081115.2. Taxonomy (NCBI): domain Eukaryota; kingdom Viridiplantae; phylum Streptophyta; class Magnoliopsida; order Lamiales; family Orobanchaceae; genus Rehmannia; species Rehmannia glutinosa. The sequence continues at coordinate 14,121,612 of CM071935.1, read as the reverse complement.
GTCTTGGATCAACAAGAAAAATATAACAAGGCTTATTACGTGGAAATTAAATGAACTCGTGATGGGCTAATTCTTTTTATATCGGGCCGAAAGCGTAAGATTCCCGGCTCGGTTTTTGGCTTTACATCCGAACTTTTTACAAGTGTTCTCTATAGATTATCTCTCTTCTCTCTTCTTCATAATTGAAAACCTATTTATACCCATACAATTATCGGGTTTTTAACCATCATTACATCTAGTAATAAAAGTGATTACAAAGGACATGTGTCCTTCTCTCAACATGCATGTTGCCACTTGTTGACTCACTTGCCAATACGCCGACAAGTGGCGCTTATTATGCTAATGGGGATCTCAACCTTCCTTAGTCAATGGTTATCCTTTAAATCTCTCGCCATAATCGCGACTAATACGAGCCGAGCTCGCTTCATGCCACGCCATCATCGCTTCGATTCGGGCATCATCGCTTGGTCCACGTTGTATTATGGGCCCCACATCATTACTAGTCGGCCGGCCACGTGACTAATTTGTTGCCGCTTGATATCATTAATGGCCTCCAAGTTTAATTCCGAGGAGAAAATGTTAGATAAATATTTTTATCATGATTTTGATGATTTTGTTCAAATGAGTTTTTATACCAAAACAATGTCCCTAAATGTTGTCCCAACACTTCCGATCGATCTAAAATGTTTTTACTATTTTTCTGAAAGTATTTCTTGAAGTTTATATTCGATTTAAAATTGACAACACTTTTGTTTCAGTCGACCTGGCCGCCCTATAGGCAACCCGCACTGAAGCCGAGTTTTGAAACGTAAATGGGACGTAAGAGAAAATGGGAGGGCGACTGGCGACTGGTGGGACGGTGAGAGGGCGACGGCCGGCCGACCACCGGGCGACGGTACTGGGAGTGCCCTCTCAAATGCAGATTTCTCTGCTTTTGATTTTCTATCAACCCCAACCGGTCAAGACCAAGGCGACGGCCGAACCCCTTCGACCGGCCCCCGTGTAAAAATTCGCAGAATTCAATTTCAATCTTATCTCGTACACCGGCCGAACCCCCTCGCTTATCAAAAACTATCCGTTGCATTTTCGCATGCTTTTCCCTATTTTGTGGGATTGATTTCTAACAGCTATATTGATGATTTTAAATGGTTTCTTTTGCAGCAAATTACTCCCCAAGGAGGAGCCAATGTCTGGAAATCAAAGCCAAGACCTCTTCTATAAATAGAGGCTTCATTCAAGCAACAATATAACACTCTATACAAGCAAAGAGCAAACAAAGCAAACACTTTCATATATCTTGTTGTATTAGCCTTAACACTTTCACTTGCACAAATTTGAGGTCTAGGCTTTCAATTCTTGATTACACTTGTACTCATATTGTATCAATCATTATTGAGTTGTAATCTTGATTTTGGTCATCATTCAACACAAGACATCCTTGTGAGTATTCTTGTGGTAAGAATACACTGGGTGATCTAGGTGATAGGTGTTTGAAGGTTGTGGTAATCTTCAAAGGTGTTGTAAGAGGATTGTGGTAATCCTCAAGGGATTGTGGTAATCCTCAAGGTGGTGTAAGAGGGTTGTGGTAATCCTCAAGGTGTTGTATTAATTTTTGCAAATTAATAATATCTTTTTTCCTTTTGAAATCCATCCCTGATATAATCGGGGTGGTAGAGATTAGGCCCTGTGGGTTGAACCTCTTTAAATCGACGAGTGTTGTTTAATTTCCGCATTTACATTCTCGCCTTTGTTTGATTATTCAAAAGAGGGCAAAATCTGAAAAACCGAGATAATCTATTCACCCCCTCTAGATTATCGTAGCCACTGACTAACAAGTGGTATCAAAGCCAAACTCTTTGCTAGCTCGCCCGAGTAAAGAGGAAAGATCCATGGCTACGAATGACGCTTATCTCACCACCGGCGCCCACCAACAAGCCACCATTGTTCGACGCCAACAACTACGCATTTTGGAAAGACCGTATGGAGTGCTTTCTGGGTGCGGGTTTGACATATGGAATGTGGTTATTGAAGGAGTTGATCAACCAACGAAAAAAATGGAGGATGGCACCTCGGCTCCTAAACCTTTCAAGGAGTTCGATGAAAATGATAAGAAGGCTTTCTCTCTAAACGGTAAGGCCTTAAATATTTTGCATTGCTCACTTACCGCCACCGAGTACAATCGCATACGAGGCATAAGGTCGGCACATGAGGTTTGGGAAAAATTGGAGACTATATATGAAGGGACAAAGAAGGTCAAGCAAGCTAGAAAGACCATGCTTGTTAAAGACTTTGAAAACTTTAACATGTATGATGGTGAAAGCATCTCCAAGATGGTGGAAAGGCTTGACAACATTGTCAATCCTCTTGTGGCCCTCGGAAAGTCATCTCCGAAGAAGACAAAGTGACTAAGGTATTGAATGCTCTTCCCCTGCTCATGGTCCGAAAAGGTGACGGCAATCACGGAAGCACAAAATCTTGAGACACTCAAGTTTGACGAGCTCATCGGAACCTCCTCATCTATGAAGTCTATCTCAAGGAAAGGAAAAATACCAAACCAACCATCAATCAATCGGGTATGCAAAATATTCCTAAAGGTCTTGCTTCCTCTTCTAATAATGCATACTATGATAATGATGATGATGATGAGGAGACGGCCGCACTTGTTCGAAAATTTGCAAAATTTGTGAATAAAAATAAAGTAAGAAAACCAAGAGATAATGCTTGCTTTAAGTGCGGAAAACCCGGCACTTCATAGCCGATTGCCCAAAACTCAATGAGGAGGAACAAAAGAAAAAGAAGCCTTTTCCAAAAAGAAGGCTCTAAATGCGGATGTCAAAACTTGGGATGAGCTACTCGAGACATCCAACGAGGAAGGTGAAACCGAACATGGTCTTATGGCTATAGACGATGAAAATAATGAGGTACGCCTCTAACTCCTCTACCTCCTCCTTAGTTGATGAATTGCAATGTGATTTTGATGAGTTGCAAAATGAATTTCAAAAATTGATTGTTAAATACAAGAGTTTAAAGAAGGAGCATAAAGAGCTTAAAATAGAAAAGGATAAATTATTTACATCTTATGAGACTCTTGATCATGTTCATGCTATTACCCTTACTCAAATTCAAACTCTTGAAACCGAGAAACAAATGCTCACTAATGATATTGATAATTTGAAAAAGGATGTGCATCGCTTTAATTTAAGCACGGATAAGGTTACTAAAATTTTAGATGCACAAAGAGGTGAGCATTCAAAACAAGGACTTGGTTACAAACCATTTCAAAAGTCTTTAAGAAAATGACCAAGGTCCGAATTTTGTACGTGCTAAAAGTGCCCATAATATTATTTGCTTTTATTGTGGTAAAGTTGGTCACTATGTTAGCAATTGTAAATTGAAGAACAATTTTAGCTTTGTTTGGAGACCCAAAGGTCTCAAGGCTAACCCCATGGACCCCAAAACTATATGGTACCTAAAAATGGTTCGCTTGTAGGTAATAGCGCTACAACAACCATGGAGGATTCGAAATGGCTCGTGGACAGCGGATGTTCACGCCATATGACCGAAAGAGAGAACTTTTACCAACATCAAGTTCCAAGAAGAGGGTATGGTCATGTTCGCAATGGCAAAGGAAGAATTCTTGGAAATGGAGAAATTGGTAACTCTTCTTTCTCTCTTAATAATGTTCTTTTAGTAGAAGGGCTTAAATTTAATTTGATAAGTGTTAGCCAACTTTGTGATTCAAATTATAATGTTGTTTTCAATAAAGAAAATGCCTTATTCGTAAAAATGATGAAATTATTTGTGAAGCAAATAGAAAAGGCAATCTTTACAAAATTTCTACTAGTGATTTGGTTAGTCAAAATGTTTCTTGTCTTGTCGCCAACAATGATTTAACGAGTTTATGGCATATGCGACTTGGACATGTTGGATATAAAAGTTTGAAAAATATTTACAAAAACCAACATGTAAAAGGACTACCCAAATTGAATTTTGAAAATCTTGGCTTATGTGACACTTGTCAAAAGAACAAATTAGTTAAGAGTAGTTTTAAGCCCAAAAATGAAATTTCCACAACCAAGCCTCTACAACTTCTTCACCTAGATTTGTATGGGGATATTGGTACTGCGGCTAGTCTAAGGAAAACATTACACTTTTGTAATTGTTGATGATTTTTCTAGATACACTTGGGCTCTTTTTCTTGCAAATAAAAGCGATGCCGTTAACGAGTTTGTTAAGTTGTGTAGACGCATTGAGAATGAAAAGGAAGATACTATTAAAACTATTCAAGTGATCGAGGCGGAGAATTTGACGGTGAGTTTAGAGTCTTTTGTGAAACCAAGGGATATACACACAATTTTTCGGCTCCAAGGACACCTCAACAAAATGGTGTAGCCGAAGGAAGAATCGGACACTTCAAGAAATGAGTCGGTCCATGCTAAATGAATTTTCACTTCCAAAATATTTTTGGGCCGGCCGTAAGTACCGCTTGCTATGTCATTAATCGAGTTTATATTCGCCCTAAAATGAATAAAACTCCATATGAGCTTTGGAAAGGAAGAACTCCAAATATTAGTTATTTCAAAATATTTGGATGTAAGTGCTTTATTTTGAATACTAAGGATCAATTGACAAACTTGATCCTAAGGCCGATGAAGGAATATTTATGGGTATTCAACCAAGAGCAAAGCATATCGGGTTTACAATAAGACTAGCATGGTTGTTGAAGAATCTATTCATGTCAAATTTAATGAAGCCTCCCTAAAAAGAAAGAATACCCAATGACGATAGTGATGAAGAGGATATTGTTGAACCTATTGTTCAAAGTGATGCTCATAATGATAAACCTTCTATTTCAAATGATCAACCTTCAAGTTCAAATGTTCCTCAAGAAGATAGGGTGATACTTCAATCTTCCCGTAGCATTGAAATTTAAGGAGATCACCCAAAAGATCTTATTATTGGTGATCCCTTGATAAAGTAATGACTCAAGAAATTTTGCCGAGAAAGCTCTTATATCTCAAAAAGAGCCTAAAAATGCTAAGGAAGCTATTGAGGATGAAGATTGGTTTTTAGAAATGCAAGAGGAGTTGAATCAATTTGAAAGAAATGATGTATGGGAATTAGTACCTTGTCCTCCATCTCAAACAATTATTGGTACAAAATGGGTATTCCTAACAAACTTGATGATCAAGGCAACATTGTTCGTAATAAGGCAAGGTTAGTAGCTCAAGGGTATTGTCAAGAAGAAGGTATTGATTATGATGAAACATTTGCACCGTAGCACGCTTAGAAGCTATTCGCATTTTTTACTTGCCTATTCTTGTTTTAAAAATTTCAAGCTTTACCAAATGGATGTTAAATCCGCTTTCTTAAATGGTTTTATTCAAGAAGAAGTCTATGTAAAACAACCTCCGGGTTTGAAAATTTTTCTAGGCCTAATGATGTTTTTAAACTTAAAAATGCCTTGTATGGTTTGAAACAAGCACCTCGTGCATGGTATGATAGACTTAGCTCTTTTCTTTTTGCAAAATGGTTTTACAAGAGGTAAAGTTGATACTACTCTCTTTGTTTTTGAAAAAGGGCAAGATTGTTTACTTGTGCAAATTTATGTTGATGATATTATCTTTGGTGCTACTAATGAATCTTTGTGCAAGAAATTTTCTAAGTTAATGCAAGGTGAATTTGAAATGAGCATGATGGGAGAGCTTAATTTCTTCTTGACTTCAAATCAAGCAATGCCAAGAAGGTATCTATATTTCACAATCAAATTATACAAAGGAACTTTTGAAAAAGTTCGGCATTGAAGAAGGAAGAACCGCCTCGACTTATGGCAACAAATGTCAAAATTGACAAAGATGAAAAAGGCAAGTCGGTTGATGAATCCAAGTATCGAGGTATGATTGGTAGTTTACTTTATTTAACCGCTAGTAGACCGACATTCTTCATGCCGTATGCCTATGCGCTCGCTTTTCAAAGCAATCCCAAAGAATCTCATATGAGTGCCGTTAAAAGGATTTTTCGATATTTGAAAGGCACTATTCAATATGGTTTATTTTATCCAAAGAATGAAAATTTTTCTCTTAAAGGTTATAGTGATTCGACTATGCGGAAATATTGATGATCGGAAAAGTACTTCCTGGATCATGTCAATTTTTAGCAATTGCCTAGTTTCTTGGTTTTCAAAGAAACAAAATTGTGTTTCACTTTCAACGGCCGGCCGAATATATTTCCGCCGCTTTTTGTTGTACTCAACTTCTTTGGATGAAACAAACCTTAGCGGATTACAAATGTTCTTTTGAAAATGTTCCTATCTTTTGTGATAACATATCCGCTATAAATATTGCTCAAAACCCGCTCATCATAACCGCATTAAACATATTGAGATTCGACATCATTTTCTAAGGGATTGTGTTTCAAAACGAAAAATTGAGATATCGCTTTGTGCCATCTCAAGATCAATTAGCGGACATTTTACAAAACCGCTAACTTCCGAGACTTTTGCGTCAATACAAGCTCCTTAGGCATAATGCATATTGAATGAGGTCTACGTTTGCATTTTGCATGTTTTTAAAACTTAGGGGCGAAAAATCGGATTTTTGGTTGAAAATTCGATTTTGAATAATTTGACAAAACAAATAATGAAGAGGTTGAGGGCAACCGGCCGCCCTCAACGCCGACCGGCGCCCTCAACCACGACACGGCCGCCCTAGGCCAAATTTTGGTTTAAGTTCGCTCGCCTTCAAAGATTTGTTATTTTCACTTCTTTTTGCCATTTTTCGTCCCTTTGCCAAATGCACAATTTTCACTCAAAATTGATTTTCATGCATTCAATTCATATCTTGACCTTATATAGCATGTTTATCATCATCATTGCTCATCTTTTCCGATCAAATGGTAAGAATTTTCCTTACTTTGCTCAATTGGGTTGAACCCTTGAGTTTATGGCTTTCTTGATATTTCTTGATATTTTTTGCTTATGATCTTGATGAGCTTAGTTATTATGTTGTATTGTATGATGTTTGATGTGAATTGGTGATGCATTTTTTTGGCTTGGATCATTTACAAGGGCTATATACAACTCTTTTTATTTTTCACGCCCACAATGTGTTCGATGAAATGTCACAATGAAAATTTCAACTTCTACATGATTCTCTCGCTTCCAAAAGTCTTCAATACTCATTGAGATCATGTTTTGGCAAATAAAACGAGCGTATGAACTCTTCATGATACATTTCTCCCATTTTCCTTGGTTTTTAAGCCTAAATTGCTCAATGGTTGATAAACCATTTCTTTGGCGCACTTTGACATACTTCTATGATGTTTTTATCATCCTAACATTTTTTTTTTGATGATTCCAAAGGGGGAGAAACAGGAAATTGGCTCGTTAGCTCAAAGAAGCTAATAAAAGCTCATGATAGAAGCTATAAGCTATGGCTTATTAAGGCCATAAGTTGTGAAGAAAACTCACCCAATGATTGTTTTATGAACTTGTTTGCACGGATAATAAGTATTTGTGACAGGGGGAGCTTCTAAGCTCATGGAGTTGTTGTTTATTTTGTAAAAGCTTGTGCTTCTAGCTTATGCAATATTTCTTATTAATGTGCTTGTTGATAGGGGGAGCTTTTGTAAAATGTTTTTAAACGGATAGTTTACTCATAAACCGAAAATTTATTTTGTTTTTCGAAATCGCCCTCTTGAAAATTGTTTTTGGTTTGTAATCATCAAAAAGGGGGAGTTTGTTAGATAAATGTTTTTATCATGATTTTGATGATTTTGTTCAAATGAGTTTTTATACCAAAACAATGTCCCTAAATGTTGTCCCAACACTTCCGATCGATCTAAAATGTTTTTACTATTTTTCTGGAGTATTTCTTGAAGTTTATATTCGATTTAAAATCGACAACACTTTTGTTTCAGTCGACCTGGCCGCCCTATAGGGCAACCCGCACTGAGCCGAGTTTTGAAACAGAAAATGGGACGTAAGAGAAAATGGGGAGGGCGACCGGCCGACCAGTGGGCGATCGGTGAGGGCGACCGGCCGACCACCGGGCGACCGGCACTGGGAGTGCCCTCTCAAATGCGACTTCTCTGCTTTTGATTTTCTATCAACCCCAACCGGTCAAGACCAGGGCACCGGCCGAACCCCCTTCGACCGGTCCCCGTGTAAAAATTCGCAGAATTCAATTTCAACCTTATCTCTCGTATGCACGGTCGAACCCCCCTATTTATCAAAGAAACTATCCGTTGCATTTTCGCATGCCTTTTCCCTATTTTGTGGGATTGATTTCTAACAGCTATATTGATGATTTTAAATGGTTTCTTTTGCAAAGAAATCACTCCTCAAGGAGGAGCCAATGTCCGGAAATCAAAGCCAAGACCTCTCCTATAAATAGAGGCTTCATTCAAGCAACAATATAAACACTCCATACAAGCAAAGAGCAAACAAAGCAAACACTTTCATATATCTTGTCAGATTAGCCTTAGCACTTTCACTTGCACAAATTTGAGGTCTAGGCTTTCAATTCTTGATTACACTTGTACTCATATCAGTATCAATCATTATTGAGTTGTAATCTTGATTTTGGTCATCATTCAACACAAGACATCCTTGTGAGTATTCTTGTGGTAAGAATACACTTGGGTGATCTAGGTGATAGGTGTTTGAAGGTTGTGGTAATCTTCAAGAGGATTGTGGTAATCCTCAAGGTGTTGTAAAGAGGATTGTGGTAATCCTCAAGGTGGTGTAAGAGGGTTGTGGTAATCCTCAAGGTGTTGTATTAATTTTTGCAAATTAATAATATCTTTTTTCCTTTTGAAATCCATCCCTGATATACCGGTGGTAGAGGATTAGGCCCTAGGTGGGTTGAACCTCTTTAAATCGACGAGTGTTGTTTAATTTCCGCATTTACATTCTCGCCTTTGTTTGATTATTCAAAAGAGGGCAAAATCTGAAAACCGAGATAATCTATTCACCCCCTCTAGATCGTAGCCACTTGACTAACAAAATTCTTTTGAATCGGATTTAAACTTTAATGCTAATCATGAATCTTAATAGAGAAGAAGAAACCTTAAAAGTCTCATGTCACCGACTTGTCATTCAACAATTAATGCCTCAAACGGGCATTAATTCGGATGTTATGATGGCGGACACGTGGCGTTTTTCGGTTGGATCAATCTGCACAGGAAACGAAGAGGTGATAGACCCTACAATGAAACGTGGGGATGTGATGTTTCTGACAGTTTTTTGAATTTGAACAGACACGCCTTTGAGTTGGTGCACTCGCTCCAAGGGGAATTAATCTATAAATACCCCTTCCTTCTCCCATTTTATACTTTCGCATTCACAACCTTTCGAGCAGTATACACAGAGAGCGAGCGGAAATTTCAGGTCGGCCTTAGAGTGCAGAAGTCCCAAGATTACTTAGGTATTCTTCAAATTCTACTTTCTCTTCTTTTTTTTCCTTTTTCCTTTGAAAAAACATGTCTTTTATGAGGATAGCCAAAACCGCAACCTTAGTGTTGAGGTTGAAATAGAAGATCATCCTTCTGACCCCTCTATTCCTTCTTCCCCAGTTAGAGAGGTTTCTCCTCTGAGTCCGAGTATCGTCGATCTTTCGAGTCCGGAGTGTATTCCTGATCCAGAGGTCCCTCTTGAGGATACGCACGTAATTTTCGACCCAGTTCCCTTTACCATATACCGCGAGGGGGTGGTGTATATTCCAGGACTAGTTGAAGAGGAGCCCGACAAAGAAACCCAGAATTCAGACTAGCAGAAAGAAAGTGAAATGAATCCGCGGAGGCACGAGCATGAAGCTTATAAGGCGGCCAAGGCATGGGGCCGCGAGGCCAGCCGGGCAGGGCCAGGGGGCCGACGAGCGGGCGGGCCATAGAGATGGAGACCCAAGGCCGGGAGAGGGCCCCCACTACGAGTAGAGGTTGGGTGGAGACCCTCCGACAAGAACGACCAGCCTAGCATGCCGATGTTGCAGAGAGCCTGGAGGCCCTTCATCGACCTACATGATTCCGACAACGTACACTTTGCGCATCATGCGGAGTGTCCCGAGCACCCACCAAGGGTGCATGCCTCGTGTACGCCACGCTCTCTTATACGGGTTAAGGTTCCTTGCCGTTGATCACAAGATGGTTCCGCAAGTGAGACCTTTCCCCCGTCCCAGGTACATCCACCGACCCTGGTCGGATCCTGGGGTTGCCGATTCTGCTTCAAAGAGAGTACGTCACCCCCCGCTTCACCGACTCGAACGAGCTATTCGTCTCGAAGGTGACCCCGTCGACCGGGTGAGGACAACCTTCAAAGTTACGTATTATGTGCGGATGTGAGTCGGGTACCCGTGACGGGCTGGTCGAGGGTCTTCCACAATCTCTCGAAAGAGTGGAAGGAGAGATGGTTTCTGTTGGTGGCGAGCTGCGACTCAGATAGGAGAGGGGAGATCGATCCTTCACCCCTTCCAACTTCCGATATAACTTTCGTAAGTATATAACACCTCATTTCTTATTCTTACTCCTTTTTCTTTTTCATGTTTTTTTTAACCTTGTTCCTCTTCCTTTCATTTTCCAGAAACCGACCTTCCACCGGTCGCCTTTTGATGCCTTCATCCGCCGCTTGAAGAATATCCAAGCTATAGCTCGGCGGATAGAAAGATTAAAGTTCGCCACCGAGGCCGATTAGCGAGGCCGCTTTGCGGCCAAGACTACCAATCGAACCGAGGCCGAGGGAGCGGCCGAAGAGGAGGTGGAGGAAGAAGAGGCTCGAGGGGAGCCGTAGCGAGCCCGCCGAGGGCTAAAACAGAAAGGACCCCGAGTTGGGGCGGCGGCTAGTGCAAACGAGCAAATCGGTCAAGTTTTCTGGGGCCTACCTCGGGGCAAGTCCCCACCGAGCTGGCTAGACCACCGAGCAAATGAGGCCAACCGAACCCAAGGTATATGTTTACTTTCAATCTTTAAATCTTCTTTTCTTTTTGTTTTCACACCCGTTTATTCAGCTTCATTTTTCCACGTGCCGGGCGTGGACGTCGCCCGTCTCCGTCGAGTAAGAGACGGCATGCCGTGGGGCTCAGCGACTCGCATGCCAACCGGTGATGCCGAGGCGGCTCGGAGGGAAGAAATCACAAGGAAAGCGTCTAGCCGACGGTGTCCCTTTAAGTGATGAGATCCCCAGAGGAGGAGAGGGGGTGTAGTTATTAACGAGCCGGGCAGACCGAGAGGACCAGCCGACCCCACATGTGCCGCCAAGACAAATTCCCGTGGTGGAGCTCCGGGCCTTCTCGGATGATCCTAAGGCGAGAGGGCCACCATCCCCCGAGCCGAGAGAGAGAAGAGGCATGCGAGAGGGTAGCCGGATCACAACCTGTGGTTCGTGAATTCGCTAAGTATTCCACGCCACCGAGGAGCAAGTGGAGGATTTACCGGATGTGGCGAAATGCAAGGGACGTACCAACTCACGCCGACCACAGTATAGAACAGCTTGCCTTTCGAGACCTACTGGAGTGAGGGCCTAATGCTATGGGATTATCCTACCGAATCATCGGAATCTCGCGGGCATATGATCGATGGGGCGCGTGACCTGGAGAGATGGCACATCTGACCGCAGGATGCCCATGCCACCGCTGGAATTGAAGAGTCTCTCAAGACTCTGCCGAAGAAGCCGCCATGGTCAATGCTAAAAAGAGTCCGCCACGGCGCAAGGGCGAGCGAGATCAGCGCGGCAAGGCCGAGGAGGAGCTCCGAGTAGAGGTTGTCGAGCCGAGAAGGGCGGATTGCTGCCATGCCGAGGAGTTGGAGAGGCGCGAGGCAGAGGTGCGCAAGGAGATGGCGTAATCCTTCGAGAAGTCGAGTAGAAGAGGCTCGTGGAGGCCATCCCCTGTTCACAAGGGGCTCTGGAGAGTATGCCTATATGCCGACTCTGCGGGCACACCACTAGCATTGAGGAAATCCTCCAAGATCTGAAGGGGGAAGACCATGGCCGAGTTAGAGAAAGCGCCACCCATCTGAATGTTGATACGGATGCTCTCCGGCTCCCGAAGCCTGAGACCGCCGTGTCCGTGATGCCGCTCCATCTCGTAGAAGAAAGTGGCCTCCAAAGGAGCCGCTGAGATTGCTCCTCCCACCGGGACCGAGTCTCGTGCTTTTTAGAATATTTTTGGTATTTTTCTTTATAGAATAGGTGACCTCTGCCTTCCGATGTAACGGGCTTTGTGTAAGTCCAGCGCTACGATAATCTAGTAGGGGGGTGAATAGATTATCTCCATCTTTTTCGATTTCTCGCCTCTTGAACCAAATGCTCAAACACACAAACAAAGGTGCGAATGTAAACAACACGCTACGATTTGTAGTAGTTCAACCCACCTAGGCCTAATCTACTACCACCCAAAGATATCCGGGATGTATTTCAAAAAAAGAATTTTATTAATTACCAAAATTAATACAAATTCAACTTACAACACCTTTGAAGAGCACCACACTCTTCTTCAACACCACCTTTGGAGATTACCACAATCTCCCTTTGAAGATTACCACAATCTTCCTTCAACGGCACCTTGTGAGATTACCACAATCTTCAACCTCAAGAATACCAAATTGTTCAACACCTCAATAAGAAGATCACCACAATCTTCTTTATCACCTAGATCATCCAAGTGTGTTCTTACACAAGAACACTCACAAGGATATCTTGTGGTTTGAATGATAACCAAAAATCAAGATTACAACTCAATAATGAATATTACAATATGAGTGCAAAATGTAATCAAGAATAGCTCAGACCTCAAGGATGCCAAAGTGAAAAGCTAGGCAAAATTACAACAAGAATAATAACAATGAAGAACAAATGTTTGCTTGAAGTGTATCTTGTCAGTTGTATCTCAATTGTTGTTTTGGTTGCTCCAAAACTTCCTCTATTTATAGGAGATGATTGATCACATAAAATCCTCTTGGGGATTGAAAATCTACGAAAAAATACAATTAAAATCAAGAATATAGCTGTTAGAAATCAATCCACATTTTAAGGAAATTTGTCCGCTGTCAAACTGGTCCATATTTTTTGTCAAAGCAATGAAATCGACCTGGTCGCACGTAAAAATAGAAGTTGAAATGAACATATCAACAATTTGCAGGCGACACTTGGCCGACGAGGGTTCGAATTTGGTCGCCCCCATTTCAACCGTCCCCTCAATAGGTTTGAGAGAAAAAAATCGCTCTCGCTTTCAACAAGAACTTGCGGTGCACCTGGCCGACCCAGAGGCGACGGCCGACCACAGCGTAATTTTTCTTCCGTCTCTTTTTCTGTTTCAAAAATCATCTTCAGTACTTGGAGTTGCCCTATAGGCTTCTGGTCGACTTTAATTGCATTTAAATGTTGTCTAATTTTTTGTCGAAAATAAAACTCAAGAAATACTCCAAATTTTAGTAAAAACATTTTAAACCAATCTGGAGTATTTAGACAACATTTACAAACCTTGTTTTGAGATAAAACATATAAACATAAAATCATTAGAAGTGTTGTCCAATTTTATCTAAAGTAAAACTTGAAGAGATACTCCGGAAAATATTAAAACCATTTTAAATCATTTAGAGTATTTGACAACAATTAAAAACATTGTTTTGGTGTAAAAATAAAATCATCAAAATTAAGATAAAAATATGCTGATCAAACACTTTGGTCCCCCATGTAAATATTTTCTTAATGAAATGAATTTTCCTTTGATCGCTTCTTTATTCTCGCTTATGCTTTCATTTTTTGTCGAATTTTTGGCCAAGTGTTGGGCTCGACCCTCCTTGTATGGATGCATGACTGCTAAGCGCCCGAGTACA